>OX442427.1:4880273-5016592 GCA_949361645.1 Spongilla lacustris | reverse complement strand
CCTCCACCCCCCTTGTTGATCAAAAACAGGCCAAAGCAACAATTCACTCACTGAGACAACAATTACACTCTTCTGAAAATAGAGCGACTCAAAGCTATCCTGCCTCCTGCCCATGTGTGATCTATGGCCCTCAATAGTGAAAAGGGTGCCTCATTTTTCAGTGCTGCCAATCACAAGGGTGCTTTCCATGATGCCATTTGTCTTCACTACAATTGGCAACCATCAAAAGTACATGTACACTTTGAGTGTGTCCAATTTTCTATACTTGTTTTGCATTCTTTACAAGTATATTCAATTATTATACATATCTGGATATAATTGCACATTGATACGCACACCCATCTTCCTTCCGCACCCCTAAACCACACCCGCTTCCACCCACACTTACATTCAATTGCCACAATGATGTTCCAACTTGTGACTGTAACTATAGCAACCACACATTCATCTGTCTGTATTATAGTTGTGTTGCAGATTGTAGGCAAAAAGTTCACTTTCAGGAGTAGTTAGGGGGGAGGTTATGAAGGCACAGCCTAGATGTGTGAGCTTCAGCCTCAGCCCCATCTTTGATGCCCAAACCAAGCTGATGAGGAGCAGAATGGGCAGACAAATCTCACCCTATTTCTTGCAACTATGGCTGCTAGATGGCACAGAGTGCAGCTTGAAGTTGACTTATTCTTAGGATTTGGATTTGATGTTTGGATTGGGACCATCATTTTGGATGTTAGTTGAATGCTGCAAATAAGGAACCACAATGGAAGACAACGGCAATCTCCAAGGTATCCTCTTTATTAGCCAAACAGGTTTACTGACAAAACAAAATGTGGAGGTGGGATCATGTGCTTTATTGATTAATACATGTACACCATGTACACGTACACATGACACCACTAAAGATACCTCGAGGAAAATATAAACAGATACTATGAACACACAAATTGCATGTACTTTAGTCTTCACACAACAGTGGTTCCCTCTCACCAAAGTTGGCTGTGAACGTTGTGGTGACAGTACTAGTAGTGGTGGCAGGTGCCACTACTTCACATTTCCATTACAATCTTCTCCATGGCTTTGTTATATATCCCACAAGCCTTGAGGATGGCCACAATGGGATGGTACAAGACAGCCACCATCACCACCACTACATACAGACTCACCAAAACACCAACACATACCACAATGGGCTGTGTTTGGTCTAAACTTTGGTCTAGAATGTAAGACATTGATAGAGCTAGTACAATATAGTTGAGGAGGTAAAATAGGTCAAGACTATTATAGAATTGATTGTAGATGCTGGCAAGTCTGTTAGATTTTTCTGACTTTTGAAGTGTCTGTCCAAATGGCTCTATTCTTGCCTACTAGCATGAACAGGATCACCATGGTAGCCTGGATGGACAGAAGCAGAGATGGCTTGTCAGAACTATACACTGGATGTAAACTGCACATCACAATTAGAAACCAAAGCCTTGCTCCTAGCCACCATCACCACTCCCTCTTATAGGGGGCATAGTGGGCATCAATCAATGGCATGATCTGATTGGCCTTCTTGTGGAGATAGTTGAACAGTATGTTATGTTCACTGTACTTTTCAATGATTGGAATGAAAGTGAGGGTAAAGGCATAGGGGAGGAGGAACAGGGTACATGTCACCATGGCAACCACAAATATAACAGTATGCTTCCCATCATAGAACCACACATAAATATCACCACTGGGCAGGTAGACTGTGGAATATGTGAAAACATCAATGACACTTCTCAACAGCTTGGAATATGACAGGTAGATAGGACACCAACTGCTCTTTGTCCTATGATGTTGAAAACTCTATAAACACAGGACCTAGTGGAGGTGGTTGGAGATTGCTGAAGACAGTAGTGGCAGAACACAATGACTGTCATGGTGAGGATGAGGAGGTAGGCTGGGAATACAAACTGAAGGCCAGCCTTGTCGCATCATCCATACCATCATAGAAACACAGAGGGAGACCAAGGTCAAGGTTCACAAAGGGCACAATCACCTGCAATGGTCTCAAAGTGGATTGGCTGACGAATATCGAGGTATTGACTTGAATAATGTTGGCATAGAAGATGAGCCCATAGAGTGTGCCTTGTGTTACAGTGAGGTTGAGGAAGAACAGTGCTGCCACCAGTAAGGCACCCAGCACTGCAAACATCACAAGTGTGCTCAGCCACATATTTGAGCACACCTGACACTGGGAAAAACCAAAGACCACACTGTAGTTACCATGGCAATTACCACAAAGAATGCCAGTACGCCGTCCACTGCACGAGTCCCCAGGCCTACCTAGAGATAGTTTACTGATTGTACTATTGCAGTAGTCCAAAGGACACAATGAAGCCAGTGCTGGAAGGGTGTTATTGTACACACCAATCCAGTTTTTTTTTTAAATAGTCACAGTACCATCTGATGCATCACAGACCAATCCTTGTGATGTCAAGAATGGAGAACAGTCACATGTAGAAGAATGTGACACGAATACGAACCCTATTTTACATGGTAACAGCTCCACCTCAATGACTGTTGGGTAACTACCAGGATATGTGGATAGAATCAGCCATTTCTGGTCCATAGATTTGGTACTCTATTGTACCACATACTGTTCCTATCCACTGAGCTTCTTGCCCAGTTTGGGGGGGGGGGGGGGGGGGGGGGGGGGGGGGAGGGGCATTAATTAGGTGCAACCTCAATAATACATGTCTATTCCTTACCTACATGTAATATCATGACACAAACTCAAACAACCATTCCCTTTCATTACTACATGTAAAACCAATCTCACATCCTAGAGAGTATAATGGTTAGTTAATATGTCCACTTATCTATATATGTTACCTTATGGTATACATGTAAGTAATTACAAATACATGTGTATACACCTTTAATTACTTCCTCATGCTTATTTACCTTGACATCCTCAACAAACAACAATGTTTGTTTCAGACACATATATAACACCCCCCCACCCTCCCCCCACTCATTCTTTTTGCAATGGTGAGAATAGATGAAAAACTGAACTGATGTGAATATGATAAGGATCTGAGAGCCGATTTGTACACAGGCTGATATTGTCTGTACAGTAGCCACGCAGGATGTTGCAGAAGAAGGCCACCTCATTCTCATTAGTAGTCATTATATTCTGCTGGTTAACAAACCACAAGTGTTAATTTCATGAATGTATTCAAACAATCTCGAATCCATACTATGTTACGTTTTAAGCTAGCTGGGCCATCACTGCTCTTACATTTCATTATAGAAGTAAAAGGACTGCTCTGATTGAAAATGTCACAACGGTTCCATGGAAGTGTAATAGCCAAACATTCTGAAACACTGAATGCTGTAACACTCTGGCATATGCTTATCACATCATGGCATTTCTGGAGGGGAGGGGGGGGGGGGGGGGGGGCCAGGACAGGGTAAGGGGGCGCCATTTGCCATGGGACGCCCATGTACATTCTTGCCTGCCTAAAATAATGATGCCCAGGCTACACATTTGCACTCATTGCTATACATGTATGGATATAAGTCACATCTGGCCCTCTTTTCATGGCTTGTAAATATATTTATTGTAGACTACTTGTACAGCTAGTGCCCCAGATGGTCGAGTCATTGGCAATGCTGTTAATCATTGGAAATGTATTATAATAAAGGTCCTTATGAAAAGAAGCAGTTGCTAGCAGGTACCATGCAATGTTGAGTTGAATATAATATAAATATATGATTATAATTATAATATCATTATATAATTTTATTTATTTATTTTTTGTTCTCTGCAATATTGAGCTGGGAAAGCACTGTTCTAATGAAGCCAAATGTAATGAACTGGTCATGGGGAATTAAAGGAATATCTCCAAGCTTGCTTCTCGATTAGCCACTTGCTCATCCAAGGCAAAGTCAGTGGTGCGTACCAAATTCTACAGGTGCTAATGCAATTGCCATCCTTTCCTGTAGCTTCTGACGTAGTGGGTTAGCATGTATATTGTGTGTATGTTTATAATTATAATTATTATACAGCTTCTGCACTGATGCCACTCATCGACCTTAGTATCAGAGGAGTATGGCAGCCCCAGACCGTGGCATTGTTTGATGTACGTGTCACAGACACTGACGCCCTATCCCACTCACAGCAAGTTGTTTCTGCCATTCTCTCATCAGCTGAGGAAGCGAAGAAAAAGAAGTACTCTGAAGCAGCAACTCTTCGCCGAGCCTCATTCACAACCTTTGTTGTGTCAGTCGATGGAGTCCTGGGTCGAGAAGCAAACTTTTTTATCAACATCTTGCTCAGAAACTTGCTCATAAGTGGGAAAAGTCAAACAGTGAGGTATTGTCTTTTGCAATCCTCAGAGCAACAAACCTTTGTCTGCGGGGCTCCCGCACCAAATGGAGGAGTGCATTTGGAATGGACGATGGAGCAGGGTTGCCTAGTATCTCTGCCTGAACGTCATGCTTAAATTGTTTATGTCATTATCATTTTTATTTAATGTGTAATATTATTATTGCATACTGATGAGTGTACTTGTATAACACAAAAAAATATTATAATAATTACAATACATGTATAATTATTGCACCAAGAATAAACACAGGAAAAAGTTACGATGACTGGATCCTACTTAATATGGCCGTAGCAACACAACGAACGAGACATGTGTTTAAGCTACCATATAGTTCATGTAGAATAACTGATTTGGGCTTTTAAAGCCGATGGAAAGCCTCGAAGCCAGCTGGGAAAAACAGGCCATGGCCTCAGGTCCCCATGTCAGTCACCAGGGTGACACAAACCCAACCCAGATCTCCACATTTGTCATCATTAGCTGAGTGCTTCCTGACCTCTCCAGCCTGGGGCACCTGCACAAACCCCCGCTTCTGACAAAGTAAGTGTATTAAGCAGTGAGGTCACGCAGATGTCGAAGGCTGCTGGCCTGCCTCTGGACCAGTTCTGGACAAGGACATCAGATGGTCTTGTATGACTGTGGTCTGGTGTTAGGTTATTTCCGGCCTCAACTTTAACACTCAGGTGAGCCAACCTACACGACTCAGCTACAACATCGCAAAGTCTCCCCCACACTTACATGTGGAGGCATGATGGCCTAATGGATCAAGCGCAGTGTCTGGACATAAGGAGCACAGTGACCCCCCTTATGTGTCAAGACCAAGCCACCACTTGATGGCCACTTGGAACTGGTCAGGATTTAAGTGAAGGCCTAGACCTTCGGATGGGACAACAGACAACCACGACAAAGCATGGGGAGATGAAATGGACAAAAGGCGGGCCCTGTCTGCCAAGGAAGATGAATTGAAGAGCTGGTTAAACTGGAAGTCGTCAATCTTGGCAGATAAGGCTTTCTGTATTGGAGGCTGTTGTGCAAGGCTCTCTACTGAAACCATATTAGATGATGAAACAGAGGAGTTAAACTCCCCAATTGCTGAGGTGAGATGCAAACTAGAGAGGGAACTAAAGCCAGAAGAACAAAGTGAAACAATGTAAGCTGCAGGAGCATGAGATGATAGAGACCGCAACCCAAGACCCCCACGACTAAGACTGAGTTGAGCCTGCAACCAAGCCTCATCAGAGGTGTCTACTGTGGTGCACTGAGAAAAACAATGGTGGACATCAATGTCAAAAAGCTCTAAAGCCTTGATGGATAGAGACTCAGAGGGTGGGGTAGCTCGAGCAAGATGGGCCAGTTTGCAAAAGGAGCCATTCAGCCGTAGAAGGACCAAGGCAACTTTGGCATCCTGGGCATCCACCTCTTCTAGTTTGCGCAGCAGTAACTTAGCACTTCCACACTTATTTGAAATGTAGTTGGAACAAAACTCTAAGTCACCAATAGGGACACCCAAAATAACAATATTGGGCGAGCTGGATCGTTTTAACTCACCTCGGAAAAGGTTTACAACTGTGGGGGAGAACACCTCACATTTAGAGAGGTTGACCAATAAACAAGTGGGGGACCCTTTTCTTCGATCAAAGCCAATACCTTCTGAACTGCCAAGCTCGGACCAGCCACAACCCCATCATCAAGGTACCAGCTATGGAGAGACAAATTAGCACAATTAGGGTCAGAACATATGTCCTTCACCAAGATGTTCAACACAAGGCAGAATAAAAGAGGACCTAAGGGATCACCCTGTTGAACCGCACATTCAGATGTTAATGTTCCCATAGGGTGACACCGTAACACCACAGAACCCAAGGCTAGAGTTCTGGGAAGTGTAGAGAGCACTCAGACAGGAAGGCCTGATGTGACACAACAATAATTACAATCATCATACCAGCTGAGGTGATCAATACTGTAATAATTAAAACAGCAAACACACTGCAACACTACCTCATCGAACAAAAGCCAAGCCATGTAAAAGCCATGATATTTGCACACATTGTCTACAAAGAATCTGTTAAAGTTGTGGTTATCAAACCGGATGGAAAAGCATGTATTCACCATGTATCATGGAACTCGTAGATTGATCCCAGCCACCATGCAACACACTAGTCCCAGCTGCTGCTACATGTATATATATTTTGGCAAAGTTGACATCTTGGAGGAGTTGATGATGTTTACATGTGCTTAATAACTAATAAACATACTGCTAGTGTAGTATGCACTAAACAATGCATGTTGCTATATTACTGTCACACTTTACATTCATATATACTTGCATGAATTTTGAACAAGAAGTGAACTTCACGTACAAATAAGCTGCATGCACGTATTGGTACATCGATCGAAGGGGTGTGGTCTGCTGACAGGACAAGCCAGGTCTCCGGCCTTTGGCAGCCCTAGTGGAGATGGGTATATATGCTACAGTCTAGACAGAAACCAAAAGAGGTGCAGCAATAAATAAAACACTTACCTGTACATGTATGTCACAGAGAAGTATGCTATTCTCCATTCTCCACTGCAAGATCTTGAGGTGGACATGCAATAAGTTAAATTTGATGGGATCGATCGCATGTAGGTGAAAATCGCAGTTTTCAGTGGCGTATAAAAATTTAATAATATGGTAGGCTTCACTTTTCATTCACTTTGGAGATCGTTCAACCATTGGCTCGGTATCGAGATGGAGGAGTGTGTAAAATTGCCCACAAACATGATGACAGAGATAATAAAGATGTAAAATAATCCTGTGTATTTGGCAACAGGAAGTAAAATTAATCAAAAATCTGTCTAAAAAGTAAAAAACCTTCAAGCAAGGTTTTTAGTAAATTTGAACACCGGCTATCATGAAAAGACACATGCATGCAGTGTTTCTTAGTAATCTGAACTGCTGTGATCCATGCAATTGAAATATACACTGCAGAGGGCTCATTTGCATCCATTGTAGACAACCGGCTGATACACAAAATATATAGTGACTATATGCTAAGCAAATATTCGCACATACATGTACATGTACAGTACACTGATGTACATGAAAGGGTATGCAACAGGAATGCATATCTCGTGCATTGCTGTGGGTGCCTATGAATTAAGATTCACACTTCATGAACAGTTGAAAAGATGAATATTAGTAACACAAAATTTGACCTGCAATATTACGATGGTCCAAACTGTAAAGAAGAATACGTGACGGTATGTGCATGCATATTACCTATATATAATATCATTGCCATTATATTCAGCACAGTGTTGTTGTTGAAATCTGGCACTGATGATGTATCAAATGTAAGCCACACCAGAAGTTAGCATGAGTGCTCATAAAATGTCATGGTGCATTTGGTTATATGTATATATTTTGGCATTATATCACTCGTATCTTCATCATTCTTCGCCAGTAATGCTGTTCTTTGGCAAGGGGAAGGTGGTAGCACTGTTCACGTACGACCCAGTTTCAATTCTAACAGTGGCATGTCCGGAATAGGAGTGCGGAGCCGGACTACGCCCGCCGCTGTTAGTGCGTCTCCTGCTGCACAGATGGGCCACTGAGATGTGCACTATGAGTGTACCCCCGGATACCATACTCCACAGTGAATAGAATATGTCTGCTAAAATTTCCACTGGCTCACTGGGCGTGGCACCTTTGGCCACATAAATATGGAAGACGACAACAGGTATCGTGCAGGCGATGGACAATACAGGAAAAGCAGCTAATGGAAGGAGCTGCTGGAGAGCCTTCATGAACTGGTCGCCATCTTTGATTGGTTTGTACGTTGATCTCCAACGCGCTCTTCGAGCAAGATGTATTACCATGACCAGAATTGCCATGGATATTGTAATAAGTATTAACATTGCTGGACCATCCCAGAGGACAAACCTTTCGATGAACGCAACGTCATTGAAGGCATAGATGTAGCACCGAGTATCGTCCATGCTAGGTGCATAAGAATGAGTTATTAGAGGTACCATGGCTATCACAGCTGGTACGAGTAGGGAAATCACGACGTACAACACTTCAAGCTTCTTCAGGTTCTTATGGAGTACCGCAAAACAGAACAGATGGAAGGCTATCCATGTTGTAAAGAGTAACTTCATCCACTGTGTGTACAACATGAACCACCCAAAAGCGATACATATTCGACCGTAAACTTCTGGATCCTTGTTGTAATTACCAAAGATGGGTTGCAAAGCCGTCACGGTGGCTAGCGACAGAGACGCTAACACCTGGTAAAGAGCCAATCGATAGACAACCTTTTTGTATAGCTTGAGAACAAACACCAAGATGGCTGCCAGCAAGCAAACGAGCACAGATATAGTGTTGGGCACAAATATGAAGTCAGAGGAAAGCGTTCCATTGGAGCGATTCATCTTTTTTGTCGAATAACACTTATTAGATGATCGGGATGATGTATGAATAATTAAATAGCATTGAGTGGGGGGGGGGGGGGGGGGGAAATAAATTCAACAAATAAATACCAGCAAGTAAATTAAGGAAGAGGGGATGTACATGTATTGGTCTTATTTCTGCACATATACATGTACATGTGCATTCCACGTCATTGGTGATGTTTTATCGCAGAATTATTCACATATTCAGTACTGATCTTCATAAAAACTTGGTTTACACTTTGCAGTAATTCGTGAACATATAAGGCATTTAAAATGCTGCTTGTTGCTGGATATATGTATGCGTATGCATGTAAGAAATCAGCCAAAAAAAATTAAAGAAATAATTTATTGTGCTTTTAAAAACATTTCATTTCACTAAAAATTAGGCCATATGCGATGAAACAATCAGTAGATTGTTATACATGTCAGTAGTACACTTATACACCAATCACCAATGTTCAAATTATGCAGTTTGAGCTTAAGCCTTAACAGTTAGCATCGCCCACTTGGATCCTTGCGATCTTTAAATGCCAGGTATAGCTACATCCCCAGGCCATATATTTAATCTGATGTCCATTGGCAAGGTCCTGCTAGCCTCCCTATGCATACTGGCCATGCTAGCCTCCCTATATGCATACTGGCCATGCTAGCCTCCCTATGCATACATAGTGGCCATGCTAGCCTCCCTATGCATACTGGCCATGCTAGCCTCCCTATGCATACTGGCCATGCTAGCCTCCCTATGCATACATAGTGGCCATGCTAGCCTCCCTATGCATACTGGCCATGCTAGCCTCCCTATATGCATACTGGCCATGCTAGCCTCCCTATGCATACATAGTGGCCATGCTAGCCTCCCTATGCATACTGGCCATGCTAGCCTCCCTATGCATACTGGCCATGCTAGCCTCCCTATGCATACATAGTGGCCATGCTAGCCTCCCTATGCATACTGGCCATGCTAGCCTCCCTATATGCATACTGGCCATGCTAGCCTCCCTATGCATACATAGTGGCCATGCTAGCCTCCCTATGCATACTGGCCATGCTAGCCTCCCTATGCATACTGGCCATGCTAGCCTCCCTATGCATACTGGCCATACTAGCCTCCCTATGCATACTGGCCATGCTAGCCTCCCTATGCATACTGGCCATGCTAGCCTCCCTATGCATAGTGGCCATGCTAGCCTCCCTATGCATACTGGCCATGCTAGCCTCCCTATGCATACTGGCCATGCTAGCCTCCCTATGTATAGTGGCCATGCTAGCCTCCCTATGCATATATAGTGGCCATGCTAGCCTCCCTATGCATAGTGGCTATGCTAGCCTCCCTATGCGAGGTAGTTAACAAAATCGCATACGGGCCGGGGTCCGTAAATAGTCGATCAAAAAGTACGTCAAAAAAAAAGGACTGAACACTGATTTGTCATTGTGAAAGTTTGAGATATAGAAGTATACAAAGAAGGGTAGAAACTACCAGAGATCATATATATGATCTCTGAAACTACTAAACTACCTCCGTTGCTTGGGTGGCTTACCGACTTCATTGCTCGATCGAGGAAGGCAATTGGTTGTAGAATGCATTGCAATAGCCAAATTGCAAGCTATACTTCACGATCCATCAATATCAGGCGCATTCAATTTGTAGTAAAATCTTGCAAATTACCACTATTTCTCGCAACTATGGCTGCTAGATGGCACAGAGTGCAGCTTGAAGTTCACTTATTCTTAGGATTTGGATTTGATGTTTGGATTGGGAACATCGTTTTGGATGTTAGTTGAATGCTGCAACTAAGGAACCAGCATTACACAATGGAAGACAAAGGCAATTTCCAAGGTATCCTCTTTATTAGCCAAACAGGTTTACTGACAAAACAAAATGTTGAGTGGGATTATGTGCTTTATTGATTAATACATGTACACCATGTACACGTACCTCGAGGAAAACTAACAAAATATACAGATATACTATGAATACACAACATTGCATGTACTTTAGTCTTCACACAACAGTGGTTCCCTCTCACCAAAGTTGGCTGTGAACGTTGTGGTGACAGTACTAGTAGTGGTGGCAGGTGCCACTACTTCACATTTCCATTACAATCTTCTCCATGGCTTTGTTATATATCCCACAAGCCTTGAGGATGGCCACAATGGGATGGTACAAGACAGCCACCATCACCACCACTACATACAGACTCACCAAAACACCAACACATACCACAATGGGCTGTGTTTGGTCTGAACTTTGGTCTAGAATGTAAGACATTGATAGAGCTAGTACAATATAATTGAGTAGGTCAAGACTGTTATGGAATTGATTGCAGATGTTGGTACGTCTGTTAGATTTTTCTGACTTTTGAAGTGACTGTTCAAGTGGCTCTATACTTGCCTGTACTAGCATGAACAGGATCACCATGGTAGCCTGGATGGACAGAAGCAGAGATGGATAGTCTGAACTATACACTGGATTTAAACTGTACATCACAATTCAAAGCCAAAGCCATGCGCCTAGCCACCATCGCCACTCCCCCTTATAAGGGGACATAGTGGGCATCATTCATTGGCTTGATCTGATTGGCCTTCTTGTGGAGATACATGAACAATCTGTTATGTTCACTGTACTTTTCCATGATTGGAATGAAAGTGAGGGCAAAGGTGCAGGGAGGAGGAATAGGGTACATGTCACCATGGCAACCATAAATATAACAGAATGCTTCCCATAAAGGTATTCCGTGTGAGTGTGATGTGAGGTGGTATTGTGATGTGAGGTGGTGTGATTTGTAATATCAACGCTGATTTTAAGAAGTTGCACTGCATTTCATCAAGAGTCAGAATCAATTACATTTTCAATACTAACTGCCTCCCAGTGTTTTGTTGTGACAGATTTATATATTGCCTTGGCGACCAGCACCTCCTGCAGTGCCTGGGTTGGGTTGTCCTTGAGTTCCTCAGTGGTGCCTTCCACAATGGCCCTGAGGAACGTGTCCATCTGGGGGGAGAAGGCACCTGTGTACCCGCCAAGGGAGCCATACTCCTCAGCCTCGGGACGTGCCTGTGTCCGCACCGACATGCCACCACTGAAGCTGCCGGCAATGGTGATTTCACCCTGTTGGAAAGGCATAACACACACACTATAATATGTATCATATTGCAATCTGTATTATAAATATGTACATGTGTAATCATATCGAGATTTGTTCATCAAAGCACTACAGCAAAATATTAGCGTGTTGAATTGGATGCTCATTTCATTCTTATAATATGCCATTTGTTTACACGTGTATATGATGCGAGGGACATCAGCCCACCTGCTAATAATTGGACTTGAACTCAAGATCTAATATAATCTCAACGACTATTTACATCACCCATGCCAGATATGATATTACAACACAAACATGATATCTACCAGCCAACCTTAGTTCCAAATATCTGAAAGAAAGGCAGAGGTGTCATGGGAATATCCATGTAGTTGCAGTACAGAGATGCTGTCTTGCCATTCTTAAACTTCAAAAGTGAATGTACTTAGCGACTCTCCTTTGGAGGGACTGTAAGGATGCCCAGTAATCCCCACCACTTCAGCAATGCCGCCAAACCTGTAAGTACCCGGTGAAAGAAGGGAGTAAGGGGTGCATGTCATTTGCATCACCATCAATATGATAGGGGCAAGTGGTACAACCGTTGTTGCCCACACCCTCAGAGGTCGCACCCAATGGGTCGCCCCGTCCATCGGCACGCCCCCTCCCGCCTTGGCCGGCTCGTACCTCCAATGGGTCTGGTGTCGACTAGATGCATCTTCAAGATCAAACACATGTCGCTGTAATGGTATATAATTGCAGCGGTAACCCATACAAATTAACAGCACCGTTGCCTTAATCAGGGTGACAGCGAGGGGTTTCTCCAATTACTCCTATCAGCAGCTGTGTTGCCTTGGCCACGTACCTCCGGCCAGTGAGGAGAGTTCTCACACACCATGAAGACGCCTTTCGCGTGCTTGGCAGTCTCGAGCACGTTGACGCAAGACCTGACAGTGTGCGACAAGGGCTTCTCCAGGAAGACTTGGAGGCCCGCCTCCATGCATCGGATGGCGTACGGTTCGTGCAGGTGGTGCGGTACCATCAGTATTACGGCATCAAAGCCCTTCCATCGCAGTGCTTCGGGGCCGTTCATAAATTACGTCACGCAAAAGGGGGGGGGAGGGGGTCTGGCCAATTGTGACGGTTTGTGACGGGGGGGAGGGGGGGGGTTTAAGCTGGCGTGATGTCACATTTGTAATTAAAATTCATTGTCGTGGGGCAGTGTATTTAACTGTTACTACTGTTATTGTGCAGGTGCAGCGACTCTATGTGAACAGGCGCAGCGACTCTATGTGAACAGGCGCAGCGACTCTATGTGAACAGGCGCACAAATACGGCCCTTTAGGAGGCTCCATTATACTGATCGGGCCGCTCAATTCTACAGGGCCCTGACTGAAGCTCAGTGTATTGTTGTTTTGGGGGTATTTAAACGTGTGTCAGTAGTATATAGAATAATTATAGACCGTTTGAAGTGATTCAAGTATTTGTCGATTGCGCACAGCGTAGTAGCAGATGGATAGATCTAAATTGTACACGCCTCTCTTCGAAGCTTACGTTGAGGCGTATCCGACCAAATCCAAGAAGCTTTGCCAGCAAGAGGTGAATGAGAAGTGGAATGCAATTAAGGATAGTGAGGAGCTGATAGTGAAAGTGGATGGACTATTGAATGAGTTAAAGGCCATCACAATGAAGCACAAAGGAGGTTTGTTGAGTTTTTGGGGGAAACAGCCAACCCAGAAAGCCGTTCCAGCTATTAAGAGCAGTGCCGTTCCAGAAATGTCAATAGTAGAAGTTGTAGTGGCTGGTGTTTCTGATGAGGCTGGAAAGAATGGAAGTGAGCCTGGCCCTTCTGCTAACAGTTCCAGCTGTAATAGTGTGAAACAAAAGGCCATAGTTCAAGACGAACTTCAGCTCAAAATCAATGTGATAAATGCGGACTTGGTTGGTTATACGCACGTAAAACAGCTGGGATTCTAACTGACTTACAAGAAACAGAACTGTCAGATAAAAAAAGGAAGGTATAGTGGAATTAGGGTCTATGTTAAAGAAAAAAAAGGCGACCAACGAAGGGCAAAAAAGTTCAGAGATGATAGAAAAAAGAGATTAGCTGCAGCCTGTGCAAAGAATCCCGAATTGAAGTCCACTCTAAAAATCAGAAATGAGGCTGGGAGGCCACGATTGGAAGTTGATCAGCCACTCCTGTTGCAAGCTATCCTGGATATAGCTTTTTATGGCTCTGCTGCTCATGAGAAAAGACAAAGTGATGTTTATAGGAGCATCAAAACATTGGATGAGCTAACCAAGCAGCTCAATGATGATGGATTCAACATCCATAGGATATAGCTTTTTATGGCTCTGCTGCTCATGAGAAAAGACAAAGTGATGTTTATAGGAGCATCAAAACATTGGATGAGCTAACCAAGCAGCTCAATGATGATGGATTCAACATCCATAGGGGTGGAGTTTACCTTCGCCTGATTCCAAAGCGCAGCTCTTCTTTGGAGGGTAAAAGGCACGTTACAACTGTGCCAGTTAAGCTAATCAGAGTACAGAATGATTCCCATGCCAAACATGTTGACCAAAAATTCTGTCTGTCTACCATCAAACACCTAGAAGAAATATCTTCCACCCTGGGGCCTAATGAAGTGTGCTTTATAAGTCAAGACGACAAAGCTATAGAGTACCAATTGGTCTCACTGCAGCTAACAAACAGTCTCCTTTGCTGATGCATGTCGAATACAGAGTGAGTTTACCAGACCATGATTGGGTGGTTGCTGCTCAACACAAGTTGATCCCATCTGTGTATGCTGGCATTGTTGTACAATCAAATGGTTTTGGTAAACCAGAAGCTATTAGCTATTCAGGACCAACATATACATTGCAATTCGGTCAGGAAAGCACTCCTCATCTACTGCCTATGCACATGCACTTGACTTTGAGCGATTGCTTCAGCTACCTGAATTTGATACTATAACCAAGTATGGACCAGACAAAGTAGTGAAACCTGTCATTGTCATTACAGTAGATGGTGGTCCAGATGAGAATCCTCGCTACCAGAAGGTCATTGAAATGGCTGTGCATCATTTCGTGCAAAAAAATCTGGATGCATACTTCATTGCTACAAATGCTCCTGGCAGAAGTGCATTCAACCGTGTTGAAAGAAGAATGGCTCCACTAAGCAGAGAACTGTCAGGTTTAATTTTGCCTCATGACAAGTATGGGAGCCATCTCAATGATCGAGGACTGACCATTGACACCAACCTAGAGATAAAGAGAATTTTTCTTTTGCTGGAAGCACCTTGGCTGAAATTTGGTCCCAGACAGTTATTGATGGCCATCCAATAGTTGCTGAGTATATAGATCCTGAGCTATCTGAACTGAAGCCTGAAAGTTTACAATCCAAAGACCCTATTTGGTTTGCAGCGCACGTACGTACGAGCCAATATTTCACCCAAATTGTTAAATGCAATAATACGTGTTGCTGCTCAAAGCCCAGAAGTTCCTACTTCACTTTTATGCCAGAAAGATTTCTTGCTCCTCCAATCCCCATTGTACAAACTCCACTTGATGGCTTGAAAGCACCAGAGAGAAATGTCCACGAAGAGAACCACCGTTTTCCATCTTTGTTTGTGTCAAAGTCTCTAAATCTTGATGAAATACTGCCAAGATCGACAAAGGCTTTCAAAGTTCTTCCCTACGATCTGTACTGCCCATCAGTTCACTCGCAATTGCTTGATCGGTCGTGCAATATCTGCTTTCTGTATTTTGCATCAAAAGTGATGCTGCACAAACATATGGTGGTCCATAAGAAAGCTCCAGTTGAAGCCACCTCCAAGCGAGACCGGCCAATAAGAGTTGCTGCCAGGAGGCAGAGAGAATTGATGGCTATAATTGCATACGAGGAGAACCGCCTGGAACAGGCAGACTGGATAGATGAAGATTTTCTTGATCTCGAAGGAGTTCTGGTACCCCCTGAAATAAGGACTAAAACGGCTATGAATGTCTGTTTGCTGGAGGAACACTTTCGGTGTCCATGGGTAGAAGATGCTGGCGAAGATGCTTGATCCGCATGCAATAACTTTATAAGTATTCATTGTTTTTTAATTTCGTAGCGTTAGCGCTATAAACTGCACGAAACTTCTAATAATATTATGCACGCTTAAAAGATTGTTTGTGGATTGGGGGGGGGGGGGGGTGGTCAATGTGACGTAATTGAGAGGGGGGGGGAGGAATTATTGTGACGGTCTTGTGATGGGGGGAGGGGGGGGGTCCAAAACGGTCTTAATTTGTGTGACGTTATTTATGAACGGCCCCTTCGTCGATGGTCTCAAAGACCTGGAAAGGTTACTGCATGCTCGCGGTGTGGATTCAATTCCCTTGCATGCGTGGTCCATACCTTGCATCGGCTGCCTGAAGGTAGCTGCTGTACGACGTCCTCTGCAGCTTTCCTATCCACGTCGACCACAGCTGTCACGTGCACCTTGCTGGCATAGCTGCTCCGCTAGAGAGCCTTCAGATGATATGCTTGGCGATAGCACCACACCCTACGAGAGCAACTCGAACAGCAGCCATACAATGATATTTCCAATACATCTCTGCACTGGACAAGCTGAAATGCTTCATCTGCCCTAACATATTCCATAGATAGGCCACTACCTTGCCAGGTTGTTGTATGTGCAGACTGCCTGGCACAAAAGGTAGTATGTTACATTTTAACGAAAAAGTTTAAAAGCGGCTGGGGCTTCGTCCTAGTCCCACTGGGCGAGCTTTCAGCGCTCCCCCAACTGTTCATTTATGAATATAGTTATTAGACCCCCGCCCCCTTTCCCGAATTCGTGCATCAATTTGGGCTTGGCAACTACACTCACAGTGAACCCGCCTCTAGTATACTGTGATGCTGCCATAAAGCTACGCCAGATGTCTTGCACCATATGATTAAACACCCATGCTTATGTGATGCAATGCCAGATGACGTACCCGCTGGTAGTATTAATGGTATGTCTGATTTCAATATGTATGTCTAGACGATGAACTGCTCCATGACCCATATAAACGAGGTCTATAGCCCTGCATTGTCAATTCTTGTCCCTTATAGACATCTCTACCCACAACACGCATTTTTTATTTAATTTAATTGCACCATCCTCGGCCCTTATTAGTGACGCGCGATGCGCTATATGAGCCCCCACTTCCTGGTGTATTTAAATATCCATCGGTATGCATATCAGCAAGTGTACCTGCCTGGGGGGTCACGTGCCGGCACGTATATAGTATTTGCCTTTCTGAATTTAGGCAGTGTGGTGATGAATGGATTTCGGTTTCTGTTTGTCCTGCTGTCAGCAGCTGGATGTAGAACTACAGAGGCCAAGGGAAACAAGCAGTTAACTCTTGCTGTATTCCTGAGTGGAGTATTCACAAATCAATCGGAATTTGTTGGAGGCGAAACGTTCGTAACAGGGCTTCAATTAGCCCTAGATCTTCTGAATAACAACTCCAAATTGCTACCCGGATATTCTGTAAATGCGAGTATTACAGACGTAAAAGTAAGTGATTCTGCAGCTTGGTTCATTTATTTAATGGCATAAAATCTGTACTGGCACATCTTGTGATAAATTGTTAATTGATTGCAGGATATGTTATCATACCATCGTCTGTTACCTCCGGATGTGCATGCATGCATGATATCACTTCATCTCTAAATGCCAAGTCTTGTAATATTACGTAATCCACCACGGATCATGATTGCCATACAGTTAATATTGGTGGCCGAATAACTGGCTTGCATTCACACATAAGCTGCAGCTGCATGTTATCAGTGTTTCCGCGACGTACATATATATATCATTGATACCGGACCATTCTATTCAATTACATGTATATATGTGTCATCGACTCATCGGTCATGATCAATTATTTGAAATGCGCATTGATCCGGTATACAGATTAATCGCTATATATGATTATATGTAGTTCCACTGTATATAGCTGCACCACTGCCGCAATCAATCCGGTACTACGCCGTCTACGGGTCTACGCGCGTACGGCTTTAACTCACGCATTTTGGATATCAGTTTATCAGGCCGTCAATCCGCGCCGTCTAGCGATCGGTTCTATTTGAATAATGTATCCCACTGCAAACCCAACCTAGCTCATTGCACTTGTGGGTCTCTACTTGACGGGTAACATGTGCAAGTTGACAGTGCTGTATGAAAACATCTCTTAAACTGTTGTGACGTGCATGTATATAACCACATCATCACCACGATTGCATGTCAAGGAATGATGGCCAAGGAGGTCCAGTGAATGGTTAGGGCAATACTGACATGCAGATCCTTCAGAGACCCCATGCAATACCTATAGCCAGCATTTCAAAGCAATTTGAAATTCATTGGGCTCAAGGTGGGACTATGATCCTGGTTAGGGTATTACAGGTAACCAAGCTGAAGCATGGGGTGATGAAAAAACAGTAGCTGAGCTTTATCAGGCATGGAGGCTGAGTTATAAAGTTCCAGGAACTGATGATCTTCTAATAATAATAATTATAATTATAACAATGGGGACATTTTCGCGGAAATTGTCCCATATAATTACTAACACATTATTTTACACTGAATTCGATTAAATAGTAATTCATTGCGTAAATCCAACTTTTCACCTAATATTGCGCATTACTATTATGTAATTGCACTGATGTACGTATCAGTCACACTGGCACTCGTCCATCAATATTAATAATTAAGTATAATTGTAATTAAGGTCTCGAAAGGAGAGAGCTACGTTTGGGTCTACATGCAATGTGAGCGTAAATATATAGCATACAGTTATGCGGAAGTATGCATCTATAAAGATGGAATTTCCTTATGACAGTGTGACGGGTCCTTTGCAACAAGAGGCCTGTTTAACCAGATCATCAACCAGCCAACCAAGATCATGATCATAGGGGCGGACTGCTCCGTGGCGTCCTCTCCCATTGCCACCCTTGCCCCTTACTGGAACCTTGTGCAGGTAAACAGTTTTTGAATGGTCATGCATGCATGCATGTGCATCCATGCAAATGCAAGCAGTGTTCCCATATACCGGTATAATAAAACCTATGTTGTGTGCATGTGGGGGATCCCTTTGCTGGGCTCATTTTTACAAGGCATGTTTTCCAGCTTTATACATGTACAAGCATAGATAATGGCCGGAGTACCCTACTGTATAGTACAGGTAAGTTAAAGTGGATTAAACACATGTCGATCAGTGGAAGATCCAGGATTTCGGGAAGTGAGATACCCAACATCTTTTTAAAACGTTACTTCATATACCGAATTTTACAGTGTAACCATACTTCCTTCACGAACTATAAATACACGCATGTGCACTGCATGAAAATGTCACGTTGCTGCCTGTACTCTACTAGACTAATCGTCTTGAGAGCTATGTTAATGGATATACATGTATAGGGTTTAAAGGAGGAAACGCGCTATAAAAGGACAGGATCGGATCAAATTTGGCCGGAAAAACCGGCCAAATTAATTTGCGGGTAAATATGGCGTAGCAAGCAAGCAGTATCTATCCCTTAGTCAATAGTGCCATGTGATAAAGGCATAAAGCGGCTGGTTCACACAATTTCACAGCCAGCTGTCTGGTCATAAAAAAGTTCAACGTTCACACGGGAGGAGACGGTAGCTAATAGTAAAAATGGCGGTCAACAGCAGTGTTTCGATTCTCGATCGTTCAGCGTGAACTTTGCTTCACAAAAGTGACAAGAGGACAAGTTCGTCGGCTGGGTGAAGCAACAAGGGTTCATAAACAGCCTGACAACACTGCGCTATTGTGTGTATACTGTACCGGCCAGGGCCCGCGGAGCCGGGGGGGGGGGGGGGCAAGGGGGGCAGCTGCCCCCCCCCCCCCCCCCCCCCCCCCCCCCACACACACACACACATTTTGACCGATAATGTAATGTATTAATTATCGAGGATGCATACACGCGTACGAGGCGCGCGGCGGCTCCATCGATCTGTAGCAGACCACAGTTTTTTTTTTTTTATTGCATGTGCAGTGCTTTCGACGCTATTTGATTGTTAGCTTGACGAAGGAAACTCCAAAATATATTTGCTTGTGTTTTATAGATAGCCAAGCGATATACATAATTGGATTCGAATCAGTTTTAATTGCCCGGCCGGTCCGCTACATGGGCTAACCTCCTTGTAAGAAGCAGTGTAGCATAGCCAGTGCCATGCAGACTCTGCATATGAACGATATGCAGACACATATTTATTAAAGTGTTCATATACAGAGGGCTGCATGCATGCATGTATGAACACTTTCAATGTAACGATTGCATTATCTGCGTCTTCGTAACACTGTATACTATATTTTGTCACGCAGTGTATATATACGGTCTTCCAACCATGCTTAATCAGAATGATATAGGCAGAAACTTCTATGATGAGACTAATGATAAAGTGTTTTGCCATACATGTATATGTGAGTAAGTTAAGAACTGCCCGAAAAAAAGATCCAGCATTTGTTATTTGTGAAGTGGAGAATTCCAATCATTCCACGAAATTTACAGTGCTTTTCAAAGCCTTGACCAATGTGAAAAGGGCCTAATTTCGGAGATTGCAGCTATAGTGAAAGACCATTTTCGACTGCTCGTCGCCTGAAAACGTGGCAAGCATGAATCAAATTAGATTCAATAACTTAACTAGCTCGCATGATTCGAATTCATAGCGACAGAACAGCTAATATTGACCTGTGGACGACGTTGCCTCTGCATGAGATATTAATGTGCATTTGGCTTATACATGTATATTTGTACGCGCGTTTCTATGAATTAATAACTTCCACATGCAGGGAGGTGCGAAGGATTATTAGATTACAACTTATAATAATTGCTGACATATGAGAACTGAAATCTGCCCCCCCCCCCCCCCCCCCCCCCCCCCCCTTCACTTTATAATACCCTCCGCGGGCCCTGCCGGCAGTAGCGGATCGGGGGACTGTAGCCCCCCCCCCCCCCCTTTTAACCTTGCCTAATTAAATATTCATAGTTACACAAATGCGTACATGTACAATGTACACGTGAACATTGATTACGTGCATTGCAGTTGTTTCATTGATGGCAGAGAACACGGCAGGGCCGTCTAAAAAGGCTAAATATACAGTGCCTGCTTACTTCAGATTGTTTTTTTTGAAATTCACACTGGTATACTCTTAAACTACATTTAAAAACACTTGAGTGTGTCATCTTATGTATGTACTTGTTTGTGCATATGCCCGCATGCAGATCTCACCCCTAGCCACTAGCCCTCAACTGGAGGACAACTCCACTTATCCAACATTTCTGAGGACGGTTGCTTCAGACAGCAACATAGTCACTGGAATCACTGCACTCATGCTGCAATTTGGTTGGTCACAAATAGCTGTTATCAGTCAACAAGAGGCCATTTTCACAAATGTGAGAACACGTTCACTTCTGCTAGCTTTTGAACTGAGCTGTTTTGCAGATACAGTCAAGACTTAGGAGCACTTTGGAAGCACTGAATCTAAAACCTGCCTTACAATTTACCTTTGCCACTGGAGAAAGCACACAGAGTGCTGTCCACAGCCTCAGTGTAAGGGTGTGTGCATGCACATTGAGACCTGCTTGCATGTTTATAAATCATATTAATTTTCAAGATGTGTTACCTTACCATTCCATGAATGCAATTATGGCATCTCAGTCAGTCACTCCATGATTATTATTATTTGCAACACTTGGATGTTGTAAATTAGTTTTAATAACAGCCTGTTCCAGATATGCTGCTGATACCACTTGCTAATCCAGAAGAGGGCTTGCTTTTGCTAAAATTATTTCATGTTCTAACTACCCTATACCTTCCACCCCACACACTATACCTCCCACTCCCTCACATACCCACACACAACACCCATACATGTACCTCACACACCCTATAGCTACATTTAAAAAAATACAAATGTTAAATTATTTTTGCTTGCTCTGTCAGATTAAACCCAGTTCCATACCATACTGCATGGCAGGAATTGTCATGAAAACTGCACTTCTAGGTGTAACTCAACTCTTTCCTTATTCTCTTAATATAACTTGCAGTAAATGTTTTATTGAGTACTGTATCTTAAATGTCCGCATGACCTGTATTCTTTTTGTATATAATTATATTATATACTCATAGAAGAGCATATCTCTATTCCCCACCTATACTACATCTTTTCCTGTGCCTCTTATATTCCTGGACCGGATCTGCCCTTGAAGGGTTAAATCACAGAGGCAGCTACTGCCCGTGTGAATGTATATTTGCATCTTCTACACACAGGGATCACCAGGGCGCATCATATTTGTCAATACTTACCCAACGTATGCAGCTCAAATACTGTGCCAGGTATGAAGGAGTCAATATATGATCATCTCAGGGTTACCTGGGATTGTTTAACATGGAGTCACCATGAAGTCACCATAAGGTTACCGGGGGTTACCACGGAGTCACCATGGGATCATCATGGATCACCATGGAGTTATTGTGGATTATGGGGGCATATGAGGTCACTATGAGGTCACTATGTAGTAACCATAGAGTTGTTCTCTCTTTGATAGGCATATCATCTTGGAATGACAGCTGAAAATGGATACCTTTGGATTTTCTTTGCCTGGTACCCTAGCAGCTGGTGGGTGCTCCCCGGGGGCTACTCCCCCCTTGCATGCACATCCATGGAAATTCAGACAATACTGCTGAATAGCTTCTACATTGACTACCAGCCTTATGTCCCCAGCAATGAGCTCAACATGACCACTGATATCCATGGATTGGTCAGTTTCATGTACCCTTATGACATAACACTCAATACCCATGCCTGCATGCTCATGTACCAGTCCAGGGCACAGTATGACCAGATCATACAGCAGAGGCTTACCAACATGCATGCCACCGGTACTTCATTGCTGAGCCAAGTGCCCTTCATAGTGGATGCAGTGTGGGCGGCTGGGCTTGCCCTAAATGTAACAGCAGGTACAGGCAAAGCCCTCAGATTTGTACTGGACATGTATCATGTTGGGAATATGTTAGGTAATGCTGGGAACATGATTTTGATAAACTAGTACTGATACACTTGTATTAAATCCCTAGTTGCAATCTGTCTCAGTTCTACAAATCTTTCTATACATAGTTACATGTCTTTATCTACATGGAGACAAGTCCTAAAACACCAGCAATTGACAAAGAAGTCATATAAGAATGCTGTTTTTATTGGATTCAATTTAAACATACATGTATATTCAAGTTGTGTTTGGCCTAATAATGGTGTCAAATGGGCATGCGCTTCGCATTGTTCATTTTTAATGCTTTGCACAAACCACAGATTTTGTTTTTCACTTGCATATTTAACCACATTTCATGTGCACAGGACAAGGCTTTGCATTGGAGAATTTTACATATGACTCCAATAGCACTGCAGCTTCTATCTATCAAAATGCAAAGAAGTTACAGTTTAGAGGAATGACGGTATAACTCTTTCAATGCATCAGAATTGTAATGTTTTGTATGTACTATATATATTTGCACTAAGTAACCCCTGGTATTTAATGGGGCCATTTCATTTAAAATATGACATTCTTTGATAGCCATGCTAGTTTTACCTACATGCACTTAATTACTATACAAAGTACAGCAAATTAGACCATTTCAAGCACAAATATAAATGTATCAGTTTTTCTGAACACTGGAACTAATTATGTACATGTGTATATTTATTGCGACACAGGGTGATGTATCCTTTGATGCAAATGGTGGACGAATTGGAATGATTAGGTATTTTCAGTATCAAAGTGAGTATTTAATGTCTATGTTGGTTGTTTGACTGCATATTAGAATTTGTATGTCCTATTTCATTCAGGCAATGATATGGGTGGTGTCACAGAAGGACACCTGATTGGAACTGTACTAACTACTGGTTCAGTCATATTTGATGATAAACTGAGTGATATATTTCCATGTATGTATCAGAATGATGTATGTATTTAATGTGTATATTCACTTCCACTCTAGACAACGTGCCTGTGGATAAAAAGGTTGTTTATGTTTCTCATGTACTGTTTGGAGTCTATACTGTGTTCTCTGGTCTGGGAATTATTTTTGCACTGGGAATTCTAATTTTCAATTTGGCATTTGCAAAGATAAGGTTGTTACAATCATATTTGCTCCACCATCCACTGCTCAAGCTGTTCCTTTACAGAGTTGTGAAGCTTTCCAGTCCCTATCTGAATGTGATGATCATCATGGGAGCCATATTGTTCTATATAGATGTCATTCTGTTTGGAGTTGATGAAGGCATTGGTTCTCCCTTCACCACCAACAGCCTCTGCATGGTACTGCACACAATAGCCTGCTGTTGCATTTGTAATTTGTTTTAAATAAACAAGTATGCATTTTTAGTAAATAATCCAGGTACAAGTGGTTCAAGTTATTTATATACATTGTTGTTATATCATCTTATTATTACCCTGGTAAATCGTATGATATAATTATATGTATACTGAATTATGTATAATTAGTATAATTATAATTATGTGTATTATTTCTGCCAAATGCAAATCGATGCTCAAAGCAGCTCAAACCCTTCCCTAGTCTGAGGAGGTCTATACCATGCCAACCATTTGCAACAATATCATAAACTAATCCAAGATATGATTTTGTAGCAGAATACTTAAATGTAAAATTAATGCAGAGTTTTGGTTAATTATGGGATTCACATTTATATTGCCAAAAATACGCTTTGAAAATCAGTCAGTTAACTTTTTAAAAAATTAAAAAGATTAAAATGGTGGTTTAAGAAACAGTTAACCTAAAGTGCTGGTGGTTATAATGTACATGCAGACATGTCCCTTGACATGAAAAGATTAAAACCATTAGCAAGATACGTGTATCTCCTACCTGTGCATCAAATACCCAATATTATGTTTTTGCAGTATATATAGTATTACTGGCTGGTGAATTGCATGCTCATATATGTTACATCTGCATTGTTTGCCACTTGCACAGTCTATTTGTCCATGTACACACAGTGGCAGTGCATTTGACCAGTGATGTTCTTATGGCTATGGTTGTGCAAAGGAACTTAACAGCCATTCCAACTACACTGCACTTCATGAAGCCATCATACATATAAGATAAAATTTATCTCAACAAGCGAGAGATTGAGGAAGTAGGATCATAGAGCGTTATTACATGCAGCATAGCATTTTGTGCCCTTTGGTAATACTTTTCTTTTTAAATACTCGCCCTTCAATGGCTCTGATTGATGCATGTTTAACTGCATGACTTTGGTATCACTCTGTATACTATTGTATAGTATTTATATAAAATGTATTATTATCAGATAATTATATTTTTCACAGTCATATATCTGGATTGCCAGCCTGGCTTTCACACTCATATTTGGCACAGTACTTGTCAAGACATGGAGGGTCTACTACATCTTCAATAATGCCAGAAAGCAGAAGAAAACACATACTAAGGTACATACATATGACTCAGTAATTTATTGTTTTACATTCCAGTACATGTGTGTGACATGTGATTACAAATTGTATAAGCATGATAGACAATTTAGTGTGTATCAGTCGCAAGACCAACATTATATCAAGTAGGCACATCAATAGCCTTAAGTGTACTGGAATTAACTGGCTCATCACATTTTTATATGATGATTATGTTGTTTAAAAGCAAATAATGCAGGGAGTAATTTGTAATCTTGCATTTGAGTTTGCACTGCTACATCAATCCTGGGGCATTTATTCTGAATTACAATTGTTATGTGGAATCAATTGATCATCTAGCACATGTTAATCTGTAAAAACAATAGGAAGCAAAGATTTTCTGTATCTGCAATTTTTGCATGAAAGAATGGTTAAGTGACACATATTGAAAACCAATGGTAAAGGTCACAGCAGTGATGGTACTGATCTTTCAGGGCAAGAGTGAACTTGCATGTGTCCACAATGTTTTGAACGATTGTGACCTAAAACTTCATAGGTATTTCTTTCCTCTCTGATTTGTGCAAAGACTCTTTGCTATTACTAATCAGTGTGCAAATGACTTTAAACTTACAATGCAAATCCCATCTTTCATCTGCTTACCTGCTTGTCAATGATACCCTAAATGACAGGAGCCATTCCTATCCTATAACAAAAAACAGTACCTGTGTACTTCTACTTTTAAATGAGTCTTGTTATGATCTATATGACTCTTAATTTATTCCAATCCAACAAAAAAATAATACTTCACTGACTTGTATTGCAAATACCTGGCAGAACAACACAATAGCCATTCTATATAGAGTTACTTTCGATAGCTTACATTATTATAAAAAAGGAGGGGGAAAAGCAATTGTGTGAGCAATACTGAAATTTCTATGTAATTTTGAGCTTTTCAAATGTACTATACATGTGTATTTACATTTGTAATTAGTATGCAGTTTGGAATGAATTTCAAAATCTTCCCAGCTTCTCCAAGACATTGTTCTATTTGCACTGGTGGGCTGTGTTCTTCTGTTCGACCTGACCTTCCTTATCATCATCACAGCAGTGCCTTCAGCCAGGCTTCAAGTCACAAATTATGAACTGCCACAAAGTGTAAGCTGTGAATAAAAGCGACTTCAGTATGCATAATTTTACATGTACTTTTATGCACACTCATTTGTTCTCATGCATTTTTCAGGGATCAGCGTTGCCTCAGGTAGTGCAAATATGTTCAGCAACAGATAAATATGTGTGGCTGAGTATACTGTTTGTGTACAAAGGTGGCCTGTTGGTAGTTGGGGTCTTCCTTGCATGGGAAACCCGAGGAGTCCACCTGAAGCATCTGAATGATTCCAAACTGATTGGGGCATCCATATATGGTATTGTGGTGCTCTCTGTTGCCATGGCAGCCATTGGCATATTGCTGCAAAGTGCTGTGAATACCAGATACGGTGTCATTGGAGCTCTCTTGCTGTTGGGGAACACATCGCTTTTGTGTCTCATCTTTGCACCTAAGGTAATATGGACGCACAGCATGAAAACTGTGCGATCTCTCTACCATTGGCAGGTGTATGGGGTGTGGAATAAGGATTCTGAGCAAGCCTCATCAACCCAAGATGGTATAAAAAATCCACCCAAAGATACTGCTACTGTGGCACAACTTCAGATGGAAATCATAACTCTTAAAAAGCAGTTAGAAAAGGTGTATTCATGTGCTATTATGTATACATGTAGTTTGACACACAGATGTCTGTTGCAGATGACGCATCACACTGTTGAGGCTGAGAGAGAAACAGTTAAATGAATATTGTGGTGTGCATTTTTTATGTGAGTACTTGTAAATGATTGTATACTTATTTCCTAATGCATTGGTAGAGGTTGAGTTTTTTCAGAGATCATTATGCTTTATTGGGAGTGATAAAACACAGAACAGAATTTATATTTGTATGGAAGCAGATGGATTAAGGCTCCATGCTTGCATGCATTGAAAATTTATATGGGAGAACCTAGGATTTTGACATTAGGTGCAAAGAATCATGTGTTCCCTGGTAATTGCAAATGTGTGTAGAATGAGTACCAAAAATAAAAATTAAATGGTTAATAACATAATTGATTTTTCATTGTTCAGCCAACATAATCTCATTTTAAGTGCAAGATTTTTAGCCATTGCTCCCTTGACATTTCCCCATTTTAAGCAATTATGTCTGATAATACATTTCTGCTACTGTCAATGTCACCTTAAATTTGTCTACCTATTGATGGCATGAAACGAAACAATTTCTTCGACCTCCATAAATAATATTCCACACAAATTTAGAGGGACTACATGTTGTAAATGATCAGTTTGACAAATATATATACTTGAAGGTATTTAACTTGTAAACATCATTGCATGCACATGAATTCCATTTCTATGCTTGTGGTTTTGAAAAATATGATTATATGATCGTACAGGAATGTTAATTGGCACATATTGTAATCAGCAGCAAATATAGAATGTTGAAACAGCAGTTGGGTGAAACAATGCTGTGATTGGTGCATAAAATTACCTAACATGAGATTTAAAATGTGGTATAACAAGAAAAGCTGCATTTCTGTATTATATAATACTCTTGACTGTCATGTGACATCGAAAGTCACAAGCCATGTGGATTAAGTGAAGGTTGTTTCCATTGTAGTGTACAGCTTACTATAGGAAGGTATGGGCAATTATTGTGCTTAGTTTTACTTTCATCATTGAATCTATTTATTTGGTATAAGTTATCATAGTTCCCTTGTTATTTGGTATAATTGTTGTTTATTTCAGTAGAACATCAATAAACAACTGTAAATTGCCCATACCACTAGGTATTACACCAACATGGCAGATTAAGCTCCTGCATGTAGAATATATTTAGGAGTTGACAAGTCCAGCTAAATCACATGATGGTTTATAGTGCAATGAAATCTTCCAATCTGATTGGTCGATTAAAAGAAACCTAGGCCCTTAGGGTGGGCCGTAACGGGTCAATAAAATCCAATGAATTGAAAAATGAAAACTGATACCACTTATATATGTACCTATGAACCATAAAAATGCAAAATGGTGAGGGTATTTTACCCTAAATAACAACAAGAATGCATGCATTCCAGGTTCATATGCACAATAACTGAGGATAGAAAACATAGGCTACTCATCATTAAACATGTCAGTTCTCTTGAAACTCCTTCAATAACTGGACATATATTATACCTATAGGTACATGGTACTCCAAACAACAATAGACTGCTTTATGACAAGAAACAATATATGTTTTTCATCACTTTTAGAATTTATGCGTTTTGAATTTTTGCTCTCTCAACTGCAATTGATGCTGGTTATTGACATGCAGCTTTCATTTTACATACTTTCATTATTTTATCTTTCCAACTTAAGTTAGAAGATATTTTGAATCTGCAATAATGCAGTGATCTACTTCAGCCTAACTGCAGTTTGATCTCAGCTTAGTTGACATGGGACAGGAAGTGCATGGTTGTCTGCTCTCATGAGTATTAACTGAAAGAGTATGTGCATGTGTTATGGGGATTGTATCAAATAGAAGTCTGAATGGAAGGTTTACACATAAAACAACAAAATCCCAAGCTCTAGAAAGAGTGATTCTTCATATCCTTGACAATTTGAATCAAGCAACGAATGGAAGCTAGTGCACAATCTTTTAGGCTGATATGCCACATTATCAACTACTCTGGCTGTTTCATTTGGGTTGTCATGTGTACCGGTAACATTAATTATTATTGCAGGAGCTGTAAGGGCACCACTGATGCTGACTTGTATGTTCTTCAATGAGGCACTCAAGCTCAAGAAGTAAATAGCAACAAAACAGATTGGAACGGAGGGGGGGGGGGGGGGGGGGGGGGGGGGAGGACAAAAAAATATAGTTATAGACACCATCCTAGGGTCAGATCAACCCCCACCCCCCTCCGCCTTCAGCACGCCCATTTTTCGACAACGCCCCTTGAAAATCATAACGTAATTGACAATTGACCACACCTACAATGAAAATAATTCACGGTTGTTTCATTGCATTGAAACGTTGGACAAAAAGGCTACGCCCCTTGATACGAAAATTTTTCATAGCAACGGCCTTAATTACGACCCTAGCAACATACCTGTTCTTGTGGATGGGCCTTTTTGTACAGACTGTTTCGATACAGTGCCAGAGTTGTCTATGTACAGTTTTTACAATGTCTACCGATATTAATGATGTGCATCTCTGGCGTTATCTTTCAATCCTGGATGTGGCATTAGCTTGCAAATCCACAGGGTGATTCTCGACCTAGGAGGATAAACGTTGCCCTGGTAAAGTTTCCGCCCGTATAAAGTACCTTGAAATTTTAACACTGTAAAGCCGGTAGGTTGTTTCTATATTTTTCAATGTCATCTCGTGGTGCCGCGTGTTCTACTAGAAGTTGTGAGCCTTCAGAATATTGTTATTTTTAGCGCTATCACCCGCGACGCTATATTCTCATATGGAGAAATTGCCCATACATAGGCGGACATTTAGCACTTTTTTTTCAAATTGATTTTTAAACACATGTACTAAGTACGATAAATCGGTCTGATTGTGAATCTGTAATTTATAGATTTATATCCTTAGCCATTCTTGTACAAAAATCAAGACAAAAAATTAATTTCTACCGCACTAATTTATTCGTAAAGTAGACATGTTACGTAACATTTATTAACAATTATGTCATTTATCAATAATGTTTTTAATTAATGGCCTAGCTCACGAGACGCATACAAAGCCGATGACGTATTACTAATACTAAGTAAGTAAAAGTAATTGTAGCTCCCGTAAACACAGATTGAACACGCACCGCAGATGACCGAAAGCCATAGGGATGATGTTGGCTTCGTCCAAAGTGGCCGGTCCACAATTACTAGTAGTTCACGACGGGAGACCGAGTCCCAACTCCCAACATGTCATCATATATGCTCCGCCATGCATATTTACCCATCCTTTCAATATTGGCCGTGTGCAGCGTCCGTTGTGCACGTCACGCCACCAGCACTTTCTATGCCACCTTTCTATGCGGCAATTCATTATTGCCATGAAGCGATCATCGCGCGGGCAACATATCGTAAAAGCAGAGATAATATAAAGCGATACTTCCTATGATATATGCTATTACATTTATAGTTTCTCTTAGCCCCTTCCGTAGTCAATCATCGACTCAATGTGATATGGGAGATGTAAACGATGGGCGGACCGGCAGCGTGGGCGTTTCTCTAGAGCCGAACACATTGGCAAGCTAGAACCCGTACTTCACGTTTATTTCATGTCAAGATATCGAACTTCTTATAGGTTAATACATTTACCGTAGTGATCAGGTCGACGGGTCATGCTGCCCTTCCCCATCACTGAGTTACTAGTACGTTTACAAATTGACAATAACCACAAAGACCCTGCTGCTCTTCTTCCTCATCGGATGGCTATCACAGTTACAAGCAAGTCTAGTGTCATATGATGAGCACCAAACAAAACAAAAAAAGATAAGTGCCTAAGTAGCATCATATAGATACTTGATGGTAGCACATCTCCTTGGAAACAGTTGCAAACAGACATTTAAACAAATTCGCAGCTCCTGATATTGAAACCTAGAGGAAACAAGTGATGGTTATGCATCAGAACAAATGCCCCTACCATAAAACCAAAGCCCTCAGCATCATGCACAAAGCACACTCCATCCCCTCCCAATGCAAAGCTCAACCAAGGCATCAGGACTAGTGCTTGCCCAACAGGCCCCTGTCATTCATTACCCCCCCCCCCCCACACACACACACATTTTGCACACAGTGTGTGGTTTGTATGACTTATACATGTAACTTCTCTGTATGGTTTCTACTAGAAAGGAGTACAGTGTAGGTGGTACGGAGGTGAAGAGGAAAGACACATGAACACTTAACCTTCAGTACTCACGATAAGTCTAAGTAGATACCATGCAGCCCTGGATCAAGCATAGCCTTGGGGGTGGGGGGGCCAGCTTCCCCCCCCCCCCTCCCCCATGGCATATGAAATGCCACCCCTCTGGCAGCAATTGCCCCCCCCCCCCCCCCCCCCCAGCCACACACGCTTCCGTTGATGATTACATATACCTGTGAGTAGATTACATGTTGTGTCATACGTAAAAAAAAGTCCGAATACTTGCTGAAAAATGTCAACAAAGCGGTGGAGCACAACAGGGCATGTACAAATGTACCCCTTCGACTGCATCCCCTCCTCCCCCCCAGTTTTCGTGCGCCCTCTGGTAAAACCAAATTCATGTAGGTCCACGGTAGTCCTACATGCATAGTACATGCCAGTAGTTAGATAGATGTACACATGTACATGTAGGTCTTGTAGATATGGTAGTCTTAGGTAGGGACATATAAGTCCAGGTACATGTACAGGGTATGTCTAACATCAGATAAGGTTGTGGGTTCCTTTCAAGTTTAATTATATTCACAGCACAGAAGGGTAGATGTTACATGTAGTTTGAAGGGAATACATGTACATGTAGACAAACGACACAAGTAATTTTCAGTACTCAGGTAGGTACATGCAGGTCTATGTAGGTCCATGTAAGGGTTTATGCAGGGTATAGGTCTATGTAGGTCCATGTAGGGTTCATGCAGGGTAGGTCTATGTAGGTCCATGTAGGGTTCATGCAGGGTAGGTCTATGTAGGTCCATGTAAGGGTTCATGCAGGGTAGGTCTATGTAGGTCCATGTAAGGGTTCATGCAGGGTAGGCCTATGTAGGTCAATGTAGGGGTTCATGCAGGGTAGGTCTACATGTAGGCAAGGTAGCAGCACTACATGGGCCTCTAACATCAGATAAGGTTGTGGGTTCCCTTTCAAGTTTATTATATTCACAGCACAGACCATGGGCAGATCTTAGGATTAAGAGTAGGTCAAACCTTCAGTATTCTGCGTGTATGGGCTGGTTTTTTTAAGTATGATGTATAGGCTGATGTATGGGGTATGGTGTATAGGCTGGTGTATGGTGTATAGGCTGGTGTATGGTGTATAAGCTAGTGTATGGGGTATGGTGTACAGGCTGGTGTATGGTGTATAGGCTGGTGTATGGTGTATAGGCTGGTGTATGGTGTACAGGCTAGGGTATGGTGTACAGGCTAGTGTATGGTATATAGGCTGGTGTATGGTGTACAGGCTGGTGTATGGTGTATAGGCTGGGGTATGGTGTACAGGCTAGTGTATGGTATATAGGCTGGTGTATGGTATACAGGCCGGTGTATGGTATATAGGCTGGTGTATGGTGTATAAGCTAGTGTATGGGGTATGGTGTACAGGCTGGTGTATGGTGTACAGGCCGGTGTATGGTGTATAGGCTGGGGAATGGTGTATAGGCTGGTGTATGGTGTACAGGCTAGTGTATGGTATATAGGCTGGTGTATGGTGTACAGGCCGGTGTATGGTGTATAGGCTGGTGTATGGTGTATAGGCTGGTGTATGGTGTATAGGCTGGTGTATGGGGTCTAGGCTGGTGTATGGTGTATAGGCTGGTGTATGGTGTACAGGCTAGTGTATGGTGTATAGGCTGGTGTATGGTGTACAGGCTGGTGTATGGTGTACAGGCTAGTGTATGGTGTACAGGCTGGTGTATGGTGTATAAGCTGGTGTATGGTGTATAAGCTAGTGTATGGTGTATGGTGTACAGGCTGGGGTATGGTGTATAGGATGGTGTATGGTGTACAGGCTGGGGTATGGTGTATAGGATGGTGTATGGTGTACAGGCTGGGGTATGGTGTATAGGATGGTGTATGGTGTATAGGATGGTGTATGGTGTATAGGCTGGTGAATGGTGTACAGGCTAGTGTATGGTATATAGGCTGGTGTATGGTGTACAGGCTGGTGTATGGTGTACAGGCCAGTGTATGGTGTACAGGCTGGTGTATGGGGTATAGGTGTATAGGCTGGTGTATGGTGTATAGGCTAGTGTATGGTGTATAGGCTGGTGTATGGTGTATTGGCTGGTGTATGCTGTATAGGCTGGTGTATGGTGTAGAGGCTGGGGTATGGTGTACAGGCTGGTGTATGGGGTATGGTGTACAGGCTGGGGTATGGTGTACAGGCTGGGGTATGGTGTACAGGCTGGGGTATGGTGTACAGGCTGGTGTATGGGCTGGTGTATGGTGTATAGTGTATAGGCTGGTGTATGGTGTACAGGCTGGGGTATGGTGTACAGGCTAGTGTATGGTGTATGGTGTATAGGCTGGTGTATGGTGTATAGGCTGGTGTATGGTGTATAAGCTAGTGTATGGTGTATGGTGTATAGGCTGATGTATGGTGTACAGGCTGGGGTATGGTGTATAGGCTGGTGTATGGTGTACAGGCTGGTGTATGGTGTATAGGCTGGTGTACGGTGTACAGGCTGGGGTATGGTGTATAGGCTGGTGTATGGTGTACAGGCTGGGGTATGGTGTATAGGATGGTGTATGGTGTACAGGCTGGTGTATGGTGTATAGGCTGGTGTATGGTGTATAGGCTGGTGTATGGTGTATAGGATGGTGTATGGTGTACAGGCTGGTGTATGGTGTACAGGCTGGTGTATGGTGTACAGGCTGGTGTATGGTGTACAGGCTGGTGTATGGTGTATAGGATGGTGTATGGTGTACAGGCTGGTGTATGGTGTACAGGCTGGTGTATGGTGTATAGGATGGTGTATGGTGTACAGGCTGGTGTATGGTGTACAGGCTAGTGTATGGTGTACAGGCTGGTGTATGGTGTACAGGCTGGTGTATGGTGTATAGGCTGGTGTATGGTGTACAGGCTGGTGTATGGTGTACAGGCTAGTGTATGGTATATAGGCTGGTGTATGGTGTACAGGCCGGTGTATGGTGTATAGGCTGGTGTATGGTGTATAGGATGGTGTATGGTGTATAGGCTGGTGTATGGTGTACAGGCTGGTGTATGGTGTATAGGTGTATAGGCTGGTGTATGGTGTATAGGTGTATAGGCTGGTGTATGGTGTACAGGCTGGTGTATGGTGTATAGGTGTATAGGCTGGTGTATGGGGTCTAGGCTGGTGTATGGTGTATAGGCTGGTGTATGGTGTACAGGCTAGTGTATGGTGTATAGGCTGGTGTATGGTGTACAGGCTGGTGTATAGTGTATAGGTGTATAGGCTGGTGTATGGTGTACAGGCTGGGGTATGGTGTATAGGATGGTGTATGGTGTATAGGATGGTGTATGGTGTACAGGCTAGTGTATGGTGTACAGGCTGGTGTATGGTGTACAGGCTGGTGTATGGGGTCTAGGCTGGTGTATGGTGTACAGGCTAGTGTATGGTGTACAGGCTGGTGTATGGTGTACAGGCTAGTGTATGGTGTACAGGCTGGTGTATGGTGTACAGGCTGGTGTATGGGGTCTAGGCTGGTGTATGATGTACAGGCTAGTGTATGGTGTACAGGCTGGTGTATGGTGTACAGGCTAGTGTATGGTGTACAGGCTGGTGTATGGTGTACAGGCTGGTGTATGGTGTACAGGCTGGTGTATGGGTTCTAGGCTGGTGTATGGGGTCTAGGCTGGTGTATGGTGTACAGGCTGGTGTATGGGGTCTAGGCTGGTGTATGGTGTACAGGCTGGTGTATGGTGTACAGGCTGGTGTACAGGCTGATGTATGGTGTATATAGGTATAGGTGTATGGTGTACTGGCTAGTGTATGGTGTACAGGCTGGTGTATGGGGTCTAGGCTGGTGTATGGTGTACAGGCTGGTGTATGGTGTACAGGCTGGTGTATGGTGTACAGGCTGGTGTATGGTGTACAGGCTGGTGTATGGTGTACAGGCTAGCTAGGCTGGTGTATGGTGTATAGGCCGGTGTATGGGCAAACACATCATGCAAACACCAGCACATACCTACACAACACACCAGTACACACCAGACACACCAACCTTCAAAGTCGCAGTAGCCTGCCTCCTTGTAGTCTTTGCAGATGTCAGGTTGGTACTCCCAAAGAACAGTACAGGGGACCTTTCCTAGGGGAGGGAAAAATGGCCCCTACAATGTACATGTAGAATGCTGTCTGCACATTATCCCGCAATGGATCCCCTACGAAAAAATCTTGGCATGACATGTTCCAAATTCATGCGTGATATGTTTTTGCAAGTGTTCCAGTTTTTCTAGAGCACTGTTGAACATGCTTACATGTACATGTATGTCATTAAATTGCAGGCATATCACTCTTCTAACTTGCACAGGATGAATAGTTTCTAAAAAGCGATTCCCCGATGAGGCATACCCGCTAATATGCTAAGGGGTGTGCCACTTTATAACTTCTCGGGGGAACGCGTTTTAGAAACTCTTCAACCTGTGCAAGTTAGAAGGGTGATATGCCTGCAATTGAATGACATAAGCATGTTCAACAGTGCTCTAGAAAAACTGGAACACATGCGACAACATATCACACATGAATTTGAAACATGTATGCCAAGATTTTTTTGTAGGGCAAGGTGTGCCCATTATGGTGTGCTCCTTTTAAAGTGTGCCCATTAAGGTGTGCTCCTTTTAAAGTGTGCCCATTGAGGTGTGCTCCTTTTAAAGTGTGCCCTTTAAGGTGTGCTCCTTTTAAAGTGTGTGACATTTTCTGTACAGTTTATGTTCATGCATCGTGTGCTTGCTACCATACATTGCAGACACACACACACACACAAATACACACACACACACACACACACACACACAACACTCATGGAATCGTACAATTGTATGCGACAATATTTGGCCTCATCACATCTGCTACCACCTCCCTTGACCACACCCACCTGCTGGCTGCACTCCCTTGTGAGGTCTCCCTCCTCTTGCGGCCTCGAAGTACTCGGTGTAGTTGTGTCCTCTCCTCCTCCATACTATATATGGAAAACAAACAATATTAATTAATCATCATACAACAGACTGAGTTTTGCAGCATAGTAGGAGGACATTAATCACCATGGCAACTAGACATATACAAATAAAAATTTGTACTGGAGAATAATGCTGATATTGCTGTCTTTACAGGGTTAAAACTCGTGTCACTAAAGGGCTAATATCACTGTATCTGACTGGCCTATAAAGGGTTACTGCAAGTGGTGACCAGTGCCCAGACCTGGTTCAAATTCTGTGCCTTTTCCATGACACCCCACTGGTCCCTGTTCTGTTCTGTCTCCATCTCCAAGGTGAGGGTGGCCTCCATGTCATGCCTCCCTCTCAGACTTAGTATGTTGGGTCACCTTGCTGAGTTTGTCCTTATCTTTGTCACTGAACACTCTGAGCCTCCTCTGATGAAGGGAAGTGGAAGGAGAGGATCATGGAAGGAGGGAAGAGGCGAGGATGGAGAGGGAGGGAGGGAGGGAGGGAGGGAGGGAGGGAGGGAGGGAGGGAGGGAGGGAGGGAGGGAGGGAGGGAGGGAGGGAGGGAGGGAGGGAGGGAGGGAGGGAGGGAGGGAGGGAGGGAGGGAGGGAGGGAGGGAGGGAGGGAGGGAGGGAGGGAGGGAGGGAGGGAGGGAGGGAGGGAGGGAGGGAGGGAGGGAGGGAGGGAGGGAGGGAGGGAGGGAGGGAGGGAGGGAGGGAGGGAGGGAGGGAGGGAGGGAGGGAGGGAGGGAGGGAGGGAGGGAGGGAGGGAGGGAGGGAGGGAGGGAGGGAGGGAGGGAGGGAGGGAGGGAGGGAGGGAGGGAGGGAGGGAGGGAGGGAGGGAGGGAGGGAGGGAGGGAGGGAGGGAGGGAGGGAGGGAGGGAGGGAGGGAGGGAGGGAGGGAGGGAGGGAGGGAGGGAGGGAGGGAGGGAGGGAGGGAGGGAGGGAGGGAGGGAGGGAGGGAGGGAGGGAGGGAGGGAGGGAGGGAGGGAGGGAGGGAGGGAGGGAGGGAGGGAGGGAGGGAGGGAGGGAGGGAGGGAGGGAGGAGGGAGTGGGTAAATAGAGCTTGCCATTGGTGAGCATTGATAGCTGGAGTTTGAGTTGTGTACTGTGGAAAACAGTGCAGAATGTCATCAAAACTAGCCAATTACATTCATGTGCATATGCATGCATTGCACAAGTACAAGAACTGATTCTTAGCATACATATACATGTACATACTGACTTACATGTACAGAGAGAGGGGAAGAGAGGATTCATAGCCACTCACACAACAACACACACACACACACAGTCATGCATACATACTCACACACATGCTCACACACACAATCACACACACATATGCTCACACACACAATCACACACACATATGCTCACACACACAATCACACACACATATGCTCACACACACAATCACACACACATATGCTCACACACACAATCACACACACATATGCTCACACACACAATCACACACACATATGCTCACACACACAATCACACACACATATGCTCACACACACGCTGTCAGCTGTGGGGTATCTGCCATAGGATTCATTTCTTAGGTGCTTGCTATATGGGGTACTTGCCATAGGGCCCATAGCTTCTTGCCATGGAGTACTTCATAGCTGTGTGCAATAGGGATCACTCCAACTCCATACACTGTAGCTGTTAGGTGTCTGCCATAGATTTGAGTTCATAGCTGTTAACTGTGTGATTCTTCATGCATCGCTTATTGCCATAGAGTTCACTCCATACATGGGCCAGGGGTATTCCGTCGCTGCCTGCCGTAGAGTCCAGAGTATAGTACCAGCTTTACAGCTGCCTGTCTGCAATAGGGTCCGTGCACTCCCGTACCTCCGTAGCAGTTAGCTGAGGCCTGTGGGGTAGTAGGCTTCAGTTCTGCCATAGAATCCAGTCCACAGGCAGACTTCCAGGTCTTTAACCTGCATCTCATATCCTCGTGGGATTGATCTTCGATATTGTCGTCTTCGTACCGTTCGAAATCGTCCGCGGAAGTACCGAACCAAAAGCGAAGAGCAGGCCTACAGCAGATTATCTCTGCCTACAGTAAATAGCGGTTAATAAGTTATTTTGCACGTTAAGTTGTTGTGTACATTATAGTGGTGGGTGGGGTCGTGGTTATAGACATCAATAATGGGACAGTTTCCGCGAAATGTCCGAGTTTTATAACATTATAATCTTATAAAAATGCTTCTTGTTTGAGTCGCTATATCTTCCGAACGCTAAACGGTATCGACTTTCTATTTTCAAAAGTTCATGCTACACCATTTCGCTATGATAAATTACATTTTGGAGTCTTGCACTTGCTCCATGCCAGTATTGCAACGTTCGATACCCGACCGGGTTCAAACCCGTCATAACTTTGGGTAGGAGTAATCAAATCGCTTCAAATTTGGTTTGTAGGTACAGAGGTCCTATACCTATCGATTTGTACTGTTCGCTAATTTTTATGCCATCCGTTACGGAGATACAGTTGAACAAACTACGTGCACTTTTTCCCGCTCGTTTCGCGCCTATGATATAACAACCGCCTCCCCATACATTGAGCGGGACGCGATTTGCCAAAACAATTGGCACGAATCGAGCGGGATAAAGTGGACGTAGTTTGTTCAGCTGTATCTTCGTAACGGATGGCATAAAAATTAACGAACAGAACAAATCGATAAGTATAGGACCTCTGTACCTACAAACCGAATTTGAAGCGATTTGATTACTCCTACAGTTATGGCGGGTTTGAACCTGGTCGGGTATCGAACGTTGCAATACTGGCATGGAGCAAGTACAAGACTCCAAAATGTAATTTGTCATAGAAAAATGGTGTAATATGAACTTTCGAAAATAGGAAGTCGATAGCGTTTAGCGTTCGGAAGATATAGCGATTCAAACAAGAAGTATTTTTATAAGATTATAATGTTATAAAACTCGGACATTTTCGCGGAAACTGTCCCAATTTGCAATACATATTATCATTAACTACTTGTACTTACAGAACAGCTCGGTCTGGGCACGGCTAACTGACGAAAGAGTAGCACGTGATATTATGCGGTTTGGATTTGGGGTGTATCTCACTAACCATTCATCGGAAGCGCGATTTGAAGGCCCTAAGCTCTGAAAAAATGATGAAAAATAAGTGCATTGATTACTCTCATATAATCCGGTGGCACCGAAGGAAAATATCATTTGGTTGGGAAAATATTGATGACTGAATAAGTAAATGAGATAAAATGAATGGACATTGGAAACCTTGCATAATTAATGTGGAAGTGCGGATATAGGTACCTACGGTGCGTTAAAGTACTCAAAATATGCTAAATAGTCCCTACATAGCAAATCCGAGAGCACCTAGTCAATATAATTTTTATTTCTGCAGTTAGCTGCAGTTTTCTGAATGCGTCCATACATTTTCTATGGACATTGAATTACGCAATGACCGAATACCGCGTAATCCTTTTGACCGCCAATTTCTCGATATGTGTATAATTTATGGCGGCTTTACAATATTATTTTAAAAACACTTATCCGGCGTTATAACTCCGAGTGTCTGAGTAGTTTATACGTCCGTATCTTCAACACAGACGACAATAAGTGGTTCACAAAGTGTTACCGAGGGTGGCGTCAACAAATTTATACGTAGTATTACGTACGTATCACGGCTGTTTCATTCCCATTGAACCTGTGACAAAAAGGCTACGCCCCGTGATACGAAATTTTTTCATAGCAACGGACCTAATTACGACCTTAGCAACCAACATGGGCTTAAAGATGCTCCCGTTTTACCACGAGGACTGTTTTGAACTCTTCTTTTGACTTCGGATCCTACTTCTATATTGTCTGACGCTCTGAACAATGTGAGTTAATACCGCTTATATTCTGTCGATACTATGTTATACGCTCGCGAATTCTGTGTGTATTATTTGAGGTCAGGTGATACAGATTGCTCTGGTACTTTTTCCGCCCTTATGAAGTACCCTGAAACTTTTATAATATAACTGAGATAGTTTTGGCTGTTATATTTTCAATAAAACTCGTGGTGCCGCGATTCCTAGCTCATGCAGTATGCGTTTGGAATATTGCAATATTTCCGCGATGTTTGACGTCATTGACCTCTCCTACCTAGCTTAACCTGGCTTACTTGAATCGCGATGCCATTTTAACTCTTTAGCCCACCATCCGTGAAGAATAAATATGGTATTACTCATGGATCAGTGTTATTGCGCATATTACATCTGCGTATACGTAACCTTATGTGTTGCACTCTGAGTTTGAGGAAAGACCTTTAAGTAGTGTTCCTTCACAATGCACGTAATATGCCTGTCTAATGGATTGGGGGTGGTTTTATACGTAGCTGCAAGGTTGAACTGGGAGTGCATGGACTTGGTCATCAACTCACATCCGGCTTTGCATGGTGGGAACGAATCCAATCCACCCTTGATCTCTTCTCCCCCTCCAGAAACAGCAGACTGAAAATGGAGTCAATTCTACCTCCAAGTTATCGCCGACTAGTGATTTGAAAGAACCTGCTGTACCAAGGCTAACTCCTGCCTCCTTCAACCACCTGAAAGAGTAAGTGGCCTGTGAAATCCAAATCCATCCCAGGGCCGGTGAGAGGGGGGGGGGGGGGGGGAGGGGGGGGGGGGTAAGCGGCGGGCTCCAAGGTATAATAGGGGCCCCAAAATAAAAAAGGGGGCCCGATGGGCCAATCTCAAGGGGACCCCCCCGCGCTCGTATTTTTAAGGCCTATGGGGCCCTCAAATGATATGTTACCCCAGGCCTCACTACGGCTCTCACCGGCCCTGATCCATCCGTATATGCAGTTGCATAAAGGAGCACTCATTGCATCACAAAGGGTTGTGGGAGGGGCCAATAATAGCATGATGAGTATTATTGTATATGTACTGAGTTAATACCTTCTCAACATATGCATACCATAGCTACTGACTTTGAGGCAGCCTGCAATCGTATTACTTGAAATGGTACATCATGGCTTGTAAAATGGTTTACATATAACATCATGTTAAGCACATGTACATGTAATACATGAATCCTGTACCAGTTATATGGCTGCACTTGGCACTTGTATTGGTTCTTTTACACCACCTGCACATGCATTGCCTTATGGCACAATGTGCAGAACAATTGTGGGTGGATCTCCTCCTGGTCTGGTTGAGACACTGATGTCAAATGCAACCAATAGCTATAGACTATCACTGTAGGCTCTGCACTGGTATGTAGGCTCTGCACTGGTATGTAGGCTCTGCACTGGTATGTAGGCTCTGCACTGGTATGTAGGCTCTTCATTGGTATGTAGGCTCTGCACTGGTATGTAGGCTCTGCACTGGTATGTAGGCTCTGCACTGGTATGTAGGCTCTTACTTTGTTGGTTTGCCCTTGGCTTTGACTCCTCTTTGAAGTTTGCACCGCCAATCGTCATTTGTGGTAGGATTCTATGGCTATTTATGAGGTGGTGCGCATTATTCATGATGTGGATGGTGTGTTATGTATTTCTGTGAGTGGCAGGAACTGCGGCACCACGAGTAAAACGCATATTCTTACGTGAAAAAGGTTGATCGTTCCACTTTTGCGTCTTTTTGTACCACTTATAAGGGCGGAAAAAAAGCTACGAAGGTCAGACTGAATGGCATTTTTCGCGCCATTTGGAGAGTACAATATGCGCGTGGCAAAGTGTGCAATCTTGCTACGCGTTGGGACATGCGTTTAAGTGACAATAAAAACCAAACTAGTTTTACTAGTTGGAAATGGTTTCAAGATGAGCATTACAGCTATACACGTTTTGCATTTTTGATCGGTGAACTTTTAATGAGATGGCGGCTAGCCATGTTTTACTTGAACCGTAAATAATGTCACTGTGTTCTATTTATAAGCCTTTTGTCCACTCGAAACAGCCGTGGTATATGATCGAGAGTTACGGCTGTTGTGCTATCATGAAAAAACGTGACCCGCATATAACTCACGTAACGAGAAACGGATAGTTTAGTTCTTTGTTGATATCAAAGGCAATCATTTTTATGTTTTGTTCCAGTCGCCAGACCGTTTGCTTTAAGAGAACAAAACACCTTGTAGTTCTCGTACCCAGACCATTTTTTCTACATAGTCGTCGTCGCGAACGCCGATTGGCTGTAGAATTTCCATTCCCATGGCAATGTTTCACGTATAATTAGAATTGTGTATCATACATATATATACATTCCTTAGGTTTGTGCAAGCCGCCAGCTTTGTTAACCGCGAATCCGTGATTGTCAAAATGCCTTCATTGCATGGACGAAAAGAGGTGAAGTAAACGACGAGAGGAATGCCAAAAGTGATCAATACTACGAATTAGAGTCCTGGTACAATCAGTACAATGCGGATCCTGAACGAAAGCGAGCGTCTGCTTGTGACGCCCGCATGCAAATGTTGAATCGAACCGAACAGTGCATAAACTTAAAAGCTTGGCGCGCGAGTTTCCATGTAGAACAGCTGCATATCGAGAGTTACGGCAGTAACTCTCATATAGGATTTGTGCCGTATCATGAAATCATTAAAAAACGCTTCGCGCGTATAACTCACGAACCGAGAAACGGATAGTGTAGCTGTTTATTGCTATTGATCCACAATAGAAAGACGATCATTTTCATGTTTTGTTCGAGTCGCCAAACCGTTTACTTTAAGAGAACAAAAAAGGTCGTAGTTCTCGTTCCCAGACCGTAATTTGTCCATAGTCGTCGTCGTCGTCGTCGTCGTCGTCTTTATGGGTGAGTATAACTCGAGATAGGAAAGGTTTTAAAGAGCGCCAGTTACACCAAAAATCGTAGAAAAATCCTACCGACTGCCCCTAGATATCAGATATACATGTTTGGTATAAAGCAATAATTACGTCCGAGTACCGTTAGGAACAGTTTTAGAGAGTGCCAATTACGCCAATACCTACCGACTGCCCCTTGATGTCAGATATACTAATACATGTAACTGTTTGTCCGAGTACCAAACACAAGCGTTCCCATGACAATACCCATACGTATAATTAGAATTTTAATTAGAATTTTATGGTATTGCTTAACTAGCTTTAGCGCTGTCACGTCAAAATACCTTCACGGGAACGAAAGAGGAGAGCTAAGCAACGAGAGGAATACCTCCAAAATCAAGACGACGAGTTAGAGTTCTCCCGAATTCGATACGATGCTGATGCGGAACAAAGGCGGGCGTCTGCTCGTGCCATGTACAAAGCAAATCTGGAGCTTCTAAGAGGTGGCGACAGGAAAAGAATTCTGCTGCAGTGCAAGTTTCTATTATAAGAGGCGGCGTTATGAACTGAACTCAGACGAGAAACGAGCTTCTTAGAGGGAAAGCTTGGCGCGCGAGTTTGGAACTAGAACAGCAGCAAATGTAACATAGTTGTAAACATTGTGTTGCTAGGCAATAAACATGGGAATTACAACGGCTAGATTTTATCATACAATCGTATTTACTTCAAGTACATGTATGTACGGGTTGCAAAGTACATGTACACCTATATACTAGTAGTCACTTATAAAAAAAAGAATGAAACAAGATATAAAAACATTCTCTCTGAGAAAGTTAGTGGTATATAGGATTTGAAGGCAATGGTGGTGTAAAAAGGAAGGGAACAAGGGATCAACGATGATACGAAAATTTTTTACGTCCTATATTTAGCAACGAAAGATGTACGTACTACAAATATGCTAAATATAGGACTGTTAAAAAAATTTCGTATCATCTGTTCCCTTCCTTTTTACACCACCATTGCCTTCAAATCCTATATACCACTAACTTTCTCAGAGAGAATGTTTTTATATCTTGTATAACATAAATGTAAACATTGTGCACAACAGCTGGAACCGCATTGAAGTTAGCCCCACATTCCTCAGCCGCACATCACAATCATTGTCACTTCAAAACCGGCCGTACGGCCTAGTGAATTTCATTACGTACATTAATTATCTTTTCTCCTAAGCCCAGAACGGAACGTAACATAAAGGTTTGATGAAAGATGTTCCAGGTTTGGCTATGCTATGGGAACCTCATTTAAGGTCTGCCTGACTTTAATCACCATGAAAAATGTCCATGGCCCCTCCCACCTGAGGACCGTTGGCTATGTCACATGTACACCTGCATGCACTCATACACCTGGGTGAGTCATGCAGGGCAGGTCAAAGAAAGATGATCCTGGTGAGGCTATGCTATGGGGACCTCACACAAGGTCTTCCTGACTTTACTGTCCATGACACATGTCCATGGCCCCTCCCACCTGGGGACCGTTGGCTATGTTGCACCTGCATGCACTCATAGACCTGAGTGAGTCATGCAGGGCCGGCCAAAGAAAAATGATCCTGGTGAGGCTATGCATTCAGGAGTGACATAGCCAACGGTCCTCAGGTGGGAGGGGCCATGGACATGTGTCATGGACAGTACAGTCAGGCATGCGCAGACCTTGTGTGAGGTCCCCATAGCATAGCCTCACCAGGATCATCTTTCTTTGGCCTGCCCTGCATGACTCACCCAGGTGCATATAACGTGGATTGCAAACTTCATGCAGGTCACTTGCAGATTGAAACCATTTTTGTTACAAAATGAAAGCCACTCTTTGTCTTAATGTTTTTCCAAAACTGAGTACCCCTTATCTGTATCAGCTGATTTGATGAAGCTTCAAAATTATGTGGCTTCACATGATGTTGGTCCTATTACTCACATGTTACACCACTCATACTACTTATAAAACTGAGACTAGGTATGTCTGCACTCACGGCAGTACACACACATACAAAGGGCACACAAGAGCATGTCCTGTCAGAGCATCAACCAGAAACGTTAAAACAGAATCTGTGCATGTTCATCTTCCCTCCTCCCACTTCCTTCTCACATCTTACTCCTCTAGGGTGTGTAACCGGTTATCAGGTTATTCGGGTTATTCGGATATTCGCAAAAACCTATCCGTTCGAATAGTTTTTTACTCGGAAAAATCGATTATTGGATTTGTTCTATTCGAAATAACCGGTTTGTGAATCTCCATTCGGAGGTACTTAGGTATTCGTCGTCCGCATCGACAATTCGCCCATTATTCGAATACCTTTTTATGACGATATCCGGATACGCGTTTATGATATTACACGTACGATGATAATAACATCTAATTTGAAACGTAACATTAAATAACGTCATTATTGTTACTATTTATATATACGTGGGGACGAGATCAGGTGCAGTTTACACGTACGGGCAGTAATTCGAACTAGCCAACAGATCTCTCTCTTCACGAGTCATGACGACGGACAGCTCCAGCTACAGATCAAAGTTAGTTCGCTTAGTGCATTTCGAACTAGCTGGTTTCTTGCATCACTCTCTCTCTGAGCTGATATTGCCGCGATCGTACTATAGTTAGGCCTACTTAGTTACTAGTATTTTAAAAACTCGCGATGGTGAAATGGAGGCTACATGGCCGGCGGTGCGTAAACTACATCTGTGGTTCTACTCTTTTGGCATCGGGTGCGATTTGAAGGTAGACCTCAGCGTGGCCACGCTAACTTAGGTCAGGACACGCCCATCTAGGTATGTGGTTAGGCCAAGCGATTTAGGCCTATATAGGTAGCTGTGGTTGTGTGCTGAGTGCATCTGGTGTGATGTGGGTAGCTGTGGATGCATGCTGTACTGATCTGGTGTAATGTGGGTAGTTGGAGGGTGTCTGACCAGTGTGATGGGGGTAGCTATGGTTGTGTGCCTCATGAGGGCATCTGGTGTTATGGTTTAGCTGTAGGAGGGTCTCTGGTGTGATGTGTACATTTAGGTGGCTCAGTGAGCTGAAAACCTGAATAACCTAGGTATTCGGCAGGCAAATTGTCAAAACCTATTCGGAAAAATCGATTTTCTTTTTTAAAGTATTCGGAAAAATCGATTTTCTGATCCAGAAAAACCTGAAAAATCGATTAGTGTTTTAAAAGTATTCGGAAAAATCGATTTTCATTATTCAGGGGAGGTTACACACCCTATACTCCTCCAATCTTCATACACACTATGTGACATCCCACTAACGTTACCATTTCCACTCTAGCCTCAACCTGATCTTATCACACACTTACCACACCACCATCACACCATTATATTACCATCAAACCATTACCATCCCCCCCACCATGGCACTACCACCATGCAATAAAATTGTGACATAAGCAATTTGAGTAAGCACCCACACCCCTTGACATCTGCAGGTAATGATGTCATTTCCTGCTGCCCTAGTCCAAATGTGCTGGATAAATCCTAGTTACATTGGAGTTTCTCTTTGATGTTTTTCCACCACCAAAAGTCACTGAACTGATCAATCTTGTGCTTCGGCAGCATTGAACAAGACAACTACTACATGTATGTGTCCCATGTGCCAGACAATCCCCAGTAAGTGAAGGTGTTCATGATCATTACATGTTCACAGCTTGGATAAAGGAGCAGTTAAAGGAGCAAAGGACCTTTGAGGTATAAATAGAGATTGTGTGTAAAGGAGCAAAGGACCTTTGTGGTATAAATTGAAATTGTGTGTAAAGGAGCAAAGGTCCTTTGAGGTATAAATTGAAATTGTGTGTAAAGGAGCAAAGGACCTTTGAGGTATAAATTGAAATTGTGTGTAAAGGAGCAAAGGACCTTTGTGGTATAAATTGAAATTGTGTGTAAAGGAGCAAAGGACCTTTGTGGTATAAATAGAAATTGTGTGTAAAGGAGCAAAGGACCTTTGTGGTATAAATTGAAATTGTGTGTATAGGAGCAAAGGACCTTTATGGTATAAATAGAAATTGTGTGTAAAGGAGCAAAGGACCTTTGTGGTATAAATAGAAATTGTGTGTAAAGGAGCAAAGGACCTTTGTGGTATAAATAGAAATTGTGTGTAAAGGAGCAAAGGACCTTTGTGGTATAAATAGAAATTGTGTGTATAGGAGCAAAGGACCTTTGTGGTATAAATAGAAAAGGACAAATGACAAATTATAACAAGATACATGTGGACTTTCGGTCACAGATATAGGTCTTAAAGATTAAGAAGAAGGCCGAAGCAGAGGTACTGACGTACATGGTATATGTACATAGCATGACACGAGTTGCCATAAGAACAGCGGCGGAATGTCTCAGGTCTTCAAAGCTTCGGCCCAAACAGATAAGGACTTATCAGTCTTATGCAACGTGGCAAAACAGTCTAATGTCGCTAGAATACTGAAATGGCACGCAGAACGCATAAAAGCGCACCCCACGCGCACGATTACCAGAAACGTGCTCTGCGATACAGGTTCAGGACATTAATGTAAAAAGACTCGCCTCTATTTGTAAGTAAAGGAGTAAAGGACCTTTGCTCTAAATATCCGCATTGTAAGTAAAGGAGCAAAGGACCTTTGCTCTAAATATTCACTTTGTAAGTAAAGGAGCAAATGACATTTGTGGTATGCTCCTTTGTAAAGGAATCCTTTAACTCCTTTGAAATCTCCTTTCCTTTATCCAAGGTGTGTATACACAATCATATCACAAATTAACTTCTAGGTACCTTGTAAGATGTCATATTTCTCACTCTCTTTGTTCTTATAAGGACAAGAATGTACATGTACTGCAGTTATTGTAACCTTGGCAACCTTTATACGGTCTTTAGTTGCATGCTGCAACCTTTAATGTGCTATCATATGAGCTGTCTGGGGCATATGGGACACATTTCTGCTTTTTTAAAAATGTTTCATACAATGTGTGCATGGGAGAAAACTAATAATAACAGGTTTTTGGATGATATCCGCATCAAGGAGGAAGGTCAATGAGAACATATACAATTCAAGCTTTCAATAAACAAAAATTGTTACCTGCTCCTGTACAATACGTACTTGATTCTGTGCATCAAGGAATACTAACTATTACAATTTTTAAACATGACGTTGACTCACCCCATGTTTTCATGTTTTCACAGTTGGGTGGGAGGGGAGACTACACAATCACTTATAATCCATGGACTGGCCAAGAATGTTTCAGCCGCTAGTGCCACGCCCACCACTTGTGGTGATGTTTTTTTTTGGGGGGGGGGGGGGGGGGGGGGAGGGGGGGGTTGGTTTTGGGTAAGGCCTAAATATAGCAATGTAATAATGCAATTCCATCTTTAGGTATTTAGGGCCTGGGCCCTAATTCATGGGGGTGGGGCTTTATCTGTGTATGATAATCCTATGTATATGCTGGCCATTTGTGATCATGAAAAAATGCGTGGATGGCTTTTTATAAATTGAATATGCATAGGTTAATTTCAGTACCATTCACATGAAGATATACTTAATTGAGTTACTCAAAACATAAATCTATATATACACCGTATTCATTGTACACATTCTCAGACATGCACACCCATATGCATGTGCACACCCCAATTCAATACGATGGCAAAAGCACACCCTTTTCACACACACTGTAGTAATATTGAGATGTAGTGATTAGTATGTATACAGGTAGATACCCCAGCCCTATTGTTTACTGGAGCAGGGTACCGACTGGTTATAAATCAACCTGTTGTGCCACAGAGTGTATATTGTACGTAATGCAGGTCTATATCTCAGGGTGCACACTGTGTGCATCAGGGGTTGTGCTCAGCCATATATGCTGCATCAGAAGCTGTGTATGGCGCCTCGTCCCCGAAGGGGACTGGGGACGAGCCGGATCAATTTTTGTTATTCGACACGTAGCTTCATTGCAAAATGTCCGGCAGCCTTCCTATATCTCCTCTCTCCTAACATACACATGCTTCGCATGTTTAGTGTAGGGACTGTGCTCAGCCGGCCATATGCTGCGTCGTGCATGCCACACATATATGGCTTCTCTTTTGCATACAACACTAGTGAGTCTGGCAGCAACACACTCACAGCTATTGTACCATCAGGAGGTGAACTATATCCAACACCCACCAGTGGGGGGGGGGGAAGTATAATGTTACTATGTCTTTAATTATTTACTTATTTCCTCAGCACTGACATATCATTGCCTAACATTGTACTTGGCACAAGAGATGTCGTGCATGGTGCCCAGGGTTACTAATACTTTCATGCACATATTCAGCATACTATCACACACATGCCCCCACACTGACAATATTTATGAATATAATTATATGTTTTACACTAGGTCCAGGACATACTTCAAACAAGGCAAGCACATTACCTACTGGATGAGGATATAAACGTAGGTAACTGAATATCTGGTTTTCTTTTTATTAATTCCTTTAATATCCTGGCAATATTATTGGCATCATCGATTCCACTGTGATGACGTCCTTCTAATTGTAGCCCTAGTGCTCCTAACATTCCGGGCATTCCCGTGGCTTTCCTTCCAGTGACTGCCTCGAAGACTCGTTTTATGTTAATCCAGCTGCACAAATAGTTTGGACGCTCGATTCCAAAGTGTTTGCACTGGCCTGGCAGCATGGTCTTCAGGTCCCAGTCCCCACATGTAACAAAGCAGAAACGCACACTCGGGTTCGTCAGGTTATTCTCTTCCAGCCATGACTCCAATTGCGCAAGAACTTCTTTAAGGGTGGGCTTGCCATCCACCATATCCTGGGTGATCCCGGTAAGGCTGGTGCAGAACGGGGTGAGGACGGGGTGGGCTGTAGGCCCGACGTACGAATGAAACACGCTTTCCGTTTCCAACGTAGCTGCATTGACCTTGACTACGGGGAACTCTATGATCTCCTGGGGCCTCGGTTTTGTCTGGTCGTCGCAGGTGGATTCAAAGTCCAGCACAAGAAGGTAGTCAAGACGGCTCCTCCCCTCTGCCATGGCGCTTGCGAAGATCGCCCCGCCCTCCGCCCACCAACAATGGGGGTGTGTCACGGCTGTTATTACTTTAGCAGGCTATGTCGTCTATGGAAAATTGGATATCGTAGTGAATAATATTAAATGGCAAGAGCCGTAGCTCTAAGCAGCCCCGTCATCAGCCTCGGTTACTGGCAAGATTGCTGCACTGGTAGCTTCACCAAAATCATAAGATCCACGCTCTCAGCCGAACGGTTGGTGCTCCGAACCTTCAGCAAGCTGCAGAGTACGGCTTGCACTGTGCCGGCAGCCTTGACTGGGGGACGCGAGGAGGTGCGCGCAGCGAGCGGCGATCCGGTGGGAGAGAGCTGCGATGAAGCAGAGGCCTTAGCAGTGACCATCGTAGTCCACTGCGACCCCGATACGAGCGTACCGACCAAGTGTCTGACATGTGGCATGCGAATGGAGGAGAGCGACACCATGGTGTGCTTGGGAGCAGAATTTTACCACGCCACTTGCATCGTCTGCGGGAAATGCGGTGGAGCTATCGAGCCGAGCGAAGAGGTCTTCGTCCACAACGGTAGCAGCGTCGTGTGCAAGCAGTGCGCGCCAAAGTGCTCCTCGTGCGGCGAAGAAGTGGACTACAAATATATTCATGTCCTAAACAAGGACTACCACGACAGCTGCTTAAAATGCTCGCACTGCAACACGGTACCGGTTTAGGGCTTTGGGGGGTGTAGTCAATTAGCCTCAATTTGATAATATGCGGCCGCACAGGTGTTCGCGATCGTTGAGAAGGTGTATGCGGCTAACGGAGATCCGTGCTGTGCTGCCTGCGTGAGTCCAGTGTTCGAAGAAGATTGGAGCATGCTAGTCGTGCAGCAGGGGCATAATATCAAACACATCGAAGGTGGACACCCGTCAACAAAGCCCAAGATTAAGAAAAGCAAAACGTTTTCGGTTTGTTGGCGTGAAGTGTAGGCCTACGTGAGTGCGTGTGTGTTCGTGCGTGTGCGTGTTTGTGTGTGTGTGTGTGTGTGTGTAAGTGCGTGAGTGTCCGTGCGTATATGAATCACGGCATCAATGCTTGCGTGCGTGCAGATCACAAGCTAATACAGTAGGCAACACATCGTTATGCATGTCGGTAAACTTTCTTTTGTACTTCTCTATATGAATTATTTATTTATTTTTGTGCCGCCAAACGGACTCATTACATGTAAATAGTTATTTGGACTGGGTCTGATGTGATCCGGCCGTTTGTTTTAAATTTGGCAGGTTTCATAAAAACATGATGTTTAAATAGACAGAGAATGCGGGCGTCGATCTCACTTGCTTGTTTGTGCACTGGAAGAGGGAGTTGTTTATCAGTGTATGTACTGTGGGGGGACACGAGAGGGGGGGGGGGGGGGGGGGGGGGGGGGAGACACGTAATGACCTGTGTGTGTATTTTGTATTTCAGACCAACTCTCCATTGCTTTCAAGAGCACTGTCCTCCAGTATGGCAAGTCTCACTGGATCCATCGCTATTACCTGTACATCACCCTTAATGGGGTATGTTAATGAATATCATTATTCCCAGTTAAACCCTCCTACCCAGACGCATGCCTCATTGATATCTGCTTCTTCATTATGCATTGTTTAGTTCCTGGCCTTTTGGGGGTGGGGAGGGTGGGAGTTGTGGTCTAGGTGTGGTTTAAAGGTTAGGGAAGAGGGGGGAGAGATTCTGTTACCCCTGAGGGGAAGGCTGAAGGGATGTAACTGTTGTCTCCTCCCCAGACCTGTACATACAAGTAGCAGTGCTGCATTCCACCAGTTTGTACTCTACGATAAGAGGGGGCTCTCCCTGGTAAGGTCATCGTGTAGTGGACGTGTGTGGGCATGTGGACCTCTGGTGTATGTGGTGTGTGGACATGTGGACCTCTGGTGTATGTGGTGTGTGGACATGTGGACCTCTGGTGCATGTGGTGTGTGGACATGTGGACCTCTGGTGCATGTGGTGTGTGGACATGTGGACCTCTGGTGCATGTGGTGTGTGGACATGTGGACCTCTGGTGCATGTGGTGTGTGGACATGTGGACCTCTGGTGCATGTGGTGTGTGGACATGTGGACCTCTGGTGCATGTGGTGTGTGGACATGTGGACCTCTGGTGCATGTGGTGTGTGGACATATGAGGTGATATGAAAGATTGCTGTTGGACAAACACTGCTTTTTGCATCCTGTGTAACAAATGGGGGGGATGGGGGTTTTATGTTGCCATGGGAGTTTTGTCTTTTCATGGTAATCTCATATAGCAGTGATGTAATGCTCGCATTGCCACATGCAGTTGAAATCATTCTGTGTTGAAGACTGTTCGGTTGAGCTGTTGGCCTTCTGGCTGGACATAGAGCATCTAAAGCAGCACTGCAGGACCAGCGAAGTGTTGACACCATTTGCCCACCAGATCGGTATGTTTACACCCTTGTGTGTGGGGGGCTCTGTACTTGAGCTGGGTGCTGGCTATGTCCTGTGCAGTGCTCAAGTATGTTGGCTACTATGCTGAGCTTCCACTGGGCCTTCCAAAGTACATCGAAGACCACATCACTTCAAGGGTGCATCAAGACACCCTCACAAATGGTGTGTGGTTTGGGGTGGGGGCAAGGGGGAACAATGGTGTCCAAAGTGGTGTGAGGTCACAGCATGGGAGGGGTATCTCCTGGTTGGCCTTCAGAGAAAAGCTTTGGTTTGGCTGTGGTGTGTGTCTAATATGTGTGTGTGTGTGTGTGTGCTGAGGTTTGGCTGGTTGAAAGCTGTCCTTTTTAAGGCGATCATACACTAGGCAACATGTTGCATTCAACTCAAATGAATATGGGTAATCAGTAAAATACTTTACTGATGGTTTACTGAACATATTCATTTGAGTTGTATGCATCATGTTGCCTAGTTTATAATCGCCTATAGAGCGTTGCTAATTAAAGGATTGCAATAAAATATAAAGGGTCTTGATGAAAGAGGTAAATTTCTCGATTTTGACTCTACCATTGATGATCTTTTCCAGACATATTTAATGAAGCCCAACAGTTTGTGTGTAACAGACTGGAGAAAGAAGTCCTGCCAAGGTTTTTTGAAAGTGAAGATGGACAGAACTACCTCAGAACTATCAATATGACCCCTGACATGTTGAGCAGGTAGGTGTGGCTAGTGCTACTGGCAATTATCTCCATAATGTACAAGGAGTATGTGTGTATGCTGGCTGACCTCTGGTAAAGGTACTGTGACCTCTTTTAAAGGTACTGTGACCTCTGGTAAAGGTACTATGACCTCTACTAAAGGTACTATGACCCTTACAGGCCATTTCTGCACTTACTGGTGTATGTGTGGTGGTGGGTGGGGTTTTGGAGGTGTTACATGGCATACTTGACTAAATGCCTAATGATTGCCAATAACATGTCTATGGCAACGTCCTTTGCGTCTTTTGTTTCAAAAGAAAGGAATTATTAGTAATGCCAAGCTATGTACATATATGGGGTAGGAAGGGAGGTGGAACGTGTGTGATATTTGGGTGTGTGCATGTAATTATGGGTTTGTGTGTCTTTTTAATGTGAGTGTATCAGAGCTGGGATGTGTATCAGCACTTGGGTGTGTATCAGCACTGGAGTTTGTATCAGCACTGGGGTGTGTATCAGCACTGGGGTGTGTTTCAGCACTGGGGTGTGTATCAGCACTGGGGTGTGTATCAGCACTGGGGTGTGTATCAGCACTGGGGTGTGTATCAGCACTGGGGTGTGTATCAGCACTGGGGTGTGTATCAGCACTGGGCACTGGGGTGTGTATCAGTGCTGGGGTGTGTTTTAGCACTGGGATGTGTATCAGCACTGGGGTGTGTATTGGCACTGGGGTGTGTATCAACACTGGGGTTTGTATCAGCACTGGGGTGTGTATCGGCACTGGGGTGTGTATCAGTGCTGGGGTGTGTTTCAGCACTGGGGTGTGTATCAGCACTGGGGTGTGTATCAGCACTGGGGTGTGTTTCAGTGCTAGGGTGCGTATCAACACTGGGGATGTAGATAGTAAGTGCATGCATGTGATGGTGGTATTTACATCAAATGTGGTACAGCTACCCTTACAAGGCATAGTACTCACACATGGTGCCCAGTTGGTATGGCATTTCTTTTTGATGCACAAGATGTGGGGCCCAGGGTCCATAATATCTGAGCATAACTGAACATACCTGGATGATTGTACATTGTGTGGCATGTAGACAGAGGGATGATGGCTATTTGCAGGTTTCTATTGGCAATACAGTTGTTTGTCACTGGTTTTCTGTTCAAACTGTCGTTTGTAAACCTTGGAAGCCGTTGTATTGAACCACAGCTGCTTCGTACGGTTGAAGTGTTGAACAATTGGATGATTCATTGTGTGTGTGCTCTTGTCTGTGGGTATGGGAGTATGGGGTATGGGAGTCTTTAGCTGCATGCCGTCCTTCTAGCCATGGCACTCATCGGCATGCAGAACGTAGCAGATGGTATTAATGACACCTCATGTTCCAAGTTGCTCAGCATGGCTAGTACTCTAAAAAGCTTAATTACTTGTACTACTTGGAGCGTATGGCTGGTCTGTGTGGCGTGGGTGTGCATGCCTCAAGGGAACTAGTGATTATTGTAGTACGAAGCAGGAGAGAAGGAAGGCAAGATAGAGTTAGTTGGTTGAGGTAGGATGGGAGGGTGAGATGGTTTACTTTGAAATTGGTTTCAAAAGCTAGGTATATTGATTTCCTGTAAACCCAATAATTCATGTTTCATTGAGGAAAACTTTTGGGTCATAAAGCTACATGTATCTCTTGTAACTGGGATTGATTGGTTCATTTCTTAGGGGTGCCTCCCCTTGAATATGGCAGGAGGTGGGGCGCCTCCCCCTTTAATATGGCAGGAGGTGGGGGCACCTCCCCCTTTAATATGGCAGGCGGTGGGGCACCTCCCCCTTTACTATGGCAGGAGGTGGGGCACCTCCCCCTTCTATATGGCAGGAGGTGGGGCACCTCCCCCTTCTATATGGCAGGAGGTGGGGCGTCTCCCCCTTCTATATGGCAGGAGGTGGGGTGGCATAGGAGGCAAAACTGCTTGAAGAAGAATGACAGTAGGCCTTTCTTTGGGAGCATCTCTGTGATGACTTCTGTATTGAAAGTGGTAACTATTAAAGACTCACTTCATAAAAACCACAGTCTTTTGCGTGCTTTTTGTGGTGTAAACATAAACCATAATGTACATGTGCCTGATGGCTTCTATGGTTGCCATATAATATGATGTTCCCTTGTAAAATACATCTATCTGACACAGTCTTATTTTTCTTAACAGGGGATCATGTGATCCTTCTATCCCCCTCAAGGCTCGCGTAGTGGACTGTGATAAACGTTGCCTTGGTTCCAAGTATTATGTAAGTTTAACAGATGTAATGAATGTAGGTGTATTGATCAAGTAAATCAATGCTTACATCTCCAAGTACAACATAGGTTTGAGGTAAGGGGGTTGTGATGAGGTTGTGATATGATCATTGCACACCTTTGGCTTCCTCCTCTCATTCCATTGGTCTAGGGGTCACCTGGTGTGGATTATATAACTTTGACTTCATACATTGGCATGGGCATCTAGCTACTGCATAGGAACAAGTAATAAAAACTCAGAGAAAGTTAATAGTATATAGGGTTTGAAGGCAATGGTGGTGTAAAAAGGAATTCAATTATGCGGAAAACATGATAATCCTATATTTAGCACTTTTGTAGTACATTGCAGTTTACATAATTAAATGTCATGTTTTTTTGTATTGTTAAATGCTTGTTTACACCACCACTGCCTTCAAACCCTACACACATTCTCAGAGAGATTGTTTGGTTATTACTTGATGTTTGGTTTTAGGAATTGTTAAAATTAATATTTATTATCATAATAAAAATATGACAAGACTAGTCCACAACAGCACATGCACATGTTAATCTGGAGGGGGAAATGGTAAAACATACATTGTAAAACTTACACTAAATCAAGAGTTAGATATGCGTACCCTAACTTTTAATATTGGCCTTGGACCCCTGGGAGGATATCTAGTTAAAAATAAATACATTGTGCAGTATGCAATCATGAGAGAGCTGAGGTCTGTCTACATTCACACCAGCTGGTATCATGTTCTGTGGTTTGTTGACCTACTTCACAGCTGCTTACAATACCTGACATCAGCCAGGTGTTTTATTTTTTAAATATGCTTGCAGGTAATGACCAAACCTTTACAGTATTCTATGTACAGTGTAAGGACATACATGTATCCTATCATTGGTGGCCCTGGAATGTGTGCAGTTCTGCTAACTCCTGTTCTAAGTCTGTTTCTGTTTCTGAATTCTCCTGCTCTGAGTTTGTTTTGCTCACTATTGATCCAGATATGCACTGCATCTTTTGCGCTTTTTTACTCGTAATTAGCTAGCTCAGATCAAATACTTGTCCAAACTTGAATAAGCATGCTATCACGTTAAATTGTTATTTCTCTTACCTGGGTGACACTGAGCACACACACCCCTCCCCCCTCCCCCCCCCCCCCCCCCCCCCCAACTCATGCCCATACTACTAAGGCTACCTTTATGGCAGGAGGAAGAAGTTTTTTGTTAATCATTTGTAACCATGGTCTTATTAATACTTTAGCTACAGACTCTATTCTATAGTCCTTATGTTCAACAGCCCAGGTGATCCTTCAGTTAAACGACAAAGGTATATTTTATTTTTGGTGTTCTATACCTGTATTGTTCTTTGCTGGCCCCATCCCTTAGCCCCCACTGGCCTCATCCCTTAGCCCCCACTGGCCCCATCCCTAAGCCCCCACTGGCCCCATCCCTAAGCCCCCACTGGCCCCATCCCTTAGCCCCCACTGGCCCCATCCCTTAGCCCCACTGACCTCATCCCTTAGCCCCCACTGGCCCCATCCCTAAGCCCCCACTGGCCCCATCCCTAAGCCCCCACTGGCCCCATCCCTTAGCCCCCACTGGCCCCATCCCTTAGCCCCCACTGGCCCCATCCCTTAGCCCCACTGGCCTCATCCCTTAGCCCCACTGACCTCATCCCTTAGCCCCCACTGGCCCCATCCCTAAGCCCCCACTGGCCCCATCCCTAAGCCCCCACTGGCCCCATCCCTTAGCCCCCACTGGCCCCATCCCTTAGCCCCCACTGGCCCCATCCCTTAGCCCCACTGGCCTCATCCCTTAGCTCCCACTGGCCCCATCCATTACCTCCCACTGGCCTCATCCCTTACCTCCCACTGGCCTCATCCCTTACCTCCCACTGGCCCCATCCCTTAGCTCCCACTGGCCCCATCCCTTAGCTCCCACTGGCCCCATCCCTAAGCCCCCACTGGCCCCATCCCTTTTTGCAATCTGTTCATTGGTGTCAGGCTTTCATCCATGCATGTCTGTTCTAGATAAAATATTTGCTGTACATGTACTTGTACATTCTCTTTTTACAACTGTGGTGTACAAATATAGGACCAGCCCATTTCTCAATATTTCATCAGTTGGTATTATCCCAAGAGATCGTCATTCAATTTCAATGTCATTTGGAAACTAAATAATGGTGTGTACGTGTTAACTACAATACCTTTTGCATTAAATGTATTGGTACAAGTACATGTGTATTTATTAATGCAATATGAATCTCATCAAAACCTCATAAAAGAGTTGGGGTGGATACAGTGCTCCCTCGATTATACGGAAAAGTATTACCTCGATTATACGGAAAATAAGGCACATTCATTGGGTGTTAGGAAAACTATCCGTGTACTTAGCGGTAAGTTGTCTAAACCGGCTTAGACAGTACACGGATAGTTTTCTTAACACCCAATGAATGTGCCTTATTTTCCGTATAATCGAGGTAATACTTTTCCGTATAATCGAGGGAGCACTGTATGACTAACAGCAGAAAGTCAAATAATCATGCAACATTGCATAATGAGATAAGGCGTTGGTGACTAAAATGTTCTGTTGTGTTTTTTAGGACTAGTGATGATGTTCATGTTCATGTACGGTATGAGAAGACTATTTCTATTGCATAAAATATACCTACATGTATGTATTCATAGGAAAAAATTTAAAACAATGCCATGGTAAAGTGATATCAAAGGTGTTGATAATAGCAGCTAAAAATACCTCATAACAGATCATTTGGAAAATTGAATGATATGTACACACATGTACATTGAACATATCTAAACACTTCAAGATCTGTATTAGGAAAACAGTGTGGCTGTTTAGAAAGGCAGTGTGGCTGTCTTTTGTCAGATAAATCTTAGTTTTGACAAATGTGGTGATGTGTGTTAATTTTGACAGGGATCGAAATACTTTTACTAAAGCACCTGCACATAGTGCAGATGACATAACTGTTCCACCTGCACCATGGCTTGTCTACCTGCATGGACACATTGTGTATAGTTCTAAAAGGAACAATTAATATGCATGTAGCAAAGGTTGTAAGATGGCGAAAACAACATAAGTGTGCTGTTAAGTGTGTCTTGAAATTTATGCTAGACGCTTTTCGCTTTTTAGACAGATGTAATTTGACCTTTTATTGCTGATTTCTAACTTCTGTACTCTCCACCAAGTTTGTGGGCAATTTATATAAGCTTCTCCTCCATCTTGATCGTACACGTGTACATATTGTTTGTGCTGCATGCATATTAACATATAAAACTTCACCTCCACCAAGTGTAGGTATAAGTATGGGGCTACCTAAAAGCACCTGTGGCGCTCACAGTATTTTGAACCCTGTTTGGTAGGGAAAATATTCTCCTAAAGATAGGCTAGGTATTAATTATGGTAAGATTGCTGCTGTTGTTATCCATCCTTTGCCATGCATGATGGCTGTAGCGTTGTACCGGATTATGCCCGAACAATATCTTAAATCACGCAGCTCATAACGTACCCGCACAACCTATACACGAACTCCAATAAGACCCCCCCATCCCACAGCGCATGCGCATACATGTCCCAGTCTACTACTACATCCCCCTTTATAAGTTCAATAATAGTCTGGCCGTCTAGATATTCTCGCCTGTATCCATCTTGAAGGTGACAGGTTGTCCATTGAGTTGCAAAGTCACCAACCAAGAATCATTTCTCCCTGCCCTATGGTTAGCTAGGTCATGTATATACACTGCATCCAATACTTCTGAATTGTCAGAAAACACCTCCTTCACTCTTGTAGATGACCTACACACCGCCTGAAAATGCCCAAGTTTTCCACATTTATTGCAAGTTGCATTTCTTGCTGGACAATTTCTGCGATCATGTGGGAACCCTTTCCCACAATTTGGGCATTTACTTTGTGTCCCCTGTGTTAACTGAGTTGACTTCCGTATTGCTGGTTGTGGTCCTTTTGTATGTAAGGGCTGCTGCTGCTGTCTACCAGGAGAGACTGCATCAATGTTGACAGGCTGGGGTTGAGACTGACCACATCGAATTATTGCCTGCTGTTTCCTCACACTTTCCGCCTGCCGAGATTGTGCTACTGCTTTCTCTAAGGTAAGGTTAGGGTCCATCTGCAATTTTTCTGACAGTTGTGAATCCCGTATACCCACCACAATTCTGTCCCTAATCATTTCTCCTTGAAGCACCTTATAATCGCAAAATTCAGCCAGCCGGTAGAGATCCGTTATAAAAGCATCCACAGTTTCCCCATCTTCTTGTCTCCTTTGATTAAACTTCGCTCTTTCAAATATAACGTTTCTCCGAGGGACAAAATGAGACTCAAATTTGCCCTTTACGACACTGTACTTTTTTGAATCTTCCGCAGATAGACCGAATGACCGTAGGATATCATCCGCTTCGTCGCCCATGCTATAAATGAGATTGCTCACTTGTGTCTCCTCTTCTTTCGCGTCCAGCCCCGACACCTGGCGAAATCGCTCAAAGCGACGAATCCACTTTGGCCATTCCTCGGGATGCGTGAAGCTAAAGTTTTCCGGTGGAGTCACCTGAAAGGTCGCCATTCCTTTGTTTAATATAGGTAGGAGTACGGCGTCCAAACCAGCACGACGATAAAATGAACGGAGGGTAATAATCCCACTGCGGCCACCATGTAGCGTTGTACCGGATTATGCCCGAACAATATCTTAAATCACGCAGCTCATAACGTACCCGCACAACCTATACACGAACTCCAATAAGACCCCCCCATCCCACAGCGCATGCGCATACATGTCCCAGTCTACTACTACAATGGCCACTACTTACTAACTCTTCAATTTTCTACAATACGATTTCAATACTAATATTTGGATATACAGTTGCACGTGATAGAAAGTGCTGCAGGTACAGCTTGCGATATTGTAATGTGGGGCAGTATCGGTTCACCATTCCTCCCCCCCTCCCCCCCGCCAAAAAAAATTGTCATTGCCAGTTTCGAGCATGCCTCAATGAAAATTTGATGGCAATGCATTGATTATGTCATACAAACTGTCTATGGAAATAAAATCTTGAATACGTGGGACTAGATTTCAAGACATCAGTTAGTCTTGAATACAAGTACATGTATGGAGGGTCGGGGTCCACATACATGACCGCACACCTTAATAATTACATGTGACCTCCAGTCACACCTGATTTCACAACATCTAAGTGTTTGGTCCGTCCTGTAGTACATACTACACCCCCGTAGTGCTGGCTCCACCCCTTACTGCTGGCTCCACCCCTTACCTTGAGTGAGCAGTGTGCTTGATCTTGTAGAGTTACATAATTGCCAACCATTGGTTATTTCTTTCATGATACATGTATTAACAATTATTAACAGTTATAAAACACTTGACATCAGATTTCTTTTGCTTTGTAAGGTACCAGAGTACAAATTAATATATATAATTGTTGAATCTACGTTAAACATCAGTAACTGCAGATTGAAATGTACATGTATGTGTATTGCCAAATTCATTGTCTTATTTTCACTGCCGAGAAGATGTATGCTTCCAAGTCTGTTTTACTATATCCTCGATGTAGCTATACTTTGTGTAACCCTTTGGCTTATCCCTCAAAGCCTTATACATGTAGGTCAGGCCAGGTATGTTACATTGGTGGGGTGGGGGGGGGGATGCAGCACTGGGGGTGGTGCCCCAGGGCCCTGAAATGATTGTGTATTATAAATGGTGGGGAAATGCTTTGATTTAATCGGTCGAAATGTTACATTGCGTACATGTAGTGGTTTACACAATGTTGTTTGTGTACACATACATGCATTTTTACTAGATACAAAATGGAAGTCTTAAGAAGTTCTTTTAAAAAAAAAATTTCATTTTCGTACTTTCACACTCGATGTTTCTAGTACATGTAGACATGGGGTGCTGCTTCACCAATGCTAGTGGATGTAGTTGTGTGGTGATGCACATCGCCAAAGTTGTGGTGAAGAGTAAGGGGTTAAGTTGTGGTGAAGAGTAAGGGGTTAAGTGTCTTATTTCATAGTATGGTATGCATACAGATAAAAATTGGGTACATGAACCAAATGGGGGGGCTGGGGGGGGAGGGGGGGGGGGGGGGGGGGGCCTAACAAATACAATATTGGAGAGGGGACCTGGGCCATAGTTCCTATGCTAGCAACATGTATGTACTGAAGGTGTAGCCATATGCTGGCCCTACATACTGAAGGTGTAGCCATATGCTGGCCCTACATACTGAAGGTGTAGCCATATGCTGGCCCTACATACTGAAGGTATAGCCATATGCTGGCCCTATGTACTGAAGGTGTAGCCATATACTGGCCCTACATACTGAAGGTATAGCCATATACTGGCCCTACATACTGAAGGTGTAGCCATATGCTGGCCCTACATACTGAAGGTATAGCCATATGCTGGCCCTATGTACTGAAGGTGTAGCCATATGCTGGCCCTATGTACTGAAGGTGTAGCCATATACTGGCCCTATGTATTGCAATTGAATAGATATTTATATATATATAATAATAATAATTATTATTATTATTATATATATATATACATGTATTTGCAGCCATCAATGTTACTGCAATCATTGGTGCATGTCCACAAGAGGCAGGTATGAGGGGGCGGGGCACCATAAGTAGCCCTGGGGCTTCTTGCTGCTATCATCATCCACTTTATGGTTATGATGTCATCATCCACTTTATGGTTATGATGTCATCATCCACTTTATGGTTATGATGTCATCATCCACTTTATGGTTATGATGTCATCATCCACTTTATGGTTATGATGTCATCATCCACTTTATGGTTATGATGTCATCATCCACTTTATGGTTATGATGTCATCATCCACTTTATGGTTATGATGTCATCATCCACTTTATGGTTATGATGTCATCATTCACTTTATGGTTATGATTCATGGGTCATTGCATGTACAAGTATGGTTAAGGTTGGCCCTCCCCCCACCCCCCCACCCCCAATCTTAACAGGAACAAGTGGGTGTGACTTCAGCCTCAGAAGGCCAAAGTCCTGGTAGTGTTATGTGGCTTCTTCCTGCAGCATGTGACCTCATGTGACCTCACTTTGCTGACGATGTAAACATTCTCTACTATGCAATCAAACAGTTTTCACAGAGCTGATAACGTGATTACATATCCATGCATTTCTTATAATGTACCAAATTCGGCACCAATAGAGCGCATTGAAGTGTCGTGTGACCTCTTTGTAATTATGCACCAACAGGACCTTGTGTGCACTTATATTGTGTGGTAGGCCCATGTTACGGTGATATCCTTACTCTGACATCAAGGTCATCAGTGTATATGTTAATTGATGGGATGAGAGTGTGTTCCATATATGTGTGGCCACACACACACACACACGTGCACACATGTACACACACACATATGCACACACGTGTGCACACACACACACACACACACGAATAACCCCCCTCCCCCCCCACTGGTGCCCACACCCTAATACTAACATTTGTATGATAATCATTTCTAGGGGTGTGACAATCTGCACTGTTGTACAGATTATAAACATTTAGGATGTAGTAAGGGGGAAGGGGTTGGGGCTTTTTCATAAACAGGAAGAATCAGTTAAGAATTAATGAAGTGATAACCGGAAGTGATAACAGGAAGTGAGTGCTACATGATGTAATACCTTGATTATTCAGTTTGCTGTGGCTTCACTTATATTAACATCTCTATGGTACAAAAGGCCACGCCCACATCCTTTTTGTGTATGGTCCAACAAAAAATCTTGCAACAGGAAATACTTCTGATAGGATGTGTGTGAGGATGTGAGATGTTGGGCATTGCTTGTCAGTGTAGTAAGAACACATAGCAGTGTGTGTGTGCGTGCATGTGTGTGTGTGTGTGTGTGTGTGTGTGTCCTTAATCCATTCAGAACAGGTGTGGTTTTAAATACATACATGTTATATTATAATTGAAATACCTTTAATAGCAACATGGAAACAAGACATGGCCTCTGTGTGGTGTTGTTTGTACACAACACTCACTTGTTGTGGCCCCTTACAGTCAGCAGTGGACGTGTGGAAAGGGGGAGGGGCTTTATCCATCATTGGCACCGTATCCTTTATGACAGCTTTCATTTTACCTTCACCATCTTCTTTATTAAAGTTATCCAGTGCTACCATCATCTTTATTAAAGTTATCAAGTGCTACCATCATCTTTATTAAAGTTATCAAGTGCTACCACCTCTGTAACGAAAATGTCATTGACATTAAACATGCATGTGCCATTCTATGTTCATAGTAATTTTGATAACACTGTCCAATGTACATTGTCTAAGCTTTGGGTTAAGGACAATATTCAAGTTCCTTGACTTCCTAAATGGCTGGTCATACAGTGGACCCTCTCAGTGTGACGGGCACCTTGGGCCTGTTGTAGAGGGGGGACCTGTCATAACATTAATGTCTCATTGTTGGAATATTAATTATGTCAAGGCGTAGTACGCTTCACAGCCATATGATCAGAAGTATTAAACATCCAAACAGAGTGGACAGGCTTGCTAGATAAGTAACTTTGCCGTGCCTCGCGATGATGCTCTGTGGCTAGTGGACTTGTAGACCTGCTGTGAGCGGTCCTGTGTGAGAGGTGATAGTGCAAGTGTGGGATCTGTTACTGCAACTAAAGGAACAACACAAGAGTCATCACGATGTAGTCAGTGGCCCGTTGATAATAGATGGAAGTGCGACTTGTGGTGTTCCCAAACAGAGCAGCTAAGAAGATCTCCTTTACCCTCATAACAGCTGGGAGTGCACAGGGTTAACTTCAGAGCAGGCTTGGGATAATAGCGTCCCCTGTGCGCATAAGGTTACTAGGCGTTAGATGCATACAACCACTGCTGTGTTATTACATGTAGGTAGCAACTGACAGCCCAACCTTGGGATGTATGAGGATGCTATTCTTAACCTCTGACCATTGTAGACTGTTAGGTGAGGTTCCACTCCATGTAGTAAGCTCCAAATAATATCGTGTTATGTTTGTACTGAGGATGTGTACTCAGAAAGCAGCATGTATAAGTACGTGACATTGCGGGGAACCGTCTTGTGATGAATGTCCAAATAGCTTGGAGATCATTTGTACACGTAGGGGCACTTGATAATCTGTAATAAGACTGCATGATATTATATTGAAGCAAATGTGGAGGGGAGGGGTGGGGGAGGTGGGGAGGGGTGGGGGTACAAAACAGGCAGTAGGACAAATCATTCCTGAGTGGCTATTCCCTCCTCCCCTTACCACTGCACCCACTTCCAATTGCTGAATACAATAATCTGACTCCACCCACATGTACAGTATGTTTGGTATGAGCTCCAGACACTAAGCCGCAGGTGACACAACAGACAGCCTCTTCCCCTGACCACACACGGCACCCTTGTTTTCTGTTTCACAATGGCATCGTCAGTTGCATCATTGTTATATATAGAAGCTGAATGGAAGGAAGTCACGCATGTACACTACTCTGATTAGTTGCCAAACAAATGGGTGTGTTAGTGCAAATGCCTTTACTTTGATTCTTGTTTCCTTCTCCACCTTCACAGCCCCACCCTCCACCCCATCACCACAGAATTCTTATCCACCATGCCTCTGGTTCCCAGTCTGACATATATATTGTATTATTTTATATAATTATAATTATATATATACAGTGTTTGCATATCCCTCCAACCATCTGTTATCATTAGGCCTAATAAGCAAGAGGAAGTATAGTTTAATAACCATCTAAAGGTTAGGAGGTGGGGGTGGGACAGCTGGGGTACACATACCCTTGTTTGGCTGTTATTCAGTAACGGTTTTCACAACATTTCTGTGCCTGCAGTGAAACTGAATGTTGTGGCTACTAGGCTCCATGTACATGTAGGCATCACTATATTACTGCAGCTACTTCATGTACCATCTGCTTAGGTGATAAGGTGAAATCGTACTCTAATTGCAAGGCAATCGAAGGATAATGCAATTAGATTAGTTTTAACATATTTTACTTTACCAGGAGGATGTCTAGCCAGGTGTTGTGACCTGTTTTCCTTCGATAAGCCACATAAGGGCAGGGCGTACAACGTTCCTTCTAATACGACATGTTACCAATACACTTGGCCCAGGGAATAATGCTTGGTGTCTGCTTCACTGTTGGTGTGTGGAATTTTAATTGATATATAATTGTCCTGTACACAATGGTACCAGTAGTGTTGTCCTGTACACAATGGTACCAGTAGTGTTGTCCCGTGCACAATGGTACCAGTAGTGTTGTCCTGTACACAATGGTACCAGTAGTGTTGTCCTGTACACAATGGTACCAGTAGTGTTGTCCCGTGCACAATGGTACCAGTAGTGTTGTCCTGTACACAATGGTACCAGTAGTGTTGTCCTGTACACAATGGTACCAGTAGTGTTGTCCTGTACACAATGGTACCAGTAGTGTTGTCCTGTACACAATGGTACCAGTAGTGTTGTCCTGTACACAATGGTACCAGTAGTGTTGTCCCGTGCACAATGGTACCAGTAGTGTTGTCCTGTACACAATGGTACCAGTAGTGTTGTCCTGTACACAATGGTACCAGTAGTGTTGTCCTGTACACAATGGTACCAGTAGTGTTGTCCTGTACACAATGGTACCAGTAGTGTTGTCCTGTACACAATGGTACCAGTAGTGTTGTCCTGTACACAATGGTACCAGTAGTGTTGTCCTGTACACAATGGTACCAGTAGTGTTGTCCTGTACACAATGGTACCAGTAGTGTTGTCCTGTACACAATGGTACCAGTAGTGTTGTCCTGTACACAATGGTACCAGTAGTGTTGTCCTGTACACAATGGTACCAGTAGTGTTGTCCTGTACACAATGGTACCAGTAGTGTTGTCCTGTACACAATGGTACCAGTAGTGTTGTCCTGTACACAATGGTACCAGTAGTGTTGTCCTGTACACAATGGTACCAGTAGTGTTGTCCTGTACACAATGGTACCAGTAGTGTTGTCCTGTACACAATGGTACCAGTAGTGTTGTCCTGTACACAATGGTACCAGTAGTGTTGTCCTGTACACAATGGTACCAGTAGTGTTGTCCTGTACACAATGGTACCAGTAGTGTTGTCTTGCTATTGGTAGTATTGTGACAATCTGACATACATATGATATCATTATTATGGTAATCTAATGTGTGAGAGTTTCAAGGGCACTCACAGCTGTAAATCCGGGAATGTTTGTGTCAATGAATTTCACTGTTTTTACTTTTTGTGGTATTGAAAGACAAGGCTACTGCTATACAGGGTAGTTGCAGACATACTGCTTGATCTTGGAGCATTTGAAATTCATAATACTTTGTTGCATCATGGAAAAAAAAGTGTCATGTACATGCATACATGTAGTACAGTGTACACATGTATAGGAATGTGTATAGCCATGATGGTGACCATCTGGACTGCCTTGATGGTTGTGGTTACACAATCCAGACATTTAGCCAGGTGGTGTATGGCAGCTAGGCCTGAGACCATTCCACTATTCTATGTGATATGAGTGGGGGGCGGGTACCAAAACAACACTTTATTGTCACTGCAAATTCCTTACCTGCAGATAGACAGCCAAAACAAAAAGTTTTTTCTATTCACGCCTCTTCCCTCCCTCTCTCCCTCCCTCCCTCCCTCCCTCCCTCCCTCCCTCCCTCACTCCCTCCCTCCCTCACTCCCTCCCTCCCTCCCTCCCTCCCTCCCTCCCATACACCTGTCCTTCCTTCTTTCCTCCAGATTTAGGTGTTCATTCAAACCATCAGCATATTAGAATACATTAACCACATTATAACCACATTATAACCACATTATAACTGCATTATAACTGCATTTCTCACCACCAATACAAGCCAAAGTGGTGCCACTTTTTAACAAGATGTCTGGAAGCTTTATGGCCTACACACTTGTACTGCTTCATGCACGCATTGCAATATTATTATTAGTGGGGTGGGAGGGGGAGGAGAGGGATGGGGAGGAGGAGGGAGGGGTGGGAGAATGGGAATATTACGAGTAAAGTGTGGGGGGAGGGGCATGTGATTAGTTTGTACCTTTAGCTAATCCAGTATGATCATGAATGTGTACACAGCACCCTTGTCACACACATAGCATGGGTCCACAAAATGTCCATAAGTACAAGATCTATGTCTATATTTAGCAGATCATGTGACCCATTAATGCCTCCCCTCAAGTCATGCACATGTCCGCAGCACCTGATGCACACACCCTGTGCAGTGTGATGTCAACATAAGGCCTCATAAGTTTTTGGACTGCATGTGTGTCCGACACCTCTGTACTGGCAGGGCATGTTGCTATGGAGTAGTATGCATATCCGAAGTATTGTTCTAAATACAGCCTACCAATGTTGTTCAGTGGTGCCAATATTGGTTCTCTTTACATTCAGGTATATGAAATTGACGTAGAGATGGGAAATGAAAGGTTTACTGTATATAGACGGTAAGTTCCCACCTCACTGCCATCCCTCCACTCCCACTCCCTCCCCTCCCCCTCCCCTCCCCCTCCACTCCCTCCCTCCCCTCCCCTCCACTCTCTCCCCTCCCCCTCCACTCCCCCTCCCCTCCCTCCCCTCCCCCTCCACTCCCTCCCCCTCCTCCTCCACTCCCTCCCCTCCCCCTCCCTCCACTTTTTATTCTCAAGCATTTAATCGTAACAGTGCAATTGTCCCCAGTCCACTCCACATACATGTACGTTTGCTGGTTATTCATATGGTTACCATCATACCTGTCTTTGCCTCATTGCAAGCACCTCTCCCTGTGTTCCCCTCTCTCCTCCCTGCATTCCCCTCTCTCCTCCCTGTGTTCCCCTCTCTCCTCCCTGCATTAGCCTCTCTCCTCCGTGCATTCCCCTCTCTCCTCCCTGCGTTCCCCTCTCTCCTCCCTGTGTTCCCCCCTCTCCTCCCTGCATTAGCCTCTCTCCTCCGTGCGTTCCCCTCTCTCCTCCCTGCGTTCCCCTCTCTCCTCCCTGCGTTCCCCTCTCTCCTCCCTGCGTTCCCCTCTCTCCTCCCTGTGTTCCCCTCTCTCCTCCCTGCGTTCCCTTCTCTCCTCCGTGCATTCCCCTCTCTCCTCCCTGCGTTCCCCTCTCTCCTCCCTGCGTTCCCCTCTCTCCTCCCTGCATTAGCCTCTCTCCTCCCTGCATTCCCCTCTCTCCTCCCTGCGTTCCCCTCTCTTCTCCCTGTGTTCCCCTCTCTCCTCCCTGCGTTCCCCTCTCTTCTCCCTGTGTTCCCCTCTCTCCTCCCTGCGTTCCCCTCTCTCCTCCCTGCGTTTCCCTCTCTCCTCCCTGCGTTCCCCTCTCTCCTCCCTGCGTTCCCCTCTCTCCTCCCTGCGTTTCCCTCTCTCCTCCCTGCGTTCCCCTCTCTCCTCCCTGCGTTCCCCTCTCTCCTCCCTGCATTCTCCTCTCTCCTCCCTGTGTTCCCCTCTCTCCTCCCTGCATTCCCCTCTCTCCTCCCTGTGTTCCCCTCTCTCCTCCCTGTGTTCCCCTCTCTCCTCCCTGTGTTCCCCTCTCTCCTCCCTGTGTTCCCCTCTCTCCTCCCTGTGTTCCCCTCTCTCCTCCCTGTGTTCCCCTCTCTCCTCCCTGTGTTCCCCTCTCTCCTCCCTGTGTTCCCCTCTCTCCTCCCTGTGTTCCCCTCTCTCCTCCCTGTGTTCCCCTCTCTCCTCCCTGTGTTCCCCTCTCTCCTCCCTGTGTTCCCCTCTCTCCTCCCTGTGTTCCCCTCTCTCCTCCCTGTGTTCCCCTCTCTCCTCCCTGTGGTCTCTCCTCTTATTCAGTAGTGTGGGATTTTACTATTATGACTTCCCATAACGTCTTGACCATATTACATTTTGTGGTTTTAGTTAATTGACCAAACAGTAGCAGGTGACAAAAGCTTATATGTGAGGTATAGAGCAGATGACCTGACGAGGGGATGAGAGGGCTGTGTAGGGGAAGGCTGGAGACATTTGCTCACTCATTCATCTGTGCTAGCAGTGATAAATTATGTCATTCTTCTTGGTATGCCACAGCTACAGTGAATTCCACCTTCTTCATGATCAAATGAAGGCGAACTTCTCCACAAGAGTACTGCCCTCATTGCCCAAAAAGATATATTTTGGTCGAAGCCAGGTCAGAAGTGTAGCAAAGCAGCGAATGAAAGACCTTGAAGCTTATATTCAGGTTAGCTACCAGTTATTATGTATCCTGACATTCAGGTTAGCTACTAGTTATTACATATGCTGACATTCAGGTTAGCTACTAGTTATTACATATGCTGACATTCAGGTTAGCTACTAGTTATTATGTATGCTGACATTCGGGTTAACTACTAGTTATTATGTATGCTGACATTCAGGTTAGCTACTAGTTATTACATATGCTGACATTCAGGTTAGCTACTAGTTATTATGTATGCTGACATTCAGGTTAGCTACTAGTTATTATGTATGCTGACATTCGGGTTAGCTACTAGTTATTACATATGCTGACATTCAGGTTAGCTACCAGTTATTGTGTATACTGACATTCAGGTTAGGTACTAGTTATTAAAGAAGTATGCTGGCATTCTGGTTAGCTACTAGTTATGCTGGCATTCTGGTTAGCTACTAGTTATTAAAGAAGTATGCTGGCATTCTGGTTAGCTACTAGTTATTGTGTGTTGTGTTAGTTCCAGTTTACATGAACATTCAAGTGGTTTCCTAGCAACATATGCTTAAGCTGGCTTATGCTGTCAAGGTGGTGTGCTGTATTTCTTTGAAGTAGGTGGCAATTGTGCAAAGCAAGTGCCATATAAAGCCTTACTAGTGCTGAATGTCTTATTAAATGTTCATGTTCAGCACACCTTATATGGTGATTGAGATGATTAGACACACTGTACATGTATTCAGACACCATCCATAACACTTACACAGCTGCAATTATAGGATGAAGCGGTTATGGTTGTCACAGCATTGTGGCTGTTACATGTACATGCGGGTGAATGTGAAGGTGTCTCACTTTTTGCTTTAAATTCTAATTATGTTAGGGACTACTCAAGTACTCCGTATTATCTTCCAGTGTGGAGCTGCGAAGGTTCCTAATGCAGACGGAGACGGACAGAGAAGACGAAGCCTTCAATAAAAAAATTCAGAAACTTCAAACTTCATGACTGTTGTTTTGTAACAAAATGTCAACGCGCACGTAATAATTAATTGAGGCGTGCTGGTGCCACGCGACCATTAATAATGACGTATTGTTATCATATATACCAGCCTATATATATTGCAAGAGCTGTTCAAAAATAATTATTCAAAAGTATTAAACAAAAAAATATAAAGTGTGCTAAAAAGATGCCTGCGACACTAGAACAGACAACGGCGGATCCTACTATTGTGGAAGTGACTTGCGAAAGATCCTCTCCTCAATGTATTAGCTCGGCGCATTCGCGTAGCGCAAGTGGAAGTTCAGACGGCTCACAGCCCGGCAGCCCTCTGGAAACTTCAGAAAAGAAGGGGATATCTCGGGTAAGCCTCCACAAACTGCTTGTTTGCAGACGCAGCTTGTACACTTGTACGCAGGGACCTTTGTTGACCGCCGCTTTCGTTTTATTTCCCATTAGTCAAATTCAGTAAAGAAACCTAGATCTGTACCTGCGCATGCAGCTGAAACAACATACAGAGAATACACGTAAGCCGATATTGTTGTGCTTGAGGTAAAAAAAAGTTTACTGGCTCTTCGTTTTTCTCTCGCAGTGTCGGCGAGCAAACACAGCTATTGTTAAAAAAGATGTTGTTTCTCGAACAGAAACTTCAGTGTATGGAGACGGACTTAAAAACTGTAAGCGGGTTTCTCACCTGTGTGTACTGTAGTGAAGCGTATACGTAGAAATTTGAATCCGTTAGCAAAGGCAATGATTTTAAACAATCTCGCTTTTGGATTTTGCAGGAACGCGAGCACAGATTAACTTTGGAAGTTAAAGTTACAAGACTTGAAGAAGAAAATGCAAAACTCAAGAAGAACAAAGTGCAAGCTTCTCAGCAGCTTCACGAATTTGCCGAGAAGTTCTTCTCGTATTCAGACTCGATCAAGGGATCACCGTTTTCTTCCCCACATCCAAGTCTGTCGGAACTGAGAACGTCGCGGTCGTCATCAGTATCAAGCAGCAGCTACGATCCCCGCTCAAGACTAAGCGGCATCTCTATGTGATCACTTTTCTAACGTCCCCTCGCACTCCATGCATATGCTCATTATGCTGGCGCCCTCTGGGTGCAACTGTATGTTTTTGTCAACTGCAGCGTCTCGTTCTTTGTCTGGTGGTTGTGTCCTTCGTGTCTGCAGATGTGTCTTCTGACTATTGTTGTGCTGGCCACATTTATCAGTACAAGTGTCATGTATTTTTTAAATTTTTAATATCATATTCAATGTTACATTGAACACAATACAGAACTGTCGATTTTTATAAATAATCGCACAAAATTTTTATCTTACAGAACAATAAATTAGTCATTTAGGCATAATAAGAAGGTGAAACGAGCAAGTCCGCCAGCATCGACAGCTGGTCATCAGTAAACTTCTGTTTATGTTCGCTCCAGCTGTCATGGTGTGTCCTGCGGAAGTCAGACATGGCCTTCTTCACTGTAGCCTACACAGAAAAAGTATTTTTAAAAAAGTTGGATTAAAAAATATAAAAACAATGGCCCTTCAACAGCGGCTTTGAGGTACAGTAAGATGTGGTTAATTACAGGTAGTGAGGTGAGTAGTTATCTGTAGGATCTTCACCAGGGCATGCTAGTCAAACAGTAAACAGATTGCATCACTTCAGTAAAAGTCAGTACTAGTACACTGTATGCAATGTTAATCTCCTTCAGTGTGTGTGTGTGTGTGTGTGTGTGTGTGTGTGTGTGTGTGTGTGTGTGTGTGTGTGTGTGTGTGTGTGTGTGTTTGTACATGTATGTGCATGTGTGTGTGTACATGTATGTGCATGTGTGTGTGTGTACATGTATGTGCATGTGTGTGTACATGTATGTGCATGTGTGTGACACAGACATGCACGTAGCATTGCTTCATAAGGTCACAGTAAATATGTAAACCTCACATGTACTGACTGGTGCACATGAAAGCTAACTATGGTGAATGTGCCGTCAAAATGAGCCTTTGATCTCCATGGCATTAGTGGTGGTAATGTACTTACGGGGGAGAAAAAAGGTAGCTGTAGACAGCCAACAGTGCAAAGGAAAGGGAACAATATGTACTGATGCCTGGCTCCAGGGAAAGAGCTTTGTGATGGTAAGGAGGTGGTGAACATGAAGGTGATGGTAAGGAGGTGGTGAACATGAAGGTGATGGTAAGGAGGTGGTGAACATGAAGGTGATGGTAAGGAGGTGGTGAACATGAAGGTGATGGTAAGGAGGTGGTGAACATGAAGGTGATGGTAAGGAGGTGGTGAACATGAAGGTAATGGTAAGGGGTGGTGTGGTGGTAGTGACAGTGTGGTGACCAAGTGATAGCTATATACATGGAAGACCAATAATGGGAGTGGCTAGGGGCAGATATACATGGATAGCAGGCTTCTATTTAGCACATTTGATTAAGCAGGTTTATCATGCCCAAGGTGGAGACCATTCCAATCAGGCCTGTTAGACAGGAATGAGGGGCAAACAAGAAGGCATGCCCCTCCTAACACACATCTAACTCCAAGGTAACACAAGTAACAACACTGCACAATGGTAGAGTACTGCTCATGTCCTGTGTGCACAGAAGACAATGAAGCCCCCCAGTGAAGGTGCTGGGTCCCTTAACACATACAGAGGATAAGCACACAATGCAGAGGCTTTTGATGTATAGGCACAATGGCCCTTGATGTGTGCCTGGATACACTCTCCCACAGACTACCAAAACTGCTGGTACAACTCCTCCTAATTGGCTCTTTCCTGTGTGCACAAGTAGGTACACACAATACAGAAGGCTGACTGGGCAACTTCAAAGGGACCACTAATTAGCACATCAAAGGGTGAGAATGGCATCACAGCCTCCTGCAGGTCCCCAGACCAATTTACCTGTAGGGGTGCTGGGTCATGCTGATGTGAGACCATTTCAGCTATCACTTCTGGCAGCCAGTCAGGTACAGTATATGGGCAGGCTCCAATTAGAGCAGCCAATCCTAACACCCCGGAGTGCCTCTTCACCAAAAGAGCTGTGCAAAGAATGTGTACATTGCCCATGCACACACACTCACCCACACCTACCCACACACACCCACACACACACACACACACACACACACACCTCCACCATACCACGTACCTTCCATTCCTGCTTGCTGTACACCACCCAACTTTTTAGGTAGCTGCATTCTAGCATGCTTCATGAATAATGCCTAGCACGTTAGTAAGGGATAAAGCAACACAGAACCCCTCTGCTAACTAGTTACCTTCAGGTGTGGAAAATTTCTGACAAAGCCACAATGCATGAGACCGCTGAGAGTTGAAGCAGCTAGCTCCCTCACCTTCATGAGAGATATGTACACATGTCAACCCATACCACACCCACATGGTGTAACACAGGTACACGTGTACATGGGAAGTATGCAGAATCAAGGAAGCCACTTTGTGAAGGTACATGTACACACCCCTGTATTACCTGTCACTACATCCCCACCCCATCCTTCTGTCACTACATCCCCACCCCCATCCTCCTGTCACTACATCCCCACCCCCATCCTCCTGTCACTACATCCCCACCCCCATCCTCCTGTCACTACATCCCCACCCCCATCCTCCTGTCACTACATCCCCACCCCCATCCTCCTGTCACTACATCCCCACCCCCATCCTCCTGTCACTACATCCCCAATACATCAATGCTGAAAACAAAAGTGGAATTGTTGTAAACAAATAGTCCTACAAAGTAAGGCAGCAGACAAAGACATCATATCTCACCCCACCCCATACATCTCACTCCACCCCACACATCTCACCTCACCTCACACATCTCACCCCACCCCACCCCACACATATCACCTCACCCCATACATCCCTAATCACCCCATCCTAGCTTCCCTGGCGCGCGCGTGCACATACACACACACACACACACACACACACACACACACACACACACACACACACACACACACACACACACACACACTCACCACACACACAGTAGACAAATTAATGACAGCACTTAAAAAACATTCAAAAGCAGACAGCCTCAAGTTACACAAACCTCCAGTTGGGTGTCTTGCATCAGAGCCAGAAGGAGACTGGTAATATCAGCTTCTTGGGATTGAAACACAAACAGGTTCTCAAACACCATGATCTAAGAGAGATAATGTCATCTTAGCCTCTCCCTTCTCCCCCCTCCCATATCTTCCCACCTGTAGAAGCTGGAGGGTGGAGACCTTGACCTTCCAGAGTGTGCTCTCAGCTGCCTGGGGGGGTCATAACATACATTTAGAAGTGGTAATATGGAGAAAGAATACAATCTCCATACCACACCCCTTTCATTTCTCTACCCCTCCCTCCCCACTCACACCCGTTACTAAAACCACACCCCTTTATGTTGCTTAATGTGTACAGTCCAATCACATATACATGTATATGCACCACTGGAGCCAATAAAAAGTGATGAAACACAGCACACATGTACATGCACACACACACACACACACACACACACACACACACACACACACACACACCTTAGCAAAAGCATAGGTACATACAGTACATAAACACATTAACATCTACACATGTACATCACTACACAGCCACTCTGCCAGCTCCACCCCTTGCCCTGGTCAACACCAATGTTTGGTAAATGCAAGAGCATAACACACACACACATCACAAACACACACAATGGGCCACACAATGACAGGTCCACTGCACAAAATAAACATACCACATCCTGGATTGGCATGCAAAACACAATGAATACACAGCACTATTGTACTAGTCCCCAGCCACCTTCTTCATTGCTTTCACAACAGCAGGAACATAGGCGGGCAGGACTTCAGAATGTCCCAGAGATGCACAGGCCTGTGGGGGGATACATGAATTTCATGTGCGACAGGGTCACAACACCCAAAACATGTACACCCAAAACATGTACACCACAAACCACCCCACAAGTTACATGTCTACACCCCTGCACCACTTCTTACAGATCTGAGGAGTGGGCCTATCTCATCATCATCTTCAACAGTGGACAAAGGCAGCAGCTACAATTTAAAAAATACATATTAGTATACTGTTAGTGTATGTACACATACTTATGTGTACAAGTAGTATACATGTACGTACATGTACCAGTAGTATACATATAGGTACATGTACCAGTATATTGCACATATTTTGGGATTAAAATTCATACCTCATGTAATTAACACCCCTCTCCCACACACAACATTGAATCAGGTATTTTTCTTGCTACTAAAACATCCAACACAGTTCTAGGAGGTAGCCCCACAAAGCTCTGCCATAGCTTACTGTTGCCAGCATTCCAAACAGTTCAGAACCTCCATGCAGCCTAGAAGAATATGCCAGCCATCCAAGAACTAAAGAAGGGGAAGAGAGATGGGAAAGGAAGGGGAAGAGGGATGGGATAGGAAGGGGAAGAGGGATGGGAAAGGAAGGGGAAGAGGAAAGGAAAGGAAGGGGAAGAGGAAAGGAAAGGAAGGGGGAAGAGGGATGGGAAAGGAAGGGAAAGAGGGATGGGAAAGGAAGGGGAAGAGGAAAGGAAAGGAAGGGGAAGAGGAAAGGAAAGGAAGGGGAAGAGGAAGGGAAAGAGGGATGGGAAAGGAAGGGGAAGAGGGATGGTAAAGAGAGATGGGAAAGAGGGAACAGGTAGGAACGTAAAATAGAGCACACATCCATTGGTAACATGAATGGGATCATACCAGTCTTGCACATTCTTAATGTCTCCTCATGATGTGGTGATGCCAGTTGATCCAGTGAAGGGAGGAGTGTGGCAATATATGCAAGGAAATCCTCACGTCGAACATTGTACATGTTCTGCACAATGGGAACATCGTGGTAGAAAAGTTGTGCCAAAAGCCTAAGTGCAGTGTAAGAGGTGTGAATGCAAAGCCTGCCAACCACCCCTCATGTGAGCAGGAGCCCAAAAGTCAGCTGACTGTCAGCTGCTCAGCCCAAGAGTCAGCTGCACATGTGAGCAGAGGTATGATAATATGGCGAGCACACTTACTGCCCCACATGGGTTCTGACGTTCTTGAACGGATGTGCCAGGTGACCCTTGATGTACTCCAGCAGCTGATGGGACAACAGGGGTACCCTCCACTCCTGCTGGGCCAGCACTGACTGCACCATCTGAAGACGGCTGTAGCAAGGCAAAAAAACCCAAAAGTAATTGGACCTTCCCCACCCACTCCTCCTCCTCTCCAGTTACCTGGGGACCACAAGACAACACAGTCGACACCACTAAACCCACCGACTCCCTCACACCCACCTCTTCCCCTCCCTCACCCCTTCCCCCTCACACCCACCTCTTCCCCTCCCTCACCCCTTTCCCCTCACACCACCCCTTCCCCCTCACACCCACCCTTCCCCCTCAGACCCAACCCTTCCCCCCTCACACCCACCCCTTCCCCCCTCACACCCACCCTCCCCTCCCTCACACCCACTCCTTCCCCTCCCTCACACCCACTCCTTCCCCTCCCTCACACCCACTCCTTCCCCTCCCTCACACCCACTCCTTCCCCTCCCTCACACCCACTCCTCCCCTCCCCTCCCCACATGAGGGGACCACACACCTGGCATCAAGGAATGCCCCATCAGTACCACGCAGTGGATTGTCCAACAAGATCTCAAACAGCCAGTGCAGTCTACGAGGATCTCTGTCAGCCTACATGTACGTAGAAAGCAGGCATGGCGATGATGGTGATGATGATTGTAGTATGATGGTGATGGTGATGGTAGTATGATGGTGATGGTGATGGTAGTATGATGGTGATGGTAGTATGATGGTGATGGTGATGGTAGTACATGTATGATGGTGATGGTGATGGTAGTATGATGGTGATGGTGATGGTAGTATGATGGTGATGGTGATGGTAGTATGATGGTGATGGTGATGGTAGTATGATGGTGATGGTGATGGTAGTATGATGGTGATGGTGATGGTAGTATGATGGTGATGGTGATGGTAGTATGATGGTGATGGTGATGGTAGTATGATGGTGATGGTGATGGTAGTATGATGGTAAAGGTGGTAATACAGGTACATGCAACTATTTGATTAGTGATGATTATAATGAGATGCTCATTAACACCAATACGGATCCTTAATAATAATCCTCACTAACTGTTGCCAGCGATGGCCACTTACGGATATGTCAGAGAAGCAGGCCACCCAGTCATCAATGGTCTCAGGGGTGACCGACACCATCACCTTCCTGATCAGAGGAGTGAGGAATTCCTGAAGATCTTGTAGCTACACACACACGCACACACACACACACACACACACACACACACACACACACACACACACACACACACACACATACACACACACACAAAACAATAACACACAAATACACATTACATCAAACCATTGCTGCTGTTAAGACAAGGGCCAAGCCTACCATCTCATAGCTCCAGTGTTTGCTCCCTGAGACAAGCCCTGCTATGATCTCCACAGCACAGCGCTGGTTGCTCTCCTGCAAACAGGGAAACCTTCATGGCCTGCAGCTATATGGCTGCACAGCTCTCCAAACCTGCTGATCTGCCGCCAGCCTACCAAGGTGTGGCTTCAGCAGAGGAAGAAACGAATTCCCAAAGTTTCTGAAGAGTTCCTGAATTGGATGACCACATGCATAGCACCACATGATTACCAGCACTAATCGACCCCTGTGCCAATGGACCAGTGCTATTAAACCTCCAATAACAGACCTGTGCTAAACACTATTGTAAAACCCACATCCACATAATTATAATGGACTTCTAAATGTATGATGATAATGGATGACAGACAATACACTTAATGATACAATAACAATTGGACCCCCCTACAATAACAATTGAACACTCCTAAAATAACAGTATAAAGGCCAGCATACATGGGGAGACTTCTAGTCCATTTGTTGCATGCAACTCAAATGAATATGGACAAATGTTTCCACTAAACAATTAGGAACTTTTACCCATATTCATTCGAGTTGCATGTGACAAGTCTGCAGGAAGTCGCCCCGTGTATGCCAGCCTTAAGATAAACAACCACATTCATAGTAAGCCTAAGGCATGCTCAGATACTAGAGCACAAATATAATTAATATTAATATTTTAATGATAGTGTTTCCCTGTCTCAGACAGCTCCAAGCCAATTTAGAAAGTACATGTACCATGACTGTTGCTCTCAATGGATATCTGTATGGGCAATTGAAGCTCGTGAAAGTGTTGACCATCAACAACAAACATGGCCATGCAAGCTATCACTTTCTATTCAAGATACTCTCTTGCTATCTGTGTTGCAATTAAGAATACATACAATGGTTGAGAAAGAAAGCGTATATATGCAACCACAAAACTACCCCTGCTAAAATGTGTAGATGAGAATGATCCTACATGTACATGAAAATGATGAACAAACAATTGTGTGGCTGTCCCATGCAGTCCAGGCCCACGCCCCAATTATTAGTGGTCATGTTCACCTAATGATCAATCCTGTAGGATGTGTGAATATCTTTGACATTGATCCGTTTGTTTACATATGAACCTACATAGCAGACTATACATGTACATGTAGTTAGCCCAGGAGTAGCATCAGCAGAAGAGTAACTGGTACATTTGTCAGCAATGTGTCTTCCCCTTAAGTTACTGTACCTGTACCATCTTCTGGCTATGTCCTGGCCATGCAGGCCCCATGTACACCCACAATGAAATATCAGCGCCCACACTTCACAGAGCTCATACATGTATGTACAGGTCCTGCCAGGTGATGCTTGGCATGATATTACCATACAAATGCACGTACATGTTACATAATGTGCATGCATGTCCTGTTCTTGTGCCAAATATGCTACACACCTTCCAAACCACACACCTTCCAATGCACACACCTTCCAATGCCCACACCTTCCAAAGCACACACCTTTCTATGCACACATTCCAATGCACACACCTTCCAATGCACACACCTTCCAATGCACACACCTTCCAAAGCACACACCTTCCAAAGCACACACCTTTCTATGCACACACCTTCCAAAGCACACACCTTCCAAAGCACACACCTTTCTATGCACACACCTTTCTATGCACACACCTTTCTATGCACACACCTTCCAAAGCACACATCTTTCTATGCACACACCTTCCAAAGCACACACCTTCCAAAGCACACACCTTCCAAAGCACACACCTTTCTATGCACACACCTTCCAAAGCACACACCTTTCTATGCACACATCTTTCTATGCACACACCTTCCAAAGCACACACCTTCCAAAGCACACACCTTCCAAAGCACACACCTTTCTATGCACACACCTTCCAAAGCACACACCTTCCAAAGCACACACCTTTCTATGCACACACCTTTCTATGCACACACCTTTCTATGCACACACCTTCCAATGCACACACCTTCCAATGCACACACCTTCCAAAGCACACACCTTTCTATGCACACACCTTCCAAAGCACACATCTTTCTATGCACACACCTTCCAAAGCACACACCTTCCTAAGCACACACCTTCCAAAGCACACACCTTCCAATGCACACACATTCCAATGCACACACCTTCCAAAGCACACACCTTCCAATACACACACATTCCAATGCACACACCTTCCAATGCACACAGCCCCCAACATACTGAGCTACTAATAACACTTTGTGATTTGAACAAGCAACATAGTGTTGTTTGGCTTCACTTTACAGAAAACTGGCTACATTCCTTTAGTACTTTTATGATCCACCCACACAAAGGTGTCAGATTTGTTTCTAGGAACAACAAGTAGGAACAAGCGGCCACACTTTAGGAATCCCAACAAACAGTGCTCAGTAAGGATTGCAGAACATGTGGCATTCAAGCCTTACCCCTCCCCCCTCCCAGCCCCTCTCTATATGTGGCCCCACCCCTCTCCCCTCCCAGCCCCACTCTATATGTGGCCCCACCCATCCCTCCCAGCCCCACTCTATATGTGGTCCCACCCCTCCCTCCTCCCAGCCCCACTCTATATGAGGCCCCACCCTTGAGCAAACCTTGAACAACACAGCCTTGTCATTCTTGTATTTGTCCTTTCCTTTATTTTCTTCAAAGCAGAGATATCCGATCATCTTGTCTATAAACTCCTGTGAAGTAAAAGCCTCCAGAAAAGCTCTCTCCCCCTACGAGGGGTGGAGGAGGATGGTTTATGCATGCATGCACACACACACCACACCACACACACACATACAGTACACACACACACACACACATACACACACACATACACACACACACATACACACACACACACATACACACACACTTCGCTCATCTCATCAGGAGTCCTTTGTAGTTTCGGTTGCTCAGATGCAGGCAAGTAGGTATACAGAGTTCTACAAGTGTTGCAGTCATGCATCAACAACCACGAAAACATCATGAGGGACATACTTTGGCCAGGAATAATATCCCCAGTGTGTTTTGTCAATGAAAATAAAGGATTTCCACTGGTCAGCAGTTCTGGGTACCCGAGAGTCTTGACTGGTGCACAGCCTATTGTCCCAAAATAAGCAAGTTACAGTTTGTCTCCTGCTGGAAGCAAACAACAGACCATTCATTGTCTGGCCTCTCTCCGGGTACAACCACCGTGGGCAGCTCCACTCCAGCTAGATTAAAAAAAAAATGCCCTTCTCAAGATCACAACAAATGTGTTGGATGAGATTACATTACCTTGTAGCCTGATGTCAACAGGTGTCTTCAAGTGTCGTCGCTTCATCTGTTGAAGCAGCAGAAGGTTGGCAACATAGGCAATCTGTAGCATGAAACCAGAGAGCAGAAACAAAATAAAACATATATACGTTGTACAATCATACACACACATACAAATGTACAGATACATCATGTACATGGGTATACAGGCATATGCATGCACACACTTTACATGTATATACACACACATGTACATACATACATACATACACACACACATACCCACGCACACCCCCACCCCCACACCCCACACACATACCCACGCACACACCCACATCCACAATCCCCCCCCCCCCACACACACAGGTTACATACCTTCCTTATGTTCAAAGTTTCATGGACTAGACATCTCACAAGCAACCTCACTCCCTTAACAGGGAATAGGTAGTCATGGCGAATGAGGATGGTGAGGAACTGAGTGGCCATCTGGGAGTACCTCCATTGCCTGCCCAGACATGCAATGTGTGGTTACACACACACACACACACACACACACACACACACACACACACACACACACACACACACACACACACACACACACACACACACTCACTCTCACTCACACATGCACACACACACACACACACACACACCAACTTACAGCTTCTCATCTGTAACAAGGTCTGACAGGCTGTTTACAAGATCTTCATAGTCTCTGCATGTGGGTTGTGGCAGCACTCACATACATGTAGATGCCCCAAACACATGCATGCATAATGTTCCACACACCAGTAGATACATGTACATATATAATGCCCCCCCCATACAATGCACACACACTACACACAGCATACTATCCTAGATATAGCCATGTCATATGTATTGCAAAGTGAGCATTCACAAATTACGTCATTGCATTAATACTGATGTACTAATGTACACATTATCATGCTTGTTGCCACCCTCCTCCCCCTTCCAGCATGACATTTAATGTTCCCAAAGCACATGCATGCACATGAATCTATATGCTGACCACACCTCGAAGACTGCGCATTGATCCTCTGCAGTCTGGTGTCCCCATCAGCCAGCTCCCCTGAGCTCAACGGATGGGAAAGTTTAGCAGCAGCTTCAATGCAGCCATCAGTGACCTACATGTAATGATGCCATGCAACACTTCCTGAATTATGCCACCAAAGGGATGCCCACAGCAAAGGTGCTGACTGCCTTTGCCTTGGTCAATGTGTGCACACAAACACCACACACATGATGGACACAACACCACATGCAGGTGATCACATGATGGGCACAACACCACATGCAGATGACCACATGATGGGCACAACACCACATGCAGATGACCACATGATGGGCACAACACCACATGCAGGTGATCACATGATGGGCACAACACCACATGCAGATGACCACATGATGGGCACAACACCACACCATATGACAACACACACAGTCCACTACAGCCAACATGCAGGCCTCACAGTCCACACTAAAGACTCCACCGTAAGATTACACCACACCCTCATTGGTTCCAGCCGCTCAATGGCTCTAGCCCACATACCTTATACTGGATTGAGAAGGTTTCATATTTCTTTACCACTTCAATAAGAACTTCTTGCAAGAGGTTAATAATAGATGGCTTCTCCGAATGTCCTGCCTAGTGGTCCAGTGTGCCATGCATAAGGTAACCAATGACAACACATACAGTGTATAGTAACCAATGACAACACATATAGTAACCAATGACAACACACACAGTAACCAACGACAACATACAAAGTAACACATAAAGCAATTAATGGCAACAGGTAACGTAAAACAAAACCTATAGCAAAAGATAAGTAACCAATGGCAACACATAGGCAACAAATAAATAACACACTTATAGCAACCAATCCAAACATTACCCTGTACATTTACATGTAATTACAAACTACATCATGCAAAGGTGTGTAGTACAGGCGTGTCCCCTCTGGGACCACAATATGCCACTGATGCATGTACCAATTAGCCTGGGTTAAACTGAGGGATCTTCCATGCATGTAAAGTATGCTATGGCCTAACCCACATGACCAATTTACTTTATTTATGGCATCCTTAATTATGGGATGTATAACACACACACACACACTATGCGTGCGTATGTATGACGCGTGCGTATGTAAATGCACATGTATATGTATATGTATGTGTGTGCATGTGCACTGACTGTATGTGTGTGGTACATGTGCTCACGAAACTACATGCACTGCCAACTGTGCACGTGTGTGTGTGTGTGTGGTTACATGTATGCAGTGTGCATGAGGTTGCTATGTCTACATGCAAGCACACATACAATATCGATGATGAGGCAGAATATGAAGATGGTCTCATGTCATGTTGTTGTGGGGGGGTACATCCTGCTTCAAGTGCTTATGTTTCAAAAAATATAGCCACCCAACAATAAAAGACCACAGTCCTTGTAAAGGTCGTTGCGTCAGCCCCAACACTCCCTTTGGGGAGTTGCACGATTAAACTGTGTGCTCAGCCGAGCAGCTCATTGGATCAGGTTTAGTACCACGCATGTACTCAATGGACCAGATCTACCCACACAAACAAGCCCTCCCACACACACAGATGCGCCACAAAGTCTTGTGTATATGTGCCCATATGTGACGAGGCACAGCGTCTAGGCACATAATACATACATGTGCATGTAAATACATGTAGGTGCACATATGTGCACGCCATAGACACATCATAGGTACACACTTACCTGTACACACAATACACGTATGCACACACACACATGTACACACCACAGGCACACACCCATACCATACATGTAGGCACACACTTGATAGGCACACACATACGCACATACACATACATGTACATGTACATGATAGGTACACATACACTGTAACATAGGCACACACCATAGATACACACATGCTGCACACGTACATGTACATGTGCATCCACAGTGTACTACTGATGATTGAGAATGTATGTGAGTATGTACTAACAGTATACATGTGCATTATGCTGCATAAATGCACATACGCTAATGCCATACCTGTACGATGGTGGTGAAGGTTTGTTTCATGACACCCCAGTTGTGTAGGTATACGTGAACAACTGGAGCCAACAGCAGAACATGGAGAGCACCCTGGAGGCAGGAGTGATGGTGGTAGTGGTGTGGTGATGGTGGTAGTGATGTGGTAATGGGTGGTAGTGGTGATGGTGGTAGTGGTGATGGTGGTAGTGGTGATGGTGGTAGTGGTGATGGTGGTAGTGGTGATGGTGGTAGTGGTGATGGTGGTAGTGGTGATGGTGGTAGTGGTGATGGTGGTAGTGGTGATGGTGGTGTGGTGGTGGTGGTAGTGATGGTGGTGATAGTGGGGTGATGGTGGTAGTGGTGTGGTGTGGTGATGGTGGTAGTGGTGGTGGTATGCATGGGTGGTATATGGTAAGTGCAAGCAAGTATGTGTGTACATGTATTTGGAGAAGAACATAGTGAAACTGAAACAATTACTAGCAGAGAGCAAAATATAGCCACGCCAATTACTCTATTCTCCCAACAAAATTGTACCTTGAATTGATCATGAGGGATGCTGGCACTGTTACTAAGCAAGGAGAGGATATCTGGCATGACCATTCGACCACTGTACAGGTAAGTTTCCAGGCAGGTCTTGAGGGTCTCCTGTGCACTCACTCGTACCTAACATGGTCAGATATGGGTAGGCAGCTGGCGCACTTGGCTCCACCTACCTCTGTGTAGGCACTGATGGACAGCTTTGCAAGATCTTTGATTAGAATAAGGTGAAGGTCTGTGAGGGTGGACATGCTGCGTTCAGCAACGCGAAGCTATATGTGAGAGAGAAGTGAAAAAAGGGAAAGGTGGGAAGGAGGGAAGGAGAGGAGGGAAGGAGTGAGGGAGAGGAGGGAAGGAGGGAGGGAGAGGAGGGAAGGAGGGAGGGAGAGGAGGGAAGGAGGGAGGGAGAGGAGGGAAGGAGGGAGGGAGAGGAGGGAAGAAGGGAGGGAGAGGAGGGAAGGAGGGAGGGAGAGGAGGGAAGGAGGGAGGGAGAGGAGGGAGGAAGAGGAGGGAAGGAGGGAGGGAGAGGAGGGAAGGAGGAAGGGAGAGGAGGGAAGGAGAGGAGGGAGGGAGAGGAGGGAAGGAGAGGAGGGAGGGAGAGGAGGAGAGGAGGGAGGGGAGGAGGGAAGGAGAGGAGGGAAGGAGAGGAGGGAGGAGAGGAGGGAAGGAGAGGAGGGAAGGAGAGGAGGGAAGGAGAGGAGGGAAGGAGAGGAGGGAAGGAGAGGAGGGAAGGAGAGGAGGGAAGGAGAGGAGGGAAGGAGAGGAGGGAAGGAGAGGAGGGAAGGAGGGTAACAAACAGCTTAGCAGCATAATTTGGGTATTTCAACCTGATGGTGTAGAAATGTCCTCTGGATGAACAGAGAACGAACAGAGTGCTCTTTTCGTCGGAGCTAGTGTGTGTGTGTGTGTGTGTGTGTGTGTGTGTGTGTGTGTGTGTGTGTGTGTGTGTGTGTGTGTGTGCATGTGTGTACATGTGTGTGTGTGGGTGCACATGTGTACATTTCACGTTCAAAATAAAATGCCAATCGAACATAAATACTACCTTATCTCCAATGCCTTCTTTGGCTATTCTATATGAATTTTTCCTATGGCAACAAAGAAATATAGAAGGTGAATGGGGGACAAATATTTCCCTCTCATAGTGCATGCTGTATTGTGTAAATGGTAAAAAGTTAGCAAACGTGGCCAATCAGACCATCACATGTGACATATTGTTTTGAAAGAAATGAGAGTCTAGCACTCTGTGATGTCACTCAATATGTGTACCACACACATGCAAGTCTGTGCAACATCAGACCTCATCCCACTAGCCTGCCAAATGGTGCATGAAATGTGTGTGTCCTATTCCCACCCTCTGTATACCCAGCCGAGCTCTTCCTATTTATAACAAAACAAAACCTTCCTTTGCTGTTCAGTCAGCCATCACACCTTGGTGGTCCTTACACTATCTTGGTGTCATGGTGGTCCTCCACATTGGCTATCACTACGTCATGTGTGCCTCCACATTGGCTATCACTACGTCATGTGTGCCTCCACATTGGCTATCACTACGTCATGTGTGCCTCCACATTGGCTACCATTACGTCATGTGTGCCTTCCCATTAGCTATCACTGCGTCATGTGTGCCTTCACATTGGCTACCACTGTAGACGTCATGTGTACCTCCACATTGGCTACCATATCCTCAGTGGACCAGTAACATCCTCCTTCCTGTGTTTACCCTGTTGTCACAAGTGTTTACATAGACACCCTAAATTTCTAGTTACACTTACAATCACATGTACACGGTCACTTGCACATCACATGTACACGGTCACTTGCACATCACATGTACATGCGAGTCACACGTAAGTCACATGTACCGAGGTCAGTACTGAGGTGCCATGTGGAAACCCATACGTACACATACAGTCAGCCTGCACTGTGTACACACCACACAGGCACACTAGTGTACATGTATAACAGACAACTCAAAACTCCAAATCTATTCCCAAAATCGTGTGTCAACACAGTGCCCAGTCTTACTTCTCTTCAATGTCCGAGCTGGAGACGCTGAAGCTTAGCATCAATACGGACAACAGCTGCAAAAAAAAATGATCAGAGCATCGAAAATTGACACATGGTGCCATGGTAACAATTTCAACTAAATATTGGCATCAAATATTAGAATACTGGACTGAGATGTACATCTCAAGTGACTGCTTACACATAGAGCCAAGGCCTGATGGAAAACCATGTAGGAAAAGGTTGAGATTTGAGCACACACATGTACTTCGTATGTGCATCCAAAATTGTAACAAATTGCAATTCATCACTGCAAAGGTGATGGGGCTGGTTGGTCATGTTTACTTCACAATATACATCACAAAGTGCACAAACCATAATGTTTATACTTCTTTACAGAGTACAGATGCAAATAGAGCAGGAGAGGGGAAGGGGCAAATGGGCACTGGACAAAGGGGGAGTGGCTAAGCTGTGAATATCGTACACATACATGTACACCAAGGCAACAAAATATTACTAAACAGATAACATGACGTTTAAAATGCAATATTGTGACTTCCTTGCCAGCACCAAACAGTAAACATAAAACAGAAGTGAAACTACATACCAATATTAAGAACACTTCCCAAGTATAGTTTGTCCACCCCATATTGCACACAGTCAGTACTATGCACAGTACGTATCACCTTCATGCCCCACTGTACCTTAATGAGAGACAGCATACTCTTTGTATCATCTTCATGGTGTTGAAGAACATATTCTATATAATGCACACCCAACCATTTAGGGTTGATATGAAATCCAACGCTGTGTTAAAGAGTTCAGTACCTGTCAATCTATGGGCTGTCTCTGCCAAGGCCTTTCTTGAGAAGTTATTGAATTTGACTATGCAGAGAGATACATGCACACATGTACACATACACACCCATATAAGGACTACACAAGCACACATGTATAGGTCACTTACTCTCCTGAAGAGATGTGATGTAGCTGTCCCTCTCCAAGCTCACCACACTTGGTGGGCTAGTATATACATGTACATGTGGAGTACAAATTCATGTCTATTACTGATGTTACCATGACTGCCCCCCCCCCCTGCTATTATGTCTGCCCCCTGCTATCATGTCTGTCCCCTGCTATCATGTCTGTCCCCTGCTATCATGTCTGCCCCCTGCTATCATGTCTGCTATCATGTCTGCCCCCTGCTATCATGTCTGTCCCCTGCTATCATGTCTGCCCCCTGCTATCATGTCTGCTATCATGTCTGCCCCCTGCTATCATGTCTGTCCCCTGCTATCATGTCTGCTATCATGTCTGTCCCTGCTATCACTCATGCTATCAAAACTTTGGTTTGGACCACATCAAACTACATACATGTAACCATGGTGCAATGTTTGAGCATTGTTGCAATGTTATTCTTCCATTCCTGTTTACATCCTCACTGCAATGTCTCTACATTTACTTCTTCTAGTGATCTGTTTACTATTGTGTGATGTGGCCAGACAAATGGTAGGGACAAGCTAACATGTGAACCCAAGAGGCTATCGTGTATTGAAGGTACAGGGGCTATCAGTGTATTGAAGGTACAGGGGCTATCAGTGCATTGAAGGTACAGGGGTTATCAGTGCATTGAAGGTACAGGGGCTATGAGTGTATTGAAGGTACAGGGGCTATGAGTGTATTGAAGGTACAGGGGTTATCAGTGCATTGAAGGTACAGGGGCTATCAGTGTATTAAGGAACTGTCAGCTGAAGAGTAGTGTTCACATGAATGTGCATGTTAATACAGTCCCATATATAGGTGTCTATCTATTCCCTTGCCGATCCCTCCCACCCACTCAAACTACCTTTCCTTCTATACAGGCACTTCCCACAGACCCTCCCTTCCACAGGGTACTCACCTCCCTTCTACCTGCTTTCCCTTCCATGGAGGCAAGGCTGCAGCAGCACCAGTCACCAGGCTGACCACAATCTCTAAAGACTGATGGAGGTCATCCCTGTAGCAAAGAAGGCAAATGTTCTGAACTGTTTGCAGCCCTCTTTAATTGATTTCTTATCCAAATGTATTTGCTCAAGCTCCTCCCTCTCATGCCCCACCTGCTCAAGCTCCTCCCTCTCATGCCTCCACCTGCTCAAGCTCCTCCCTCTCATGTCCCCACCTGCTCAAGCTCCTCCCTCTCATGCCCCACCTGCTCAAGCCCCTCCCTCTCATGCCCCCACCTGCTCAAGCCCCTCCCTCTCATGCCCCCACCCTCTCATGCCCCCACCTGCTCAAGCCCCTCCCTCTCATGCCCCCACCTGCTCAAGCCCCTCCCTCTCATGCCCCCACCTGCTCAAGCTCCTCCCTCTCATGCCCCCACCTGCTCAAGCTCCTCCCTCTCATGCCCCCACCTGCTCAAGCTCCTCCCTTGCATGAACTCCTCAAGACTGTCAAGTTGTGGTTGGAGGAATTCTGACATCACCATTTCAGCTGCCTGTAGTTCTTTGTGGGAGGGCACATGCCAGCTGATATTAATTTTTTCTACGTTGGCAGGAAGTGCCCAATCCTGTGTACAAGTAAACATCAAAGAGTGAACACCCAGGGTTACAAAGGGTACTAAGATGGAAACTACACACTCATTTACACACCTCACCTAATCTTCTGGCGGAGCCCAAGCCAGAACTAATACATTCTCACCTTCCCAGACTGACAGACACATGTATATGTATAACCTATAGTGTACCATCTTCACTGATGTCTACTGACAGCATGCCCACAATACTACTGTACACAGACAACATGCCCACAGTACTACTGTACACAGACAACATGCCCACAGTACTACTGTACACAGACAACATGCCCACAATACAACATACATGTATGACACGCCCACAGTACTACTGCACAAGTGGTTCCTCCCCCTTACTCTTATGTAGAGGTGCTGCTCTGGTGGTACGTCATACCCAATCTGAAGGCACCGGTACTCCAAAGGATTTGTGGAGGTCAGTGATTGCAAGATGTTAGTCAGAGTCTGCACAGAGAGGGCGAAAACAGAATTTCAAAACCAGCACCTCAGGTTCCAAGCAAACAGATCCACCACTCACCTTGCTAACGTCGGTGATGGCATTCCTGCTCTTCAGCTGGGTACAGCGCTTGAGACAGGTGATGCAGTCTTGGATGAAGGGAACCAGCGAGTCATCAGTGGCATGGACAACCTGCAGTGTGCATGTACGTAAGGGCCAAGGCAGACTACAGTACATCCAGCATGTGTGCACATAACAACCAAAATAAGAAACACTGCCCCGTACATACTATTTGGGTACATGTACAAAGGATGAAGAATTACTCATTGCAATAAAACAGCAGTCCATGTAGATGGACTATTTCTAGTTACTGTGAGCAAAACTTCCAGTTTTATACACCTGCACCTTACATGTAACATGTATGTAAGGACCACACCACACAGGTGCCCACATACATACATGTATATACATGTACATCACATGGAAACATGACCAAGCAGCTGGAATGGCTCAAAGTTACACATGCTAGTGTACCTGAGAGAGTAGCTGGATGTTCCACAGAAGTTCCTTATCAGGGTGTTCAGACATTGCCTGGTCAGGGTCTGTGATGTATAAAAAGAAGGAATTATCAACCATGTGGTATACATGTATACATGTACAACCTACATATGAATGTACTTAAGATGAGTTGTATGTGTGATCAACCAAAGAGCTACATGTACATGTACATGTAACCCTACCTCTTCCTGCTTTTCCTCCCTCCCTCCCCACCCTCCTCCCATTACCTTCCAAGGTGTGCTCAATAACGTGGGTGCAGTGTTGGATGAACAGCTTCAGTGCAGGCCCTCCCATGGTCTGGACACAACAAAGGAACAGTGTGGGCCTGCGTCACCTAGCAACAGGAGCTAACCTTTGTCACACTGGCACATAGTTCTGCACACAGCTTGCCAGAGACCTGTGACTCAAACACGTGAGACGTCGCAAATTGGAACACTTTCTCCAAGATTGCCTGAGGGTTAAAGCAGCAATCATCAACTCTTGTGACAGAAAAAACGAATACTCCAGCTCCACAGTTGTATAAAGTGTAGCCTTTGGCAGTGCTAACTGATACAATAGTTTAAATAGAATGAATTTTGCAATGCATAGACACAAGACACATCCGTGGACACGCCCTCATCATGCACCCTTTTACCTCATTCAGCTTTGCTGGACATTGTTGCAGAAGCATTCTAGTGGTGTACGCGACAACTGGACATAGAAGGTTCTCCAATTTGTCACTCTTGAGGGTCCCAGTACGATCCAATGCAGTTGTGGGCTCCATTGCAATGTTTTCGATCAAAGCAAAACACCTAATGGTATGGTACACATAGGTGTGTAGCATGTACATGTACTATATTTAATGCATACCAGTACATGCATTACTGTACATGCAAGTAATGCATGTAGTCAGTGCCATCATGTACATTGTAGTCAGTGCCATGTCGTTATTTATAGCCCATCACCAAGCTCACAATGTGCCAGTGGGAACAGTGGTTGGCAAAATTGGTTCTCAACTAAATTCACTCAACTGGAGCTCCCCTGAGGCTACAAGTACATGTACTGCTGATACAGACTATGAGATCATACAAACATTGTACCACTCCAGACACTTCCTTTCATTTACAATTGCAGGAAAACCAAACAGCCACAACAAAATAACAAATGGACCACATGTACACTGTACATGTACAGTATACAGAGTCAGTGACCTTATTTCCACTTTGTTGCTCCCCTGATCTCCTCCCCACCCATCCAATTACCATTGGTATCACATCACATGTTCTTCCCCTTACACATCTCCTCCACCTATCCCCATCTCCCCACATCTCCACCTCTCCCCACATCTCCTCCACCTCTCCACATCTCCTCCACCTCTCCATATCTCCTCCACCTCTCCACCTCACCAAATCTCCCCCACCTCACCAAATCTCCCCCACCTCTCCACATCTCCCCCATCTCCTCCACCTCTCCCCCAACTCCCCACATCGATCTCCTCCACCTCTCCACATCTCCACATTTCCACCTCTCCCACATCTCCACCTCTCCCACATCTCCACCTCTCCTCCACCTCTCCACATCTCCCACATCTCCACCTCTCCACATCTCCTCCACCTCTCCCCATCTCCCCCACCTCTCCACATCTCCCCTACCTCTCCACATCTCCACATCTCCCCTACCTCTCCACATCTCCCCTACCTCTCCACATCTCCACATCTCCCCCACCTCTCCACATCTCCCCTACCTCTCCACATCTCCACATCTCCCCCACCTCTCCACATCTCCCCTACCTCTCCACATCTCCACATCTCCCCTACCTCTCCACATCTCCCCTACCTCTCCACATCTCCACATCTCCCCCACCTCTCCACATCTCCCCTACCTCTCCACATCTCCACATCTCCCCTACCTCTCCACATCTCCCCTACCTCTCCACATCTCCACATCTCCCCCACCTCTCCACATCTCCCCTACCTCTCCACATCTCCACATCTCCCCCACCTCTCCACATCTCCCCCACCTCTCCACATCTCCCCTACCTCTCCACATCTCCACATCTCCCCCACCTCTCCACATCTCCACATCTCCCCCACCTCTCCACATCTCCCCTACCTCTCCACATCTCCACATCTCCCCTACCTCTCCACATCTCCCCTATCTCCCCACATCTCCACCTCTCCATATCTCCCACATCTCCTCCACCTCTCCACATCTCCCCCATCTCCCACATCTCCACACTCCACATCTCCCCTCTCCCACATCTCCACATCTCCCCATCTCCCATATCTCCTCCACCTCTCCACATCTCCTTGTATTTTTGTTGTTGCTTTTATTGAGAAATGAATACCTTCATCATTACATGCATGAGTACATGTGTATTGTACAGATTATATCACAGGTGACTTTTAGGCCTCAAAGCTGTGGGATGAGGAAAACAGCATGTAGAACATTAAGCCTAGGTGACCAACCTCTACATTGGGTGCCCACTGTGATAGCATTGTATACTTTTATAAGCATGAAACCATTGATTTTAGCTTGCAAGCTTAGGGCTAAGTAAGCATTGTGCATATGTAAGTAAGTTCGTACTGATCAATCTATGATTAAGGTTTGCCTTGTATCACCAGTCTACCATTCTACGCATAAAGAAGACTAAGCATGGCAGTGGCTGCAGGATGAGCACTGATCCTTATATCATCCATACACAGCACTGATCCTTATATCATCCATACACAGCACTGATCCTTATATCATTCATACACAGCACTGATCCTTATATCATTCATACACAGCACTGATCCTTATATCATCCATACACAGCACTGATCCTTATATCATCCATACACAGCACTGATCCTTATATCATCCATACACAGCACTGATCCTTATATCATCCATACACAGCACTGATCCTTATATCATGAGCACTGACCTGTCAAAGTACTGCAACACAAGGTCCTCAAGCTGCCCAGAGGAGAAGCACAGCTCTTTTTCCTCCTACAATTGTGGAACAGACATATATCCCTCTGGTAATCCCACAGACACCACAATATCCTTAGCAAGCATCAAATGTCACCACACTACTTGGCAGGTACACATATACCAGCACTTCCATGTTGTTTGGTATATGCAAGCTTTTGAACACTATACCTCCCTTCTACACGATAAACCTACACTCTATTCTATTGTACCTCCCTTGTATGCAAAACACACCCACACGCGCTACCTTTTACACAGGACATACCCACATTACCCTCTACACAGAACACCCCTACACTTCCTTCTACACAGAACACACCCACACTCTCACACTACAGGTTTCATTGCACAGTATAATGGGCAAATACAGGTACCCTCTTTACGAGGGTCCAATTAGTAATGGCATTTATTATGTGAACAGAGCATTGCACACAGCAATGCCACATTATTCAGATGCTAATGAAGCAAACATACACATTCACAAGTATCAATGACCCCAAACACTGACCTCAGTCATTTCAAAGTTGCCAACAGATGAAGAGCAGTCCACCATGGGAAGCATCTCGGAAACCATTTTCATGAGAATGAGGGAGAACTATGGAGGGGTAGGCCAATGTGAATGTGCCAATGTGGGTGTGGTCTAGCCACGAGATGTGTAGTTTAACGTACCAAAGTCTTGAAGTGGTCATTGCAGTCAATGCCAGGGAGGACCATCGTCAGCAATGAGAACACGTGCTTACGACCTTCAGCATAACTGGACAACAACAGAATGAAATTAAAGTACATGTAACTACACATGTATAAAAATACACTTTACAACAAAATTGAGATCAAGATATACGACGATTTAGTCACTCAGGTGTATCATTTCTGCACAGTGTAGAAGATTCTGCATTTTTCAAACAACCTCCTAGCCAATGTACATGTATGTAAGTGTATAGTATATGGTTAGAAATAACCAGTGTAAGTTATACGGACTATGGGATGTCATTACTAAACTTCCTCAAACAAAATACAGGGTCTCCACGAAAGAACGCAACACTTTTGAACAAATATAACTCCTTAAACAATCTAAATTGATTTATGAGTACACAATACCACGTTTAGGCATGATTAAAATTCAATTATCTTTAACAGATCAAAAGCAAATAGCTTGCAATTAATTAATTTGACACAGTAATGCATGAAATTAATTACAAGAATCTACAGAATAGCCGTAATAAAAGCTTGATACTTGATTGGCGTTTTACTAGTTAAACTTGAAAATGCTAAAAGACCACTACAAATAACTCATCATTACATGATCTAGTACAAAATCAAGTGGTGTTTTTTACTTCATTTAATAATGAAGTAATTAGTGATGATTATTAAAATTAGTTATCCCATAACAACTTTAACCTTAATACATTTAAAGCAGATCATGATTTTAAATGTTAATAACTCACTATTGAACTCAGTCTTGAAATCAGTGCTGTTCCACCGCATATTCAGATCTTGAGTTATTGGTAGTTATTAAAATCAATAATCTCTAACCGTAATCTTGAATAACGTTGATAATAGAGGGCTTTGAATATCTTGATTTATGAGGGTTTTGATACAATTACTTAACCACTTACAATAAAATTGAATTATTAGTATCTGCCTAACTACAAGAAATCAAGCAGTTAATTAATTTCAATCCTGAGTCACGTTCTTTCGTGGAGACCCTGTATATATTGTGCAACTGACTGAGTTCACTAGGAAAGAACTGTAAACAATAGCTATGTGCAAAGATTCAAGATCTTTACTCATCACTGCTGCTGCTAATTAACAAAGATCAGAATCCTTAAATTAGTGTACTAGTGCATACGTATATAATTAACAGCCGTCCGGAGTAAGTCTAATGTCCTCATCTATTACAATACTTTATTATATTTACCTGTTAGGTTATATTTTAATAGTACCAAAATGCTGATCTTTATGATATCGAAGATGTAACCTACATGTATACATTGTACATGCAGGTTTTTAATGAGTGCTGCTAAAGTATACATACATGTACTACATGTTATTGTATATCACTGAAATTTGTCACATCAGTAATGTGATAAGCAATTTTTAACCCTTCAAATGTACTCCACACACTCACTCTCCAACCACTCCCTTATATGAACATGCAATTAATGTACATGTAGGCAACCTGCTCAAATCAGCCCATACCGTCCATTTCCTCCATTCAGTAAACTCCTGCATACCCCCGTCATACACTGCAGGGTAGCAGTCACCTGGTGAGGTTCAGTCAGGGTGCCCAGACCTTGAAATGTCCTACAAAATGAAACAAATGTTCCTTCACAACACACACATTCACTACATGTATGTAGAGCACAAGGTTGTTCAAAATAGATTATTAGTTTCCCATTGTCTGCCATGAATGGTGGTGTGTTGAGGGCTTTATCATAGGAGATAAGAAGACACAACTCATCAAAGACACCACTTTCCCCCTTAATGCATCACAAGATCACACTGTGCAATATAGACACACACAAGTACATATATGACACTTGCCCTATCCAGATATGGACACATACACACACACACATACACATGTGCACACGCACACACCACTCACACACATGTGCACACGCACACACACCACTCACACACATGTGCACAAGCACACACACACCACACTCACACACATGTGCACAAGCACACACACACCACTCACACAGCACACACCACTCACACACACACACACACACACACACACACACACACACACACACACACACACACACACACACACACACACACACACACACTAGCACTAACAGTACCTTTCCAGCAGACCAGGCAACACCATGTCTGAACGGATGAGGGCCAGGTTGTGGAAGGCAGAGGCAGCAAAGAGGGCTGTCATCTTGTTGAACATTGCCAGCTGCACAATGGGGAGCAGGCACTTCACAAAGCTGTCAATGTCATCCTCCGTCAGCTTGGCATGTGAGGGGACTTCAGGCATCCAGCTAGGCTTGCTGTACCTCTCCCTACACCAAGAGGCACGACACATAACACCATTGGGCCTCATTGCCATGCAATCATCCTCCTAACACAAACCCAATGGTTGGAGCAGCTGTAGCTAGCATGAGGCCACAATTGCAAAGTCTGCCTTGTGTTATTAGAAAGGTCTATATGTAGTCAATCCTGCATTCCATGTGCAAAGAACAGCTTTTTTTTTGTCAAGCTCCTTTTTCAGAACGTTAGATCAGAAGACACACATTAAGACAAGCCAATACACAGCTTAGTTGAGTGGTCCCTAGAGCATCCATATATCAAGTAATTGGCCTACATTTTCATTTGTCCCTGCACCATGACTGTTTTAAGGAACATGCGTATCTAATCCAAGACAGAAGATCTTAACTATATGTGGATGTGTTAAATGCTACAAAAAGTGTATATTTGTCCGTGTGCATCTGAAAAAATACAGGTTAGTGCCTAGGCTGGGCAAGAAGTAGGTACAAGGCTGGGCAAGAAGTAGGTACAATAGGTAGGTACAAGGTTAGGTCAGAGGTAGGTACAAGGTTAGGTCAGAGGTAGGTACAAGGTTAGGTCAGAGGTAGGTACAAGGTTAGGTCAGAGGTAGGTACAAGGTTAGGTCAGAGGTAGGTACAAGGTTAGGTCAGAGGTAGGTACAAGGTTAGGTCAGAGGTAGGTACAAGGTTAGGTCAGAGGTAGGTACAAGGTTAGGTCAGAGGTAGGTACAAGGTTAGGTCAGAGGTAGGTACAAGGTTAGGTCAGAGGTAGGTACAAGGTTAGGTCAGAGGTAGGTACAAGGCTGGGCCAGAGGTAGGTACAAGGCTGGGCCAGAGGTAGGTCAGAGGTAGGTACAAGGTTAGGTCAGAGGTAGGTACAAGGTTAGGTCAGAGGTAGGTACAAGGTTAGGTCAGAGGTAGGTACAAGGTTAGGTCAGAGGTAGGTACAAGGTTAGGTCAGAGGTAGGTACAAGGTTAGGTCAGAGGTAGGTACAAGGTTAGGTCAGAGGTAGGTACAAGGCTGGGCCAGAGGTAGGTACAAGGCTGGGCCAGAGGTAGGTCAGAGGTAGGTACAAGGCTGGGCCAGAGGTAGGTACAAGGCTGGGCCAGAGGTAGGTACAAGGCTGGGTCAGAGGTAGGATTAACATCATGTGTAGTAGTAGCATGAAATTTTGCGGTAAGTCGAGTTATTAGACTAAATACGAGCTTTACAATCTTTGGTCATGGATCTGATGTTAATTGAATTTGTCTTTATTCCTACAGTATTGTAACCACCTTAGCTACATGTACATTGTGTACATGTACATTTGCCTAGTCATGTAAAAGTTTCTGTCATTCAAATCTTCAAGATTTGTTACCCAGCAATTCAAATTCAATTAGTAAGGTTGTACTGTAGTTAATGAATAAGAAAGTGATGTAAAAGGTAGCGACAAATATTCAATAGCAGTCGTCTATGGCTGCTAACACAATCAAGCCAGGTAACACACACACATGCTACACAGCATTGCCACCATTTCACCCACGTGATATAGCAGCATCAGGAGCTTAAAGGGGTTAAGATTGACACACCCACCTTTTCAACCGAAAAACAAACTGCACTGCCAACTGTGCCATGAAATCCAGCAGCCTTTTCTACAGAGGGAGTGAAATGAGGTTGTGACACAACAGAGGTAAAGTGCATGCATACAGGTATATGTCTATGTGTGTATGTGTATGTGTACATGTATGTGTATGTGTATGTGCATATGTGTATGTGCATATGTGTGTGAATGCACTGTATGCATGCTTGAGTGTGGTACTTTTTGTGTGTGTGTGTGTACAATGTAACTGAATTTGCAGGAAAGTGATACTGAAAGCAATACTCAACTGTGTGGTGACCAAGGTTTGACGGATGGTAGCAGGACTCCAGTGCAAGCATCATCTCTTCTAGACAGTGCTGTGCTGGGCTTCCACCACCCTGGAGAGAGGAGGAGGAGGAGTGGAAAGGGATGATTTAAAATGGGCCTAGTCTGTGAGAGTAGATCATACCAGCATGCTGACTATCAGTATGGCCGCCTGCGAGGCACTGAAGTCCTTCTCCTTGTCAAAGGAGTGGTTCTGTTGGGGCATCAGTTCCTTTGGTCCCACGGGCACATGGAAGCTCCTCAGGATGCGGGAGAAGATCTGAAAAGGCATGACACAATGCCTCATGCCCAGCCCACTCCTAGTTCTCTGCCTGCCTGGTTCATGTAGGGAGTCCAGTCAATGCAACCAACATTCTGTCTTGCCAGACGTGCAATCAAGTTTATCACCATCTGTGTTGTGACAAAGAAGGAATGACCACTATTGTGAACAGCATTGCAATGATGGCCTTTGGCACCAATGGGAACACCATGCAGTAGAGTCTGACAAGACATCACTTCCAAGCACCATTTATCAACTTAATTGGGCACCAATCTTAACAACCATTAGTCCACATAAGGGAAACATCAATAACTCTTTGAAATCAGGTAGATGATTGACATACATGTAAGGTGTACACATGCACCATGTATGATACACTTCTTCTCCTACAAGAATGTTTCAGCCTGTGGTAAATTAATTTGAAGCATGACTATCCAAACACATGTGTACACATGTATCAAGCCTGTAGGATATTTTGGGGCCCCTGGATGAGCATGTGTGTGCAAATGAGGCAGAAATGGACCTCATGCATGTAAGAAATGCTTAGAAACTTACACCATGCATCATGGCTGACAGTAAGCTAGAGTACTCAAGTTGACATGCAAGCCTGCAAGAATGTTTCAGCCTATAATTCCTACATGTATAGTACTACAAGTGGTGTGACAGATCGCTGAGCATGACAAAACTTTGATCCAAACATGACCCAATGTTCTCCTACATGGCCCAATGTTCCCCTACATGGCCCAATGTTCCCCTACATGACCCAATGTTCCCCTACATGACCCAATGTTCTCCTACACGACCCAATGTTCCCCTACATAACCCAATGTTCCCCTACATGACCCAATGTTCCCCTACATGACCCAATGTTCTCCTACATGACCCAATGTTCCCCTATATGGCCCAATGTTCCCCTACATGACCCAATGTTCCCCCTACATGACCCAATGTTCCCCTACATGGCCCAATGTTCTCCTACATGATCCAATGTTCCCCTACATGACCCAATGTTCTCCTACATGACCCAATGTTCCCCTACATGACCCAATGTTCCCCTACATGACCCAATGTTCCCCTACATGACCCAATGTTCCCCTACATGACCCAATGTTCCCCTACATGACCCAATGTTCTCCTACATGACCCAATGTTCCCCTATATGGCCCAATGTTCCCCTACATGACCCAATGTTCCCCTACATGACCCAATGTTCCCCTACATGACCCAATGTTCTCCTACATGACCCAATGTTCCCCTACATGGCCCAATGTTCTCCTACATGATCCAATGTTCCCCCTACATGACCCAATGTTCCCCTACATGATCCAATGTTCCCCTACATGACCCAATGTTCCCCTACATGACCCAATGTTCTCCTACATGACCCAATGTTCCCCTACATGACCCAATGTTCCCCCTACATGACCCAATGTTCCCCTACATGGCCCAATGTTCTCCTACATGACCCAATGTTCCCCTACATGACCCAATGTTCCCCTACATGACCCAATGTTCCACTACATGACCCAATGTTCCTCTACATGACCCAATGTTCCTCTACAGGTCTGTTCTGCACATGTTTCCCTGTACAAAAAGATACAACCATGCCTTCTAGATCTCAAAACAGAAATCACAAGTGTGGTTTGTTTTTATTTTGTAATGTTTCTATTTCCATCTAGCTGGCTTTGATAACAGTTTCATTATCTAGATCAGCAGTTTGCATAGACAGTGGGGCCAATTGATAGCACACACACACACACACACACACACAAACACACACACACACACACACACACACACACACACACACACACACACACACACACACACACACCCCAACCATGATGGCTTACCTCCTCTAGTGAAGGGTTAATAGGCCACCCCAACCACACCTTGGTCAGCTCATCAAACCACAGTCTGGAGGAAAGAGGAAAATACAACATGCATTGTGCACGTTTCCTCCTCCCCCTTCCTCCCAGGAAGGAAAGGCACCACACCTGTGACCTTGGTCACCAACAAGCTGTGCAGGCAGAGTGGGTAGGAATTCATAGATGTATGTGAGACCTTCTACCATGGCCAAATCAAAGGGACACAGCAGTGGTCTCCACTCATCCAGCATCTCCTGTGTGCTCTCCACAGAGAAGTAGCTACATGTATGTGAGAACAAGAGGTACGAAGGGAGGGGGTGACAAGGGGGAGAGGTGTAAATCATAAGCTGGGGAAGTGATGTCACGTGGCTATTTGAAATGTTGGTCAGAAGGAAACAAATAATACATATGTACATGTACATACATATGTGTCACTTTAAGAGAGATTTATGTCACACACATGATATGGTCAACTGAACTCAACTGCATATGCTGCATGTGTTTAAATGTACATTACATAATCACTTACTGTCTGACGTGGGAAAGCATTCCTTTGACAGCTTCAATGGTGTCCCTAAGTTTTGGTTTACAACACAAGACATCAACTTTTACTAAAAATGCTAATTTTTTTTTACGTACTTCAAGTATATTCCCTTCTTGATTTGTTTGTGTTCAGAATGGTACATGTCCTTCACTAGCCTGTACAATGGTCTCCATGGCAGGGTCAGGTCTTGACGAGACAACAGCCTCCACTTCCTTAAAAGGTCACATGCATGTGTCAATGGTTAGGTGCACAAAGGTTATGTACGTACTTCAGAAGATTTCCTATAAGGCTGCTCCATGTGCGTATCAGAGGGGGCTCCAAATCAGGAATGGTAACCAACTCATAGACAAGGTGCACCAGTTTGATGTGGTCCTCCTTACTGAAATGCAAACCATACACCTTGATGTAGCTGTAGGAAGGAAAGACAAGTACATGTACAGGTATATTGTTAAATATAACAAGAAAATACACAACATGTACATGTAGAACAAAAAGGCAATAGGCAGTAAAACACCTAGGGCTGAAAGGACAAACGAAACATTATTACATGTGTAAGGCATACATGTAGCAATTCTGCACAATATTTGTTTTCCCTTTCAACCTTTTGTTTCCAGGTTTTTATACAGCACTACTATTTGACACAACATACTCTTATCATAGAGAAATGTTTTTATTCTTTAATTATAGATGATGGTCCAAGCAAACCTACAATACATATAGTGGGTTGAGGCACCCCAAACAATCTCAGGTAACAGTAATAAAATAGCTGGCTTATTGAACCGATTTTTTAATATGGTTGTAAACGGAACCTATGGGTCAAATCCTACATGGTTCATATATTTGCTAACTATTGAACTACTGTACAAAAAAAGAATGATATACATGTACATAACATTGTAGAACAGTACAGGACATAGATATTCTGTGTGTGTGTGTGTGTGTGTGTGTGTGTGTGTGTGTGTGTGTGTGTGTGTGTGTGTGTGTGTGTGTGTTGGGTGGAAACCTAGTACCCAGTATGGTAGTCATGGCAGCCTAGTACCCAGTGTTGTAGTCATGGTAGCTAGTACCCAGTGTGGTAGTCATGGCAGCCTAGTACCCAGTGTTGTAGTCATGGTAGCCTAGTACCCAGTGTTGTAGTCATGGTAGCCTAGTACCCAGTGTGGTAGTCATGGCAGCCTAGTACCCAGTGTTGTAGTCATGGTAGCCTAGTACCCAGTGTTGTAGTCATGGTAGCCTAGTACCCAGTGTGGTAGTCATGGCAGCCTAGTACCCAGTGTTGTAGTCATGGTAGCCTAGTACCGAGTGTGGCAGTGATGGCCAGTATCCAGTATAATCTGCATGTGGATACTAGTAGTTTCACAAGCTCTGTATGTGTGAAGGTTTGTATAACGTGCCCTACAGTGTTGCTGTAATAATCGCACACCACTAGTATACAGATCGTGGATCCTATACACCTGTGCAGCGACTCTACGCATCACGAAACAATCCAAACCTGTGTTTGGTTAAAAAAAAAAAAAAGTCACCCACTGTAGTAAATAGGAAAACGAGGAGTGAGCATTAATAGAGACAACGTGCACTCCCCCGGCTGATGAAACCCAAACACTGCTGCAATGCAGCTTTTCACAGCGCTGTAAACTCGCACCTAATACGCTCAGACTGTGTATGGAATGCATACCTTCTTAAACGGTTGGTCCAGTACAGGGCGCCTGGCCATAACTCTTTTTTCTGAACCGCTATGCTCAAGTTCTGTTTTATATCTTGGAATAAGCTTCTCGATTCATCTTCTAACAAGCCAGCGTATGGTAGAAACCTATTGTACTGCAGTAGCTCCTTCTGGTAGCTATGAGGGTGGTCGGTGAAGTTGTTCATCTACAGCCCGCACTTAGTAGCCACGAGTATAACTATATTCGTGCCCAGACCCAATGCACAAGCCTCGTATTATCCAGACCCAAATGTACGTAATGATAATTATCGATCAATGGTTTCATAAAATGTGTCGTCATAGCAACGATACGTCATCACGACAAAACGTACGAGTGGGTCAGTCTTTGTTAAAGTTGCAGGAACTATTATAAAAGGCTGCCACCACAATAATGCTCTCAGATCGGTGAACGCGATGGGCTCAACAAGCGTATGGCAACCGATTTTAGCCCTACTTCGTAAAGAGTCCTGTCCTACTAAACTTTGTTTTAGACGCATGTCCATGGATCCAGATATCACAGCCTTCGATGCGCACGCATGATTAAGCTACCAGGCTGAGGCAGGCTCCTCTTTCTAGTTTGGAATGTTGTTGGAATGTAATTAACATGACGTCACGCAGACTCTCGATTCTGATTGGACCGCCAAAATTCGGGCGGACAGAACTAGTCTCGTACCCAGACCCTGATTCCCACAGCTGCAGATGGATTACATCACCGCTATGTGGAAAGATATTATATATCTCTTATAAATATAACAAGTAAATACACAACATGTACATGTAACACAAAAAGGCAATAGGCAGTAAAACACCTAGGGTTGAAAGGAAAAACGAAACATTAGTACATGTGTAAGGCATAGCAATTCTGCATAATATTTGTTTTCCCTTTCAACCTCCAGGTTTTTTTTACAGCACTACTATTTGGCTTTAATAACAACATACTCTTATCATAGAGAAAGTTTTTATTTTTTAATTATAGATGATGGTCCAAGCAAACCTACAATACATGTAGTGGGTTGAGGCACCACAAACAATCTCAGGTGACGGTAATAAGTTTATTGAACCGATTTTTTAATGTGGTTGTAAATTATATGGGTCCAATCCTACATGGTACATGTATTAGCTAACTATTGAACTATGTATACTGTACAACAAGAATGATATACATGTACATAATTATAATGGATCAAAGACATTGTAGAACAGTACAGGACATATATGTTCTGTGTGTCTGTGTGTGTGTGCATGTTGGGTGGAAACCTAGTACCCAGTGTGGTAGCCATGGCAGCCTAGTACCCAGTGTGGTAGTCATGGTAGCCTAGCACCCAGCGTGGTAGTCATGGTACCCTAGTACCCAGTGTTGTAGTCATACATGCACATACACCCCCAGTTGAAAACCTCCTGTTGCAATAATCTCTCCATGCACCATTGACTCTCAACGCCCTGGGCTTTCCCCCAATCCCAACAAAACATTTCATGCCATTTATTATTAACTACTGAGAATAAATGTATTACAATGCAATCCATAATTTTATGTAACAGGACCTAAGATGGTAACCCAAACTGTTCTTGTACAGGTACGATTTTGTACATGCACTGTTGTTGCACTTAAACCTCTCCCCAGTATGAATCCTGCAGTGGGTCTTCAATGCTTTGAGCTTTGAAATTATCTTTGACAAAAACATCTCTCCAATATGAGTGAGCATGTGTCTTTTCAGAGCTGACTGTCGTGAAAATCCCTTTCCATTGCTCACACTGATGTGGTTTCTCTCCAGTATGAGTGAGCATGTGTACATGTGTTTTCAGAGTTGACTGTTGCAAAAATGCCTTTCCACATTGTTCACACTGATGTGGCTTCTCTCTAGTATGAGTGAGCATGAGTCTTTTCAGAGTGGCCCGTCGTGAAATCCTGAAGCCATTTTTATCTGCACAGAGTGATACAGTACATGTATTACTGCAGATACTATGATTAATACAGAAATGCGCTTTTTGCTAAAAATAAATCAGATTGCACATTAATATCCAAACTCCATGCACTAATCTTGCTGAGGATACAGTAACATGCGGAGGCCTACAGTGGTGTAAGTTGCATTGCCAGGCTGATTCATATAACGCATCAAATGGATATGACCTGATTCTTGCATCAACTAATACTGACTGATGATTCCTAGGTATTATATATTCAGTACTAATATAATAGTTAAACTTTCAGACAATTGCATAATGCCATTTGATGTGCTGTCAACTACGCCCTAGTGCAATTTTTATCAGTTACTTTTTCCAAGGAAGGAGGGACAACCAAAACATATCCGAAACAGTCTATATAAAATCCCCCCTCTCCGTGCCCATGACTATGCACATTTTCACCACTACATCCATAAACAGGGTTGCCCATGTCCAGAAATTGTGGACATCGATGCATAACTCGGCGTACGATTGTGATAAAAAAAATTCTAATTGCACCAATAAACTCACTAGGTACTTTAGAGATTTATCACGTTATTAAAACTGCTAATTAATTTATTAAAAATATTATTGTTATTGTCTTTTAATAAAGGCATTGTATGTCTGCATGGCAAGGAAGTTAGGAATAGGCATCGCTGTTACATAAAATCCTTCCAAACTAAAGCTATCGTCGATTTTAGTGATCTAAGTATACGCATGCGCAACTTAAAACATTTAGTTGTACTCGTGCCCCTGCCATTGGATGCATTCTGGAGGTCACGTGATCTGTTATTTAACCATTTTGATCCATTGTACTAGTATATTAGTAGTTGGGCGTAGCCTTTTGGCGGAGGGTCGGGTATCAAGCTTATACCAAGATTTGTACCCATCTGATAGTATTGTGGATAGCTCTACACTCGCTATCAATCTAATTCGCTAGTCTCGCTAGCCAGACGTACAACATCGAACTTCAACTGGATAGGCTTGAAACCCCCATAACGCGAAGGTCGAGCTAATAGAACCGCTGCTGCGGAGTAGCTACTACATATAGGTGTGACTACGAGACTCGCTCGTTAAGATGCATGGGCGATTCCGTCCCTATAGGCCTATATATATTATAATTATATAATATTATTATGTATAAAATTATATATATATGGAACGTTCTATGCGATTTTGATGCTTGTGAATTTATATATATAACATCCAATTCAAAGCGCTATATCTTCCACACGGTTTGAGCTCTTGACTTCCTATTTTCAGCACTTCATACTACACCATTTCTGTATGCTAAATATAATTTGGGGTCTTGCACTTACTCCGTGCCAGTATTGCAACGTCCGATACCCCACCGGGTTCAAACCCACCATAACTTTCGGTAGGAGTAATCAAATCGCTTCAAATTCGGTTTGTAGGTAGGGAGGTCCTATACCTATTGATTTGTTCTGTTCGTTAATTTTTATGCCATCCGTTACGGAGAAACAGTTGTGCAAAGTAAGTACACGTTTCCCGCTCGAATCGCGCCTTTATATGTGCACGGAACAGTTTCCATTCTCCGGAGTGCATGAATATTCAACTATTCCTATAGGGCGTGATAACCACACCTATAAGGTCACCAAACAAACGGGCGGCTGAATTGTAGTGCTTGTTAGTATAGACTTACGGTTGTTTTTCGGTGTAGATAAACGATATGGTGACGTATAACACGAGTGAACGCGAGCTCGTCGAGTTTCACTGAATCAGTCGGCGGATGAGTTCGAACTGTACGAATACGACGATCGATATTCAAGATACATTGGACGAGGATGGAGAGATTGAGAAAGGTAGTGATGGCGGTCGTACCACTGAAGATGGTGGTTGTGTTAGTGATAGGGAGTGAGCAGCCCCTAAATTACCAAAAGAGCCACCAGCTCCACCCCCACATAGCCAGGGGCTAATGGGGCTAGGCCCTTCACTGCAAGTTCCCTCAGCAGCCCTGGGGCCAAAGAGGCCATCCCCACACAGCAGAACCACAAGCCCCCTTACTGCAAGTGCACACTATATACCTTTGGAACCATTAAGTCCCATGCTGCAATTTAAATTATTAATAATAGCCTCACATTCCAAATAGTGGAGCCAACAAGAGGAATTAGCAGGCCCAATAATTCTAGCAAGGGAGCCACCAGCTAACCTGGTCAATGGAGCTAGCGTCCACAATGCCAGTGGAGACACCAGCCCTCTCGCAGATAGATCATCAGACCTCCACACTGCCAGCAGGGATGTAGCCCCCACAATAATGCCAGGGAGATGCCAGCCCTCAGGCTGCAAATGGAATCAGCATCCCCAACCATTTCAGGGGTGCCATGAACTACATGTACCAACAACATGTGATGACCTCACTAACAGATCAACCATTAGCCCTCATTCCGCAAGTGGACTTAACAGGCCCCACACCCAGGGGCTAACTCCCCCCCCCCCCCCCCCCCCTTTCGTTCAATGCAATTTGAGTCAGCTGGGACCCCCCACACAGTAGAACAACCAGCCCCCTCACCGCAAGCTCATGAACAATAGCAGTGGAACCTGTAAAGTCTACACTGCAACTGAACTTAATAGCCTCACACTGCAGTCAGCAGCCCAGGAACCATTCTTACAGAACACCCTCAGCTACCCAGGGCCAATGGGGTAGCCTCCACAGTGTCAGTCATGACGCCACCCCAAGTTGAGTCAGCAGCCCCCACACAAACAAGGGCCTGTAAGGCCAGCTTCGCACAGTAGAACTACCAGCCCCTCTCTGCTCACTTCAAATGGAGCCACTAAACCCTCTACCAGTATACACTGCAAGTCCAGACAGCAGCCCACACCAGTGGAGCCCTCTCACAGATGGAGCCCAGCAAGGAAGTACCAGCTGCCACACAAACAGTGGTTAATCGAGCTCCCAGAATAATGCCAGTGGAGAAACCAGCCCTCGCACTGCAAATAATGGATTCAGCAACCCCAAAAATTTCAGAGGAGCCATGAACTACATGTATATGTACTTGCCCCCACTACCCGTCCTTCAATGAAAGAGGGGCCAATCAGCCAATGGGACAGTACAACCACCAACCCTCCTCATTGGTCAGGGGACATGTACCAGAACAACTTAACAGGCCCACCACACACTGGTGCCAGCCCTCGTCCCTCCCCCCCACCCCCCCTCTTCTCACTACCTGTCCTTTACTGCAAGTTGCGTCAGCAGACCAGGGGCCAATGGGGCCAAGAACTACCACTCCCCCTCACTGCAATCACACACTACGTACCTTTGGAACCAACCAATAACCCAAGTGAAATCAATACTGCAAAACCTGACCCCCACACTACCAGCAAGGGAGCACCAGCTGCCACACAACCAGAGGATCAATGTGGCCCCCACTTAATGCCAGTGGAGAAGGCAGCCCTCACACTGCAAATGGAGTCAGTAACTCCATGCAACAATTTCAGGGGACATGTGCATGTACGCACATGTACCAATGGAATCACACATGCCCCACCAATGGAACCAGTGGAACGTTTAGCCCTCACAGCAAGTGAACTTATTATTTAGCAGTCCCCACAACACCCCCTCCCACTACCTGTCCTTCACTGAACGAGGGGGCTAATGGGACCATCCCCACACAGTACAACTACCAGCCTTCCTCATAGCAAGCCAATGGAACCATTAACTCCCAAGCTGCAATTGAACTTAATAACCTCACACTGCAAGTCCAGTCAAAAGCGCTGCACAACCAGTGGAGCCACCAGCCCTTCCACATATGGTGTTATTAGACCATTCACTGCCAGCAGGAGGGTCAATGGGGCCCCCATAACAGTGCTCATTGACCCTGGTTCAAGATACATTGGTCAAGGATGATGGCGGTCGTACCACTGACGATGGTGGTTGTGTTAGTGACAGGGAGTGAGCAGCCCCTAAATTACCAAAAGAGCCACTAGCCCCACCCCCACATAGCCATGGGCTAATGGGGCTAGGCCCGTCACTGCAAGTTCCCTCAGCAGCCCTGGGGCCAAAGAGGCCATCCCCACACAGCAGAACCACAAGCCCCCTTACTGCAAGTGCACACTATATACCTTTGGAACCATTAAGCCCCATGCTGCAATTTAAATTATTAATAATAGCCTCACATTCCAAATAGTGGAGCCAACAAGTGGAATTAACAGGCCCCATAATTCCAGTAAGGGAGCCACCAGCTAACCTGGTCAATGGAGCTAGCATCCACAATGCCAGTGGAGACACCAGCCCTCTCGCAGACAGATCATCAGACCCCCACACTGCCAGCAGGGATGTAGCCCCCACAATAATGCCAGGGAGATGCCAGCCCTCAGGCTGCAAATGGAATCAGCATCCCCAACAATTTCAGGGGAGCCATGAACTACATGTACCAACAACACGTGATGACCTCACTACCAGATCAACCATTAGCCCTCACTCCTCAAGTGGACTTAACAGGCCCCACACCCAGGGGCCAACCCCCCCCTCCCCCCCCCCCCCTTTCGTTCAATGCAAGTTGAGTCAGCTGGGACCCCCACATAGTAGAACAACCAGCCCCCTCACCGCAAGCTCATGAGCAATAGCAGTGGAACCTGTAAAGTCTACACTGCAACTGAACTTAATAGCCGCAGTCAGCAGCCCATGGAACCATTCTTACAGAACACCCTCAGCTACCCAGGGCTAATGGGGTAGCCTCCACAAAGTCAGTCAAGACGCCACCCCAAGTTGAGTCAGCAGCCCCCACACAAACAAGGGCCTGTAAGGCCAGCTCCGCACAGTAGAACCACCAGCCCCTCTCTGCTCACTTCAAACGGAGCCACTAAACCCTCTACCAGTACACACTGCAAGTCCAGACAGCAGCCTACACCAGTGGAGCCCTCTCACAGATGGAGCCCAGCAAGGAAGTATCAGCTGCCACACAACCAGTGGTCAATCAAGCCCCCAGAATAATGCCAGTGGAGAAACCAGCCCTCACACTGCAAATGGATTTAGCAACCCCAAAATTTCAGGGGAACCATGAACTACATTTATATGTACTTGCCCCCACTACCTGTCCTTTAATAAAAGAGGGGCCAATCAGCCAATGGGACAGTACAACCACCAACCCTCCTCATTGGTCAGGGGACATGTACCAAGAACAACTTAACAGGCCCACCACACACTGGTGCCAGCCCTTGCCCCTCTCACCCCTTCACCCCCCCTCTTCTCACTACCTGTCCTTTACTGCAAGTTGCGTCAGCAGACCAGGGGCCAATGGGGCCAAGAACTACCACTCCCCTTCACTGCAATCACACACTACGTACCTTTGGAACCAACCAATAACCCAAGTGAAATCAATACTGCAAAACCTGACCCCCACATGTACACTGCCAGCAAGGGAGCACCAGCTGCCACACTACCAGAGGATCAATGTGGCCCCCACGTAATGCCAGTGGAGAAGGCAGCCCTCACACTGTAAATGGAGTCAGTAACCCCATGCAACAATTTCAAGGGACATGTGCATGTACGCAATGGAATCACACATACCCTCCTTCAAACACTACCAATGGAACCAGTGGAACATTTAGCCTGTCCTGTAGGCAGCTCTACACCAACATTGGAGCTACCAGTCTTCTCACAAATAGAGTTATCATACCCCCACACTGCTAGCAGAAATGTGGCCCCCACAATAATGCCAGTGGAGATGCCAGCCATCACACAGCAAATGGAGTCGGCATCCCCAACAATTTTAGGGGAGCCACTAACTACATGTATCAATAACACATGCCCTCACTACCAGATGAACCATTAACCCTCACTCCGCATGTGGACCTAGCAGGTCCCACGCACTGGAACCAGCCCACCCCCCACCCCCCCCCCGCACCCCCCCCCACTACCTTTCTATTGCTGCATGTAAGTTGAGTCAGCAGTTGAGGGGCCACTGGGATGAACCACCAGCCCCCTCACCTCAAGCTTGTGAACAATACCAGTGGAACCTGTAAAGTGTGCCCTACAACTGAACTTAATAGCCTCACATGTCCATGCAGTCAGCAGCCCATGCACGACTTATGGAACCATTCCAGGGCCAATGGGGTTGCCTCCACAAATCCAGTGAAGACGCCACCCCAAGTTGCATCAGCAGCCCCCACACAAACAGGGGCCTGTAGGGGCCAGCTCCGCACAGTAGAACCACCAGCCCCTCTCTGCTCACTTCAAATGGAGCCACTAGACACACTGCAAGTCCAGCCAGCCATCTGCTGCCACATAACCAGGAGTAACCCCACAATAATGCCAGTGGAGACCCCAGCCCCCTGAACTACATGTACCAACAGAGCCACACATTCCCTGCTTCCCTGCTCCTAACACAACACATGGTACCAGTGGAACCATTAGCCCTCACTGCAATTGGACTTAGCACTGGAGCTAGCCTCCCCCCCAAACTGCATATGGACTTGGCACCCGGACACTTTTAGGGGAGCCATCATGTTTATTACCAGTCCCCATTGGAGCCACTAACAAATAGAAACACAACTACTGAAGTTGCCTTTCATTTGCAGTGGGTTCATGTGTATACCTGTTGTCTGTATCTGTTTATCTGAGGTTTAGTGAAGCCTTGTTATTGGCGGGTGAATATCATTACCTGCCTTATCAGATTTTGGGTCATGGTAGTTGGTTTATATAGGCAAGCAAGGCATACAAGAAGGTTTGAGTTGTACATGTACATTTCTTTTCTAAAATGTACATGTACCCTCTTGCTGGAAACTAGTGCTTTATGTACATGTAGTAATAAGTACCATTTTAAATGTCATAAAAAGTAACAAGTGGAATATACAACTGCATGTAAATTGCACACGTAGACACAGTCCATAAAGGCAACAATATTATGCATCACACCTTGCTTTCTTCCCAAGTGAAGTTAGCAGACCCCACACTTTCAGCAAAGTCACCAGCCTCCTCACTACCTCACTACCAGTGTAACCCACACATTAAGGGTAACCATTTGTACAGTATGGGCATTATTATGGTGGCCCCATTGACCCTGGTTGTGTGCAGCTGCTAGCTCCACTGCTGGCAGTGAATGGTCTGATAACACCATATGTGAAAGGGCTGGTGGCTCCACTGGTTGTGCAGCACTTTTGACTGGACTTGAAGTGTGAGGTTATTAAGTTCACTTGCAGTGTGGGAGTTAATGGTTCCATGGGCTTGCTATGAGGAAGGCTGGTAGTTGTACTGTGTGGGGATGGTCCCATTAGCCCCCTCCTTCAGTGAAGGACAGGTATTGGGGGGGGGGGGGGGGGGGGGGAGCGTTGTGGGGACATCTAAGTAATAAGTCCACTTGCTGTGAGGGCTAAAAGTTCCACTGGTTCCATTGGTAGTGTTTGAAGGGGGGCATGTGTGATTCCATTGGTACATGTACATGTGCGTACATGCACATGTCCCCTGAAATTGTTGCATGGGGTTACTGACTCCATTTGCAGTGTGAGGGCTGCCTTCTCCACAGGCATTAAGTGGGGGCCACATTGATCCTCTGGTTGTGTGGCAGCTGGTGCTCCCTTGCTGGCAGTGTACATGTGGGGGTCAGGTTTTGCAGAATTGATTTCACTTGGGTTATTGGTTGCAGGTTCCAAAGGTACGTAGTGTGTGATTGCAGTGAAGGGGAGTGGTAGTTCTTGGCCCCATTGGCCCCTGGTCTGCTGACGCAACTTGCAGTAAAGGACAGGTAGTGAGAAGAGGGGGGGTGAAGGGGTGAGAGGGGCAAGGGCTGGCACCAGTGTGTGGTGGGCCTGTTAAGTTGTTCTTGGTACATGTCCCCTGACCAATGAGGAGGGTTGGTGGTTGTACTGTCCCATTGGCTGATTGGCCCCTCTTTCATTGAAGGACAGGTAGTGGGGGCAAGTACATATACATGTAGTTCATGGTTCCCCTGAAATTTTTGGGGTTGCTGAATCCATTTGCAGTGCGAGGGCTGGTTTCTCCACTGGCATTATTCTGGGAGCTCAATTTGACCACTGGTTGTGTGGCAGCTGATACTTCCGTGCTGGGCTCCATCTGTGAGAGGGCTCCACTGGTGTGGGCTGCTGTTTGGACTTGCAGTGTGTACTGGTAGAGGGTCTAGTGGCTCCGTTTGAAGTGAGCAGAGAGGGGCTGGTGGTTCTACTGTGCAGAGCTGGCCCTACAGGACCTTGTTTGTGTGGGGGCTGCTGACTCAACTTGGGGTGGCGTCTTGACTGGCTACCCCATTGGCCCTGGGTAGCTGAGGGTGTTCTGTAAGAATGGTTCCATGGGCTTCTGACTGCGGCTATTAAGTTCAATTGCAGTGTAGACTTTACAGGTTCCACTGCTATTGCTCATGAGCTTGCGGTGAGGGGGCTGGTTGTTCTACTATGTGGGGGGTCGGGGGGTCTCAGCTGACTCAACTTGCATTGAACGAAGGGGGGGGGGGGGGGGGGGGGGGGGGGTTGGCCCCTGGGTGTGGGGCCTGTTAAGTCCACTTGAGGAGTGAGGGCTAATGGTTGATCTGTTAGTGAGGTGATCACGTGTTGTTGGTACATGTAGTTCATGGCTCCCCTGAAATTGTTGGGGATGCTGATTCCATTTGCAGCCTGAGGGCTGGCATCTCCATTGGCATTATTCTGGGGGCCACATCCCTCCTGGCAGTGTGGGGGTCATATGATCTATTTGTGAGAGGGCTGGTGTCTCCACTGGCATTGTGGATGCTAGCTCCATTGGCCAGGTTAGCTGGTGGCTCCCTTGCTGGAATTATGGGGCCTGTTAATTCCACTTGTTGGCTCCATATTTGGAATGTGAGGCTATTTAAATTACAGCATGGGGCTTAATGGTTCCAAAGGTATATAGTGTGCACTTGCAGTGAGGGGGCTTGTGGTTCTGTAGTGTGGGGATGGCCTCTTTGGCCCCAGGGCTGCTGAGCGAACTTGCAGTGAAGGGCCTAGCCCCATTAGCCCCTGCCTATGTGGGGGTGGGGCTGGTGGCTCTTTTGGTAATTTAGGGGCTGCTCACTCCCTATCACTAACACAACATTATCGTCAGTGGTACGACCGCCATCACTACCTTTCTCAATCTCTCCATCCTCGTCCAATGTATCTTGAATATCGATCGTCGTATTCGTACAGTTCGAACTCATCCGCCGACTGATTCAGTGAAACTCGACGAGCTCGCGTTCACTCGTGTTATACGTCACCATATCGTTTATCTACACCGAAAAACAACCGTAAGTCTATACTAACAAGCACTACAATTCAGCCGCCCGTTTGTTTGGTGACCTTATAGGTGTGGTTATCACGCCCTATAGGAATAGTTGAATATTCATGCACTCCGGAGAATGGAAACTGTTCCGTGCACATATAAAGGCGCGATTCGAGCGGGAAACGTGTACTTACTTTGCACAACTGTTTCTCCGTAACGGATGGCATAAAAATTAACGAACAGAACAAATCAATAGGTATAGGACCTCCCTACCTATAAACCGAATTTGAAGCGATTTGATTACTCCTACCGAAAGTTATGGTGGGTTTGAACCCGGTGGGGTATCGGACGTTGCAATACTGGCACGGAGTAAGTGCAAGACCCCAAATTATATTTTAGCATACAGAAATGGTGTAGTATGAAGTGCTGAAAATAGGAAGTCAAGAGCTCAAACCGTGTGGAAGATATAGCGCTTTGAATTGGATGCTATATATATAATTTCACAAGCATCAAAATCGCATAGAACGTTCCATATATCCATCTGCATGTGCATCGCTCTGGCGTTGACCTCGACGACTGGCTTGTTTTTGATAACATGCTAGAAGTTCTCGTGGAGGACGGGAGTGTTAAGGATATTGCCTTCCACTAGCTAAAGAATTAAAATATATGCATGGTGGCGGACAGGGCCGGCGTTAACGCTAGGCAGACTAGGCAAATGCGTAGGGCCGCCAGTCAGAGGGGCCGCCAAACTGCTGCTACTTAATTATTCATTGCTAATTAACACCTGTAAAAATGGACCGCCTCGCCACCGTGCGCATTTTATCGACAGCTTCCACTACAGATGCTGAGTTGCACCAGCTGCGGAACGAAGCTTTTCACAATTGAAGCTTATAAAGACTTTTCTGCATCCATCAATTGCGCGTTATACGGAAGATACTCAAGATAGGCTTGAAGGTTTAGGCTTTAGCTTTGATTTCGATTGAACATGAAATTACAGCATCTTTGGTTTGATTTCGATTGAACATGACTGGTGGATCGGGGCGGCTGGGGTATACCACCGCCAAGATTACAAGAAAGTCTGGAAGCAAGTAATCCTGGTCGTATTGTATCTATTTTTAGCATGTTACCTACTACGCAATACAAAAAGAAATGCAAGTTTTGATTTTTTTTTTTAATCCTTCACGCGTTTTTTTCCTGTGATAACTATGCTATTTTTGTGACTTTAAAAGTGCAAGAGTTGCAAAGCGGCTGGGGCTCCGCCCCAGACCCCGATGTCCTTGCATATCCATGCAGGTATCCTTGCCTCTTGCATCACCCCCAGCCTCGCCCCGAAATTCTGGATCTGCCCCTACAGTTTCGAATTCAGTTGATTTGTTTTCAGCCGTTAAAAATCGCTTTTCATCATGCATAAGGTAAAGCAGCATGTATATTTTTATTAAAGATTAGAAATGATATGCATGTGCGCGCTGTGTTCGAAACAAACCAGTTATGCGTGGTGGAATGATATCGGAAGGAGTTAAGTTCAAAACCAGAAAATGCACTCTCGAGCGAAGATGGAGGGGCCGCCAAGACCCTTTTTGCCTAGGGCCGCCAAACATCTAACGCCGGCCCTGTGGCGGATATTCACAGCTGGACTCTCCACTGTGTCCTGGCCCTATTATACTGTATATCGTCGATTAATGACTGTATATGGCAGTGGCGGATCCAGGGTGGGGCGGAAGGGGCGTACGCCCCCCCTAAAAAGCCGACCCAAAATATGAATTTAATTATTGTAGAACAGATTGCCATGCGCGCATGCGCCACAAAGCGCGTATAGTTTAATCGGAGGCCGGTCCACCAATGCGTCGTCAGCGTCGGCTTATTCCATCCAATATTGAACAGCATCCACCCGGTAGTTCTGATTTAGAAAACTACGTGGACGTCTCTTGAACAGGAGTTATCTCTTTGGGCATGTATGTGGAGAAGCCATGCAAGCTGATAAGCCCAGTACACTGGCAGAAACCCTCGCAGACAGAAGAGCATGCCCATTGATGTATCCAAACATCACTAAAATAATTCACTTTCTGCTTTTGACTTCAGTATCAGCTAGTGGTGTTGAGAGAGCAAACTCCTCATCGAAATTTATCATAAATGCGTCTCGAAGCACAATGGGACTGAGAAGATAAGCACTTATATTGATGTACGAGCACTATGATTTAGAATTGGATATCGAGAGTATTATAGACAATGCAAGTATGCTGAACGACATCCAAGAAAAAATGCTTTTGCTCAACCCACTGGCATAAAGCCAAACATTAGTTATACACATTTCCTGATTTTTTCAATGACTTTCTGTATTTCGTTTAAATTTACCAGAGATCTATATATGGGACAGTGTCCAGCAAAATCGGGCTTGTGCATGGGTTATAATTTTATCACTATAAAAATTGCATATTACACTAAACAACACATCTTTGCAACGGTACAACCTTTTCGTTTAAAAGTTCGTACACTTGTTCTCACATCATCTCTCTATGTGGAAATCGATTTTGATGCTCTAATTATTTTCCATGCCACGTGGGAGTACAAAGATCGTTAACCCAACGGGTTAGAATTCAACATTTCTCCATGTACGTGTGTGGAAATCGCATCAAATTTGGGTTGTACATAGAGGAGTCCTGTAGCTATTGATTTGTTCTGTTCGTTAATTTTTGTTTCATCCGTTATGGAGATACAGTTGAACACACTACGTGCACGTTTCCCCCTTGATTCGCGCCAATGATATTGGCAAATCACGTCCCGCTCAATGTATGGGGAAGCGGTGATTATATCTTTGGCGCAAATCAAGCGGGAAAACATGCGTGTAGTTTACTCAACAGTATCTCTGCAACGGATAATACAGGAATTATTGAACAGGACAAATCAATAGCTACAGGTCTCCTCTATGTACACTCCGAATTTGACGCGTTTTCAACACTCGTACGTGGAGAAATGAGGATTTCTAACCCACGAGGTTAACGATTGTTGTATCCACGGCACGGAAAATGTGTAGATCACAAAAATCGATTTTCACACAGAGAAATGGTGTGGGAACAAGTATACGAAATTTGAAAGGAAAGCGTAGTACCGTTGCGAAGATGTATGGGTTAGTGTAACGTGCAATTTTTATAGTGATAAAATAATAACCCCACAAGCCCGATTTTGCTGGACATATGATCTCTGAATTTACAAAATAAAAATGCGTGTGCGTATGCGCAGTTTGCGTCCGCTGTTCATGTTCCGATTTGGTACGGAGGAAAAAGTACGAGAAATTCTTATCCTTCTGAAGCTTAATATTGCGAAACTTGAAAAGCTTCTGGGGCGAAGCCCCAGACCCCAATGGGGGAGCTTACAGCGCTCCCCCATACCCCCTAGCTGGAGCGGTAGGGGGCAACGCCCCCTCCCGCACCCACCCCCTTTTGTATCTGCTTAATACGCCCCCCCCCCTAACTGATAATCCTGGATCCGCCACTGTATGGATCAATTGGCAGGCAAGGTCACTCCATAGCAGCCTCGTTCCCAGACCCAATATCTGCTACGAGGTTAAGTCCTGTACTCAGCTCCGCCAGAATTCTGGCTAGGGTATACAAGAAGGATGAACAGCCGTAAATGTATTCGGCAGTTGGCCTGAGATGTGTGTGTTTGTTATGCCGTGTGTTCTACTTTTTGATGATTGAGCGGCTGGAAGGAAATGCACACGCACCCACACCCAAATGCAAATACAAACATGCACCATGCACGCAAATACACACGCACACACACACACACACATGTACATGCAAATACACACACACACATGTACATGCAAATACACACACACACATGTACATGCAAATACACACACACACACATGTACATGCAAATATACACACACACACACATGTACATGCAAATACACACACATGTACATGCAAATACACACACACACACATGTACATGCAAATACACACACACACACACATGTACATGCAAATACACACACATGTACATGCAAATACACACACACATGTACATGCAAATACACACACATGTACATGCAAATACACACACACACATGTACATGCAAATACACACACGCACACACACACACACACACACACACACACACACACACACACACACACACACACGCATGACACAGGACTTGCATGGGCATGCAGTTGAAGAAAAGATCACATACATGCACCTGTCTATCTAATTTACTCCTACAAATACTAAAGCAATGGCACAAAAAAGGATGCCATGATGCAGCTCTGATCTGTCATCAATTAACAGATCGATGGCCGATGGCATGAAGGCTGGTGATCACGACTCATACACAATGGCAAGGATGCTAGATAGAACCTACAAGTATGTACTAGTCCTGAGGGCCATGCATGTGAAACGTTTACATAACAGCCATAACTAAAGACCACATGCTACCACCCTAATTAAATAGGTGACCACAAAGACTATGAGTCAACTACACTCTCTGCTAGTACATGTAATACCTTCTTGAACTTTCCACATTTATCACAATCACACACACATACAGTGCTTCTCACAAATTAAGAGAGGGAAAAATAAAAATATCTTGTTTTTTAGCCATAACTCTGTAACCAAACATGATGTTGAAACACCAATTACATTTTTGAAATCAGCATGTATTTTTGCATCATCTTGTGAATTTATGTTGTATCACGTGATGTATTTTCGTTTCAGGACCACAACAAGTAACATAGGATTAAAACAACATTTTTTGTTTAAAATTCATGAACGCAATGGAGTTAAGGCTTCAAATTTACAACACAACTGCACCATCATAGTCTGCATTTCCGTGCACAGTTTAATCGTTGCACACCCTCTAGTTATGGAGATCGGTTCAAGATTATAAAAATTTGAAGGTGGGTAGCGGTTAAAGAAAAAACTTCAGAAAACTTCCGAGGTAAGGTTTGATTTTTTGTTTTTTACATTGCAAAGTCCCTGTAGTTAATATATGGAACATTGTAGTCTTATCCTTCATTGCGATCGTAAGTTGCAATTTGCCAAAGTTCAAAATTCCATTATCGGATAGAAATTTTGATTATTGATGACGTATCAAAACATGATGTCATTATAGTGATGACGCCGTTGACGCGTTGTTGTGATTTGTCGAGAATAACTCTTAAACTGTATCAATAAAGAAGGCCTGTTCTAAAAATTTGTGTTCTCAACATGCGAGCCAGAGTTGGCTACCCCTTGCTCGACCGCTCTTGTACAGCCACAGTAACGCCTTCTACCTCCCAACATCTTTGCTATCTATTTCTGGTACCCCCAGATACATGTGTGTATGTATAAGGTAGGTTCTGGAAAGAACAAGTACCAGAAACAGAATCTCAGAAGACTTGGAAACTGCATGCGCCAGAAGCCATTGCGTTATTATTACGATACATGTAATCAGTTGTGACGTCAAAGTGGACGATAATACCTTAACGTATACGGAAAAACGTTAAAATTTCTATCTGATAATGGAATTTTTAACTTTGGCAAATTGCAACTTACGATCGCAATGACGGATAAGCTTAAAATGTTTCATGTATTAACTACAGGGACTTTGCAATGTAACGAACAAAGAATTAAACCTTACCTCGGAACTTTTCTGGAGTTTTTTCCTTAACCACTACCCACCTTCAATTTTTTACAATCTTGAACCGATCTCCATAACTAGAGGGTGTGTAACGATCAAACGGCTCATGGACATGCAGACTATGATGGTGCAGTTGTGTTGTAAATTTGAAGCATTAACTCCATTGCATTCAAGAGTTATAAACAAAAAATGTTGTTTTAACCTTATGTTACTTGTTGTGGTCCTGAAAAGAAAAGCCATCACGTGACACAACATAAATTCACAGGATGATGCAAAAATACATGCTGATTCCAAAAATGTAATTGGTGTTTCCACATCATGTTTGGTTACAGAGTTATGGCTAAAAAACGGGACATTCTCATTTTTCCCTCTCTTTGTGAGAAGCACTGTACACAACCAATACATAACCAAATAAATATAAATGCCTCACCACAACTGTTACATCACTTATTACATACATCTGCAGAGCCATGTACATATATCTAGACCACATAATTAAAGCCTTCCATTTGAGTTGTTGCTGAAGTGTTTTCACCAGGTGCATGTTGGAAGGGTGGCTGGCACAGTCCATGAGATGCAAAACTTTGTGTCCAGTCCCTGGTCCATACCAGGTGGTCATGTAGGTAAGCCTCCACTCCTGGCAGACAACTGGTGTCTGTGCTATGTGTACAACCAAACCAAGGAGTTTTTCTAACCAAACTAATAAAGGTGGACACCACAGGATGTGACAATTGTAGCTGATTTAAACAATTATGCATGTAACACATAGATCTATCTCCTTCTAACTGTACCCTACCTACATCAGAAACCTTTAAACTTAATTTGATTCATATCCCAGTGGCTGCCTCTTGGGTGTGCTATCAAATTCCTCATCTCTAGGGAGAAGGGCCTACAAGTATTATCTTTTCCCAACTGTTCCACAAGGATATCTCCCATCCACCTTCACAAGGCACTCTCTCATCTACCTCCACAAGGCTATCTCACACGGCTACTTCCCTCCACCTTCACAAAACTACCTCCCTCCACCTTCACAAAACCACCTTCACAAGGCTACCTCCCTCCACCTTCATAAGACTACCTTCCTACACCTTCACTAGGCTACCTCCCTCTACCTTCACAAAACTACCTCCCTCCACCTTCACAAAACTACCTCCCTACACCTTCACAAGGCTACCTACCTCCACCTTCACAAGGCTACCTCCCTCCACCCTCACAAGGCTACCTTCCTCCACCCTCACAAGGCTACCTCCCTCCACCCTCACAAGGCTACCTCCCTCCACCTTCACAAGGCTACCTCCCTCCACCCTCACAAGGCTACCTTCCTCCACCCTCACAAGGCTACCTCCCTCCACCTTCACAAGGCTACCTCCCTCCACCTACATACATGTGGCTACCTCCCTCCACCTTCACAAGGCTGTCACCTTTTCCACCTTCTCATATGGGATATAGTAAAAAAGTAGGTTGCATTTCCCAATAAATTTGAATTGCCGCATGCATGTACTCCTCACGTGATTTATCCTTATAAGGTTCGTCTCTGTGGAACGGGTTTTTTTGCTGTATTGGTAGTTTTCATTCTGCAGAGATGAAAAAATATATAGACACGCGCAGATACATAAGTACAATTTGCAAAAATAAAAAAGGAACAAAACCTACAAAAAAATATGGCGTCAGGTTTGCAAGTAAGAGCATGCCCATCTTTACAAATGAAGGTAGAACAGGTGCAAAAGAGTGGCTTTGCTATAGGAATCATATCCACGAACTCCTTTTGTGGTAGAATTCGCGATATAGGTGAGTAAGCCGGAATCGGAATCGTTTAAAACCAAAGCAACCAAAACAAGCCGTTCTAGAATCCATGTACATGTACATATAGGTATAGCTAAAACACTCCGAACATGCATGATCGCGCCTTACAGGGCTTAAAACGAATGTCAGAGCAGCCGAGTAGGCCTATTCATATTACCAATAAAAGTACAATCGCATCTATATACCGGTAGGCGGTAGCCACCCATGCACACGCACAACAGTCGACACATGTGTAACAAGCTGTCAAGTATCGAACCATCGTTGCAAGGATTCATACCGTGGTCGGTGATTTGCGTCTTCTTGTTTGAAAACCTTCATCGCGGCAGGGCACACACGCGGCATTTGTCAATTTTTTATTGAATATTGGCATCTACAAGACATATGAACCTTAATGATAAAAGTGATCAGGGAAGCGAGGGTAAAAGGGTCATGAACGTTAGAATATATCACACTCCAGCCCTAATGGTTGTACTAACAGCAGTTAGTCTTTCCTTTTTGATATCTAGTTTGGACTTTTGTCAGGAAGCATAAATGTCTTGAAAAACCCTCATTTTAAATATCAAAATACATACATGTCTATGGAAATGCTGAAATTCTGATGAGGAAGCGTCAAGAAGAGGGCTAATTTTTTTGTTTAACGATAGAGGCATACGTTATGACCCTCTGCATCATAAAGTTCTTTTTCCTTGTCATGGGCATCTTTTCCTGAGTGACAGTGATCAAAAGAGTGTCATCCTCCATACATTTCAATGGACGCGTGCACGGTAATGAAACGGGAAAAACGTCATAACGCCGTCAGGAATTAGTAATGAAGGCATGCAATTTCTGGCCATGCGCGGTTAAGGTTAATATTTAATCCTCGTCACGAGTGGTTAGTGTATAACCGCCGTAAAATATTGCGTTTAAAACGTGCGTATTCAGCACGAGTAAGAAGCCAGTTTTCGATCCCTAACCAAGCTAGTGATCACGTAAAAGTGCACTGTGGAAGTTCTTTGCTATTCTCAAGCAACTACTTGATGCAATTTTGCATAGGTAGTTTGCACCAAGTGCAACGAGTGGGTTTCGTATGGTATTGCGAATATATCAAGAGTTACGCCCAGGGTTGCCGCGCTATATCGCGATCGCGGTTACATAGACTTCTACATGTATGGGCGGTTGACCGCTAACCGCCCAATAGAAGTCTATGTATGTACATGTAACCGCGATGTATCGCGGCAACCCTGATTACGGCAGTAACTCTCATGTAGAGCTCTTTCATGGTCACGTGACGCGTGGGCTTTAATTGCGTTAATTGCTTTAAATTTATTGTACTCCATCTTGGAGCTTGGTTTACTATGGAAATGTATGGGCTTATGCTCGGTTTTTGGTACTTTTTGATAAGTTACTCACGCTCCGAGGGCACAGGTAAAAAAATCATATGTTTTGAAAATGTTATCTTTGTGTTTGAGCACAATAGTATACGTCTAGTCTCTAGACGGCACTCTGAACTAATGTAACGCACCAAAACCAAACGTAAGCCCATACTTCTCCATAGTTAACGGGCACCAATATGGCGGACTAATTAGATGATGAATGCTATTAAATCACGCGATGAAAGAGCGCTATACATGTACATGTAGGATTTGTGCCGTATCATGAATATCATTACATAGCTATTTGTTGTACCGAACCACATTATTGTGTGGCTTGTGCCAATCACGTGGTAGGAAGTGCATTATGTACATTATGTACAGCAGTGCCATTGTGATGTGTATGACCAATGTATGTGTGCATGCAAGCAGTGACTTCACATTGAGCTGTTGGTACATTTCAGTGTGATTTGCTTGGCAAGGTCTGGTGCACACATTGACTCAGAGTGAGCCGGGTTGGTGCCTTTTGTATTACTCAGTCATTGCTTCAACACAGTCAAGGCTGTACTGTGGCAGAGCTGCCACAGTACAGCCATCATTGCCCATTAATCAAATGTGAGACATAAGGGCAATGCAATTAGACTTGATAATAAACATTACCATCCAACTAAAATCTGGTGTTGTGTTGTGCATAAGCCTGACTAGCAATATTATCAGCTGATTGTCTAAGCAGATTCATTTGCCTAAAATAGGCGACAATGAGTGAGATTGGGCCTCATGATACCCTCCACCTTGAGTGGATAATACATATATGTCTGAGAAGCAGACATATATGGGGGACCTACATGTATCCTCAATGGCAATTGAATCAAATCACAAAGAAGGTACATGTAACCCCAGGAGTTTATAAATTCGATGCTGTTTGCTTCCATATAGTCAGAAGCAAACCACAAAACATGATGTTGCTAGGCAGTGACATGTCAGTTCAGTGTTGCTACAGCTGGACATGGGTGTGCATAGCATTTTGGTGGGTATTTCTGCACAGCTGGTATAAATGACTAATCCCTTTCTCTCTACCACTAATGGCCCCTCACCCAAACAGGTGTCTATCACATTTCTGTGTTACATAAATGTACAGGTTCTAATGAATGCATTTGCCTGTACTAGAGGGCAGGTACTCAATGTCACACTGTACCTGGTTATATTAAGGCAACCCAATGTAAAAAATATGAATATAATAAACATTCTCTCTGAGAAAGTTGGTGGTATATAGGATTTGAAGGCAATGGTGGTGCAAATAGAAAGGAAACAAGGGATTGGAGATAAAAAAATTATTCCTATATTTAGCAACATAAATGTACTGCCGGGAAAAGGGCAAAACCTATCCAGTTCTATCCAGATTGCTACGAAGAACTTAAATCAAGCTAAAAAAACGTACAGAGCAGTTTTTGCACGCATTCATGTTATGAAGAAACGAAGCGATAATGGTGTAGAATAAGGACTGACTGAGGATCTCTTGAAACCAAGAATACTTTAGAAAATTCGTAAGAATACCGATTTCGGTACTTGCGGGTGGCGAACACTACTTATAAAATTACCAATTGACCCTACGAGGTGAAACAAGGATAATAGTGTAGGCGTATAGAGACATAGGCCTAGCCTACGTGCGTTCAGAGTCTGAGATAATGTGCGTTCAGAGATAATGTGGGTTAAGAGATAATGTGCGTTCAGAGATAATGTGCGTTCAGAGATAATCAGTACTGTAGGTACTTTCACTTTCACACGTAACGTACTTCCGCATATCCGTAGTGACTGGATTTTACGAAAGTCAAGAGAGGTATGTATTTAGTTCTCGATAGTTTAAAGACGATAAAACTTCAAACTTGCCTTGATCATGGAGCTTTGAGCGCTCTTTCACGCAGTATTGTATATAAAATCGTACGCAATATCTAAGTTAAGGATGTACTGCTTTCTAATTAGAGTATAAAGTCAACGTTGTTTATTCTACCCTTCTAATGACGGGTCCTCCTCAAAAACATCAAGAAACGTTGCAGGCAAGCAATTTCTATCTACAATGAAACTTTTAGGACGATCAGGCTATGCGCAATGGCTCATTTTCAGCTCGCCGTTGAGTGTGTCACAGCTATGTCATTGCTAATCGTATTAACACAGAATTTAGTTTTCATAGAAAGGAATCAATACTCTGTTAGGAGATATAGTAATTGGATTTATGATACACTTCTTTGTAGAATTGTGTAATCCAATCAACCTTCGAGACACATAAATATACGCCCTTTTTTGAGAGTATATATACTCGGGTCCTGTGTATAAACACATTGCATCGTTGTATTGATCTATGAGCGTTATTATATGCAACTTTCACTGTGCGCAATTATTTATTTTCGCCACAGACCATGTCCAGAAATTGTGGACATCGATGCATAACTCGGTGTACGATTGTGATAAAAAAAATCTAATTGCACCATTAAACTCACTAGGTACTTTAGAAATTTATCACGTTATTAAAACTGCTAATTAATGTATTAAAATATATTATTGTTATTGTCTTTTAATAAATGCATTGTATGTCTGCATGGCAGGGAAGTTAGGAATATGTTACATAAAATCCTTCCAAACTACAGCTATCGTCGATTTTAGTGATCTAAGCATACGCATGCGCAACTCAAAACATTTAGTTGTACTCGTGCCCCTGCCATTGGATGCATTCTAGAGGTCTCGTGATCTGTTATTTAACCATTTTGATCCATTGTATAGTAGTTGGGCGTAGCCTTTTGGGGGAGGGTCGGGTATCAAGCCTAGGCCTATACCAAGATTTGTACCCATCTGATAGTATTGTGGATATACAATGTAATAGCTCTACACTCGCTATCAATCTAATTCTTGGTATACGCTAGTCTCGCTAGTCAGACGTACAACATCGAACTTCAACTGGATAGGCTTGAAACCCCCATAACGCGAAGGTCGAGCTAATAGAACCGCTGCTGTGGGGTAGCTACTACATAATATGATATATAGGTGTGACTACGAGACTCGCTCGTTAAGATGCATGGGCGATTCCGTCCCTATATTATTATTATTATTATTATATGAAATGTATTGTATATATATCTATCTACATGTGCATCGCGCGCGCTCTGACGTTGACCACGATGACTGGCTTGTTTTTTGATAACATACTAGAAGTTCTCGTGGAGGTGTGTTAAGGATATTGCCTTCCATGCACTGACTAGCTAAAGAATTAACATATGCATGGCGGCGGATATTCACAGCTGGACTCTCCACTGTGTCCTGGCCCTATTATACTGTATATCGTCGATTAATGACTGTATATGGATCAATTGGCAGGCAAGGTCGCTCGCGCTCACTTCATAGCAGTCTCGTTCCCAGACCCAATATCTGCTACGAGGTTAAGTCCTGTACTCATTTCTATCCAGCTCCGCCGGAATTTTGGCTAGGGTATACAAGAAGGATGAACAGCCATAAACGTATTCGGCAGTAGGCCTGAGATGTGTGTGTTTGTTATGCTGTATGTTCTACTTTTTTATGATTGAGCGGCTGGAAGGAAATGCACATGCACCCACACCCAAATGCAAATACCATGCACGCAAATACACACACACACATGTACATGCAAATACACACACACACACACACACACACACACACACACACATGTACATGCAAATACACACACACACATACATACACACACCTGTACATGCAAATACACACACACACATGTACATGCAAATACACACACACATACGCACACATGTACATGCAAATACACACACACATACACACACACATACACACACATACACACACATACACACTCACACATACACACACTTGACACAGGACTTGCATGGGCATGCAGTTGGAGAAAAGATCACATACATGCACCTGTCTATCTAATTTACTCCTACAAATACTAAAGCAATGGCACAAAAAGGATGCCATGATGCAGCTCTGATCTGTCATCAATGAACAGATCGATGGCCGATGGCATGAAGGCTAGTGATCATGACTCATACACAATGGCAAGGATGCTGGATAGAAACTACAAGTATGTACTAGTCCTGAGGGCCATGCATGTGAAACGTTTACATAACAGCCATATCTAATGACCACATGCCACCACCCTAATTAAATAGGTGACCACAAAGATTTTGGGTCAGCTACAACATTCTCTGTTAGTACATGTAATACCTTCTGAACTTTCCACATTTATCACACACATACACAACCAATACATAACCAAATAAATATAAATGCCACACCACAACTGTTACATTACCTATTACATACATCTGCAGAGCCATGTACATATAGCTAGACCACATAAAGCCTTCCATTTGAGTTGTTGCTGAAGTTTTTCACCAGGTGCATGTTGGAAGGGTGGCTGGCGCAGTCCATGAGATGCAAAACTTTGTGTCCAGTCCCTGGTCCATACCAGGTGGTCATGTAGGTAAGCCTCCTCTCCTGGCAGACAACTGGTGTCTGTGCTATGTGTACAACCAAACCAAGGAGTTTTTCTAACCAAACTAATAAAGGTGGACACCACAGGATGTGACAATTGTAGCCACTTTAAACAATTATTCTTTGGTCCTACATCTACATGCATGTAACACGTAGATCTATCTCCTTCTAACTGTACCCTACATCAGAAACCTTTAAACTTAATTTGATTCATATCCCAGTGGCTGCCTCTGGGATGTGCTATCAAATTCCTCATCTCTAGGGAGAAGGCCCTACATGTATTATCTTTTCCCAACTGTTCCACAAGGATATCTCCCATCCACCTTCACAAGGCACTCTCTCCTCTACCTCCACAAGGCTATCTCACAAGGCTACCTCCCTCCACCTTCACAAAACTACCTCCCTCCACCTTCACAAAACTACCTTCCTCCACCTTCACAAGGTTACCTCCCTCCACCTTCACAAAACTACCTCCCTCCACCTTCACAAAACTACCTCCCTCCACCTTCACAAAACTACCTCCCTCCACCTTCACAAAACTACCTCCCTCCACCTTCACAAAACTACCTCCCTCCACCTTCACAAGGCTGTCACCCTTTCCACCTTCCCCATGTGGATATAGTAAAAAAGTAGGTTGTTACCGCATGTATTCCTCACGTGATATATCCTTATAAGGTTCGTCTCTGTGGAACGGTTTTTTTTTTTCATTCTAAAAAATATATAGACACGCACAGATACAGATACGTAAGTACTATTAGTTGCAACAAAAAAAATAGAACAAAAATATGGCGTCAGGTTTGCACGTAAGGACATGCCCATCCTTACAAATATTAATGAAGGTAGAACAGGTGCAAAAATGTGGCTTTGCTATAGGGATTACATCCACGAACTCCTTGTGGTAGAATTGGCAATATAGGTGAGTAAGCCGGAATCGAATCGTTTAAAACCAACGCAACCAAAACAAGCCGTTGTAGAATCCATGTACATGTACATATAGGTAGCTAAAACACTCCAAACATGATCGCGCCCTACAGCTAGGGCTTAAAAAGAATGTTGAAGCAGCCGAGTAGGCCTACTACCAAAAAAAAAAGTACAATCGCATCTATATTGCCACCCATACAGTCGAAATCAGACGCACATGTGTAACAAGCTATCAAGTATCGAACGTTCGTTGCTAGGATTCATACCGTGGTCGGTGATTTGTGTCTTCTTGTTTGAAAACCTTCATCGCGGCAGGGCACTCACGCGGCGTTTGTCGATTTATTATTGAATATTGGTATTTACAAAGACATATGAACCTTAATGATAAAAGTGATCAGGGAAGCGAGGGTAAAAGGGTCATGAACGTTAGAATATGTCACACTCCAGCCCTAATGGTTTTACTAACAGCAGTTAGTCTTTCCTTTTTGATATCTAGCTTGGATTTTCGTCAGGAAGCATAAATGTCTTGAAAAACCCTCATTTTTAAAATCAAAATCCATACATGTCTATGGAAACACTGAAATTCTGATGAGGAAGCGTCAGGAAGAGGGCTAATTTTTTTGTTTAACGACAGAGGTATACCTTATGATCCTCTTCATCATAAAGTTCTTTTTCCTTGTCATGGGCATCTTTTCCTGAGTGACAGTGATCAAAAGAGTGTCATCCTCCATACATTTCAATGGACGCGTGCACGGTAATGAAACGGGAAAAACGTCATAACGCGTCAGGAATTAGTAATGAAGGCATGCAATTTCTGGCCATGCCAAGTTATAGGATTGCGTTAACCATATACATCTACATACAAAAACCGTTTGATCAGCCTGAAGTGCATGTGAATGCTTAATATGATTCAATCCGGCGCAGAAGAACTGTTTCAGCACACACTTTTAGAGTTACAATGTAATGTGCATCTACTGGATGGTAGATCAAATAGGATTAGAAGTACATTTAAAGTATATGACAATGACAATGGGATACAAAGTTGCACATTTGGCAGTTACATATGGAATAAACAAAATGGGATTTAAACCGCAGGGCACAGGAGACCCAAGTGGCTTTGTGCTGTGAAAATACAAAGCCAGGGACTGTTATTTGATATGTAGGAAATCGATTCATTGTTTATTTTATTTGGCTGGAAGTTTTTTTTTTAAAGTTCAAAGAGAGATTATTGCAAAATATGTCAGTGTTACTGCAACTAAAAACAGTTTGAAGTCTAGCTTAACTGATTTCAGAATAAACTGATAATTCTTCAGCCAAGAGTACTAGGATTGATTGGTGCCTTGGATGAAGATCTTTTACATTAATAGTAAATGTAAGCTGGGCTAACCTTAAAATGCATATGGTTCCCATGATTAAGATGTGCACAATAACATTGCAGGACCTGATACAGAGGCCAACTTTATTTCTAACTGCAACATCCAATGTCTTTGGAGAGAAGCTAAGTGAAGAGGATGAGACTCTATTGTGTTTGCAAGCACAATTAACAAGTGATGAGGAATCTCAATTTCATGAAGTTATGAGCTTGCATCAGTGGCTGTAAGAAACACTCTTGAAGTTCTTGAGCATCAACTGGGGAGCCATATTTGCATGGTTCTCTCAATAACCCATCAAAAGATATGCTAGTAAGAAGTCAAGCCGCTCCAGTGCATAATATGCTATCTGAAGAGACCCTTGGTCTTGTCGATTACTATGTTTGGCATGCACCTATATAATGTTAATATATAGGTTTCATTGATGGGAAGGTGGGCTTCAGGGCAAATCTGCTGAAATTCAATAATACCTATATTATTTAAACAGAGCAAGATTTACCGGCATGGCAACAAAGAAAAGCCATGCAATGGATGAACTGAGAATACAAATTCAACATTATAGACTTCTAGAAGAGTGAAGTAAGCATGGTAAAGTTTCTAGAGGCAAAACTGAAAAATATATATGTAAAGTCTATACTTGCAAATGAATGCAAAATAGAAGACACATTTCCTCAAATCTCAACAGATATAGTTGTTACAACCCTTTCATGGTTATTAGGTAAATACATAGAGCAGGAGTGGAACATCTCATCTGCAATGTACAACTGAAAACTTTCGTGGAAAAGTGCTGTTATAAAGAACAGTAAACGAGGTACTAAATTAATTATTTCATATTGGACAGTGGAAGAAACTGAAGATGATGGAGAAGATGAATATATTACATTGGTGCAGTTTGTTACTGATGTAATTCACAACGATTTAATTAGTTGTGCTTGTGTTAAGTGGGTACTATTCATGTGCTTTTATTTTTAAAATACATCTTATAGATTTAATGTATTCAAAACGTACCACAATGTCGTTCAGATCATTTATTACTTGGGGTAATTTTATCTTTAATTTATTTGAAACATTCAAACGGACGTCAAACATTTAGTTTCATATATAATTCATCGATAAATGCACGTAGAAATCCCACTACATAACTTACAAGGATATTATATTTGCACATTCTTTGTGTAGGCCTACAACATACCATTCTCCATATAAAATTTGGAATCGAAATGTTGAAAGACAAAAATATTATGATCGTTTGCATTGGATATCGGCATTACGGGAATCACAATATCTCCGCATCAATCGCCACTGTTCAGTACATTGTTTTATCGGTACTTAAAGGCCCGTTTCTCCGGTTAGGATTAAGCTACAAGAAAGATAAAAACTGTATTGAAAACCATTCAATATGGTCTTTAAACTGATGCATTTAGTTATGTGTGAATCTTTATTTCAAACTTTTTTGTAAAGTACCTATATAATTATGATAATGTGCGTTCAGAGATAATGTGCGTTCAAACTAATCAAAGTGGGCCGCGGGTTTCTAGTCCATACAATAGGCCTACATGTTATTAAAAATACACATACAGTCCTTGCTTTGAGCAACATAGGCCTAACGATCACGCGCGCAGTCTTTAAAAGACAACACATTCTAACTTTTATACGTAAGACCCGGCCAACAGACCAAAAGCCTGAAGATGTCCACACTGTATGGAGAAACCGTTTTTAAGCTAATACGCCATCCTGCATTAGCTAGAGTTAGTAGGCATTGCATTGCTGTATATACATGTAGCTGTCGCTTAGACTGAGATAAAATACCACGCCAGGGTGAACAAACGCGACTTTCAGTACCAAGCCATATGAAAACCACAGACTGTACAGTATCAACGTACATGTACCTACCTGAGGCAGTGATGATACACGCGTTCGCGCTTTGTCTTTGGATCGAATAATGAAGATGGAACGTTTTCATAACTGATACTATTCTCCTAATTCTTCTTCCGATCTGATAAGATAAGCAGGGGCGGATACAGGAATTTTTTAAGGGGGGGGGGCACGGTTAATAAAAGTTATAAGAAAGTGGGCGTGGACCCCAAAAGGGGGTGGGTGCGGGAGGGGGATATGCCCCCTCCCGCGCGAAGCGCGGAAGCTTTTGATACTATCTAAGTATTAAAGCATTAAAACTAGGCTAGTTTTAGTGCTTCATGTACAATTAAAAATTGCACTACAAGAAAAGTATTTGCACCGTGCGGTTAGATGAGCAAATAGTTTCGGGCCTAAAATTGTTGCAAAAAATGCTTATTTATTATTAGCCATAATGCTTCATTTGAGTCATAAATAGCAAAATAGGGATATGTACTTTCCTTGTGATATAAGGCGCCGGCCGAGGTTGGTTTCACGCAGCAAAAAATTGTAAGAAAATCATATGAAAATCAACGATTGCATGTGCATGCAGGCTGCATGTAATCAGTCTGTATCAGTATGTATAGGTGTCAGATCACTTGTAAAATCAAGTCTCGATTTGCGGTCTTCTTTTCATTTTTTTGCTGTGTTCCTCTCCCACAATATGCGATAAATATGCATACTACAGTGAATATGCATCCGACACAATATATTCCGTTCTATGGGTACTACAGGCAGAGAAAGTATATAATCTTTGCTACAGGTAACAACTGTTCGATGTTAACGCAGGACCTACATGTGGCAGATCGACATCAATGTTATGATACCGTCTGCGTAACTGCTCTAGCATCAATCAACCAACCACAAACCACACCCGGTTAAGAAAAAAAACGATATGCGCTACAAACGCTGTACATGACCGATCAGATCGCTCCGCTATCAGTGTGCGCTTGAAAGCACAAGAAAAACACTCAGATTACTGAAGAATTAACGAGTAACGTTTTCAATAGGGAGGGGGGGGGGGGGGGGGGGGGCCAGTCTCCCCGGTGCCCCCCCTCCCCCCCCCCCCCCCTAGATCCGCCCCTGTCAGTACATGTATCAGCGCTATAGCTAACCGCGGCACTGTTCGTGCGGTTATAATCGCACGCGGTACGCAAAATACACTCATGAATATTTAATGGTCGTCCGGAAGGGGGGGGCACGTGCCCCCGGTGCCCCCCCCCTGGATCCGCCACTGATAAGATTCACTCGGATAAGAGGTTTATTGCGCTGTTTCTTTGTCACGATTGAAGCGTAATGTTAGCCGTTACGCAGAAGCACTAGAACCACCAAGTTACAAACTTACTGCCGAGTCGGATTTGTTTTATTATTTTCGTAAGCGGAGTTATGCTTGAGACAAATTCGATCTTTAGCAACTTAGTTTTGTTAGCAATAGCCCACAACAGATTTTATCGGCCCTTGGAAACCATAAAGTGGAGATCCAGAATAAACTTGTGGTTGAACACGAATAGAATAGTGCAAGAATATTGCCAGTTAAATTATGACACTGACAGTTGTACGTGTGGTTGTGCTGACGAGTCGCGCGATGAAGCTCCGAAAGACCGTTCACGTGAAAAAAAAAAGAACAATTGAACGCTACAAAGCGGGTTAAGCCGATCGCAAAAGTAAGAAGGATCGATAGGCTAGCATGAATCAGTGGCGGATCCAGGAATTGGGAGGGGGGGGGGCACCGGCGAGGGTGTGGCGAGGGGTGGGGCGAAGTAGTAGGCGGGCCGCCCCGGGGAGGGTGCGGGAGGGGGGCACCCCTCCCGCCCAGCTAGGGGGTGTGGGGGAGCGCTGTAAGCTCCCCCACCGGGGTCTGGGGCTCCGCCCCAGAAGCCAACGCTTTTTGCGTAGAAAACCCCCCAAAAAGTACGTAAAAACTGCACCAAAAATGTAATTACTGTTCGAGGCTGGGGAGCGACAGATCAAGAGCTCAGCCGCTATATGTTCAATGCGCCGATGCATCGCCGTTGATAGCACATGTACTGAAGTTGAACTCACCGTTTATTCGTTTAGAAAATATTGAAATACTACCTTTTTCATATGGTCACATGACGCGTGGGCGTTAATTGCTTTATTTGCCTCCACGGAAATACATGGGCTAATTTTGGGGTTATGCTCGGTTTTTGATACTTTTCGATATGCTCTCTAGAGGGAAAATTGAAAAACATACGCTAAACGGCCGGCTAATGTAACATACCTTTTGCCTGTACTTCTATTGTAGAGCCGAATGCTATTACGTCACGCGATAAAAGCAATCATATTCATACATGGCCTGACCCATGTATCATTATGTACGTATAGGCCATTTCTGCCGTAGCTATATCTCTGCGCTGTGTTTGCATATGTTCGCGTACACATAGTCGTACAAGTACGTGTATACGTAGGGGCGGGACCCTCGGGGGGGGGGGGGGGGGGGGGGGGGGGGGGCACGGGCCCGTTGTGCCCCCCCCCTGGATCCGCTACTGTGAATGCAGTAAGAAGGATAGCGTGAAGGTGGGAAACCACTGCATGCAATTGGCCGTCGCTATTAAGGCCAAAGAAGTTTGCATTGGTTGGCCATGGGTGACGTATACAGGTGAGCTAGCTAACATACAACGAGAGTATTACTATAGACCCCTTGCCGTGTCATCCCGGGAAGGATCAAAACATTAGCGGCCATATTGTTTTGGACCAAAATGTGTGCGTTATTTAGAAGTTTGTGTATCTACGACGACGATGACGTAAATTAAACACTATAACTGTACGCCCGCAACAACCCATAATCGTTTCATTCGGTTCTAAGTATGAGTCGCGCTTAGACTTATGAATACAATTAATTAGGCCGTGATTATTCACCAGTCTAAGTTGTTATTATTACATCATTGTACGTAATGAAAACACGAATTCTAAATAACGCACACATTTTGCACCAAAACAATATGGCCGCTAATGTTTTGAATCCTTCCCGGGATGACACGGCAAGGGGTCTATATTTGCGCCCCCCACCCTCATGTAAGCAAGCTGTCAAAGATGACTTGTTCGTAGGACCATTTATAAGTTAGTTTTGTTCAATGCCGACAATGGTAACGGGAATGTCCTCCACAATTGCGTGGTCCCACTAGAGCAAATCAGGTGCTGCTCATTCAAGCTGCAAAGGTGATGGAAAACAGAACACCATCCCACCAGGATAGGGGTGAACCACTCCGAATAGGTGGGTGTATGTGACTGTGTGTGTTGAAAAGTGTGTGCCATGTCTCATGGATATGTTGCCAAGTGGTGTAGTGTTGTGCTAGCTATCCCCCTCCCCTTCCCTCCTGTCTCATCTTCTCTTCTCTCCTACCCTTCCTCTCCATTCTCTTCTCCCCTCCCCTCATCTCCCCCTTCCCTCTTCTCTCCTCTCCCCCTTCTCTTCTCACCCCTTCCCTCCTCTCTCCTCTCTCCTCTCCCCCTTCCCTCCTCTCTCCTCTCCCCCTTCCCTCCTCTCTCCTCTCCCCCTTTCCCTCCTCTCTCCTCTCTCCCTCCTCTCTCCTCTCCCCCTTCCCTCCTCTCTCCTCTCCCCCTTCCCTCCTCTCTCCTCTCCCCTTCCCTCCTCTCTCCTCTCCCCCTTCCCTGGCCCTCCTCTCTCCTCTCCCCCTTCCCTCCTCTCTCCTCTCCCCCTTCCCTCCTCTCTCCTCTCCCCCTTCCCTCATCTCTCCTCTCCCCCTTCCCTCCTCTCTCCTCTCCCCCTACCCTCCTCTCTCCTCTCCCCCTTCTCCTCTCCCCTTCCCTCCTCTCTCCTCTCCCCCTTCCCTCCTCTCTCCTCTCCCCCTTCCCTCCTCTCTCCTCTCCCCCTTCCCTCCTCTCTCCTCTCCCCCTTCCCTCCTCTCTCCTCTCCCCCTTCCCTCCTCTCTCCTCTCCCCCTTCCCTCCTCTCTCCTCTCCCTCTTCCCTCCTCTCTCCTCTCCCCCTTCCCTCCTCTCTCCTCTCCCCCTTCCCTCCTCTCTCCTCTCCCCCTTCCCTCCTCTCTCCTCACCCCCTTCTTCTCACTTCTCTCCTCTCCCCCTTCCCTCCTCTCTCCACTCCCCCTTCTCTCCTCTCCCCCTTCCCTCCTCTCTCCTCTCCCCCTTCTCCTCTCCCCTTTCCTCCTCTCTCCTCTCCCCCCTTCCCTCCTCTCTCCTCTCCCCCTTCCCTCCTCTCTCCTCTCCCCCTTCTCTCCTCTCCCCCTTCTCTCCTCTCCCCCTTCCCTCCTCCTCTCCCCCTTCCCTCCTCTCCCCCTTCCCTCCTCTCCCCCTTCCCTCCTCTCCCCCTTCCCTCCTCTCCCCCTTCCCTCCTCTCCCCCTTCCCTCCTCTCCCCCTTCCCTCCTCTCCCCCTTCCCTCCTCTCCCCCTTCCCTCCTCTCCCCCTTCCCTCCTCTCCCCCTACCCTCCTCTCTCCTTTCCGTCTTCCTTCCTCTCCCCTTCCCTCCTCTCCCCCTTCCCTCATCTCCCCCTTCCCTCCTCTCCCCCTTCCCTCCTCTCCCCCTTCCCTCCTCTCCCCCTTCCTGCCTCTCTTCTCTCCCCCCTCTCTCCTCTCCCCCTTCCCTCCTCTCTCCTCATCCCCTTCCCCCTCTCTCTTCACCCCTGTCCCTGCTCTCTCTTCCCCTCCCCTTCCCTCCTTTCTCCATTCCCTTCTAAAAGACGAGCGGAACACGTCTGAAAGTGAGAGCTAGTAGCCCTATTAAAAGAACGACCTTTAAGTTTAGTCGGGCCAGCCCAACTACTTCAAATTTTAGCAAAGCAAAAGCACATGCTTGTTTATTGTACGAAGAGGATCAGTATTCGAAATAAAAGGCAGGCAATCTAGTAAGCATCTTTTGTGTGAATGGCGAATTGCTCTGATCATATACATGTACTCACATCAAGGACAGACATTTATGGCGATTATTCCTGATGCCTTCACTACTGGCTTTGAAGAACGTA
>OX442427.1:4622233-4880073 GCA_949361645.1 Spongilla lacustris | reverse complement strand
GGGGGGGGGGGGGGGGGGAATATCCCTCCCGCACCCACCCCCTTTTGGGGATCCACACCCAGTTTCTCATACTTTTATTATAGTGATGGTGCATACATCAGTGTAACTGAGTACAGTATACCCTCGATGCTATCGCCCTCGATCACTATCGCACTCTATGGCTCTCGCTACTATCACCCCTTGTTGCTATCGCTCTCGCTACTACATGTATCGCTATCATAACATAATACAGTACAACCTGTGGCGGTGTCACGTAGAATTGGGGACCCCATAAAATTGGGGACCCCCGTCCCCTATTTCCTGGAAATCTGGGGAACCCCGTCCCCAATTTAGCGGTAAATTGGAGCCCCCCCCCCCCCCCACCCCCCCCCCCCCCCCCCCCCCCCCCCCCCCCCCCCCCCCCCCCCTCCGGAAATTTCGGATCCAAATTAGGGACCCCTTGTAAATATGAATGCCTAAGTCGGATGACTTGATCATATCCATATCCTTGTGAATGTGCCGAACGGGCGCCTACAACACATGTACAGTTTTCACAGATAGGTGTGAAGGAATTTAATCACCTCACGTCACGTAAAACCGCACCCAAATTTAAGATTCGCTAGGCGGCAATGGAAATAACACGTGGATTGAAGTTATGTCTGCGAAAGAGCTTCTTTGGATGCATCTGGACTACAAAAGTACTTGGATAAGCTGTTTCTGCTGAGCCTGTCAGTGGAGAACGACTCATATGCGGGCAATAAATTCGAAGCTTAAGACCTTCGTGAGAGATATGTCACTCTGGCCTCCAGTTGAGTTTGGTCACTGACATCTTGTGCTGTTTTATTGATCGCCCTTGAGCACAAAATGGAGGCAACCGAACGCCTACAACTTCTTTACAAGAGGGTTTGATCGAACCGTTGAAATTTCGGGATCTGAACAACACGCGAGTGTGTCAGATCGATATCTCTTGTCGATCCAAGCACACAAGGCTCACTGTGCTTGGGTAGCAATCCAAATACACAAGGCACTGTGGTTGGGTAAAAATCCAACTACACAACGCTCACTGTGCTTGGATGTAAGTTGGATCCAATCACACAAGGCTCACTGTGCTTGGATCCAACCACACATGGCTCACTGTGCTTGGATCCAACCACCCAAGGCTCACTGTGCTTGGATCCAACCACACAAGGCTCATTGTGCTTGGATCCAACCACACAAGGCTCACTGTGCTCGGATCCAACCACACAAGGCTCACTGTGCTTGGGTAGCAATCCTACCACACAAAGCTCACTGTGCTTGGGTAGCAATCCAAGCACACAAGGCACTGTGGTTGGGTAAAAAAAATCTACTCACACATGTGCTTGGATCCAACTATACAAGGCTCACTATGCTTGGGTAGCAACTAAAAAGGCAGGGGATATAATGGCAGCACACTGCACCGGCATGGCTGGGGTGCCTGCTTGTGTATTGATCCTTTATGTTTGTAGCTTATAGCTTGATCGCATGAATGAAGGCTGCTCCCATGTGGCTGCATGCAATTCTGTTTTTAACATACATGTAGTCTAGAAGCTTGAGCACTTAGATGTGTATATATACCAGCTGCACCACGCGATTGTATTTAACCCACATTTCTTTACTGAATACACTCAGTGCACTTGCCAAATTACGTTACTTCCCACACCTATGTCAATAGACCTTGCTACTAAAGCGGTAAAGCCCCTCGATGCTGTCCGGATCCCACGATAGCATCGAGAGTGTACTGTGCTTTGAAAAAAAAATTCGACACAGGAACCATTTCCAAGAACATTATTAAATGGTATCAATAGGTTTAGAATTTTCTGTACTAGTGTCATGGATCACATCATAATAATAATTAAGCCACACCTCTTTGAGATTTTTACACGTGAGGCGATATCTTTGGTGTTCCAGTTCGTAGTTTTATATCATTTGCTTTTGTTAGTGAAGTTGTTTTTGTCAAAATGCCTTCACGTCGGCGCTAAACGGCGAGCGGAATACCTCCAAAAGCGAGAGGAAACGTGCGATCGTCAGACGAGAGCAAAGAAAAAAGCTCGAGAACGATATCTATGAATCCCCAAGCCTAAACAAACCGCTGAGTTTGAAAATATCACAAGAACCCCAAGCCAAAACAAACGGTTGAGAGAGAAAAATATCGCAACAACCCGGAACCAATACGGATTTAAAGAGGCAACGATAATAGGGCAGAACATCAGGACAATTCCATCGCTTCTCCTTCTGTGTAAAGAATGCGATTCCAAGAACGACGAACAGCTGCAGGAAATATAATAGGATATCTACTAATAAACCCCAAAGGTACGTTCTGAGTGATACAATAAGTATTTGTGGTAGACTTACGCGTGTGTACATACAGTAGGTAGGGCAATATATGTTTATGTTTGGTGATGTGTACAATTGACCCTTCTGTATCCACGTAACCATAAGGTCACATACCTTGTGCATAAATGTGTCTGAGTTGTTCTGTGTAGTTCTGCGTAGCCACAAGATCATGTGCATCTACATGCACGTAGTAGCAGGGTTGCCGAAGGCCAGCCGGCCTGTCAGGCCAGGGAGCTGGCCTGACCTGTCAGGCCGGACCCCTGGCCTATCAGGCCCGACCATGCCCCCTCGATGTATCACTACATGCATGCAGTATATGACTACTTTATTTGTACATGTGTATGCAAACAAATTAAATTCACTTCTTGTTCAGTATTCAATTATCAAAGTAAGGTGCAACAGTAAACACTGTGTAGCATTGGCCTTGCATCAATTGCATTTAGGGATGTGATTAGAGAACCAATTGTGAGAGATGCTGATCCTCTACCTGCCTTGGTAGCTGATCTTGGTGTGAGAGGATTGTGGGCTGCCCAGACTGAGGCGTTGCTTGATATTCGTGTCATGGACACTGACGCCCAGTCATATACCAGCCGCACTGTTGATTCTGTTCTTCAGCTGAGAATGAGAAGAAAAAGAAATACCTGGATGCTGTTGAGGCTAGACATGCATCTTTCACCCCTTTTGTCACCTCAATTGATGGTGTCCTAGCTCGAGAAGCTAACTCTGTCATAAAACTGTTAGCAACCAAAATAGCATTAAAGTGGGAAAAACCACTAAGTGAAGTGACTGGATGGGTAAGGGCAACGTTGGCATTTGCTATACTTAAGAGCCACAAATCTGTGCATAAGAGGAAGCAGAGTGAAATGGAGAAGTGTAGTGCACATGGATGATGGGGCTGGACTACCCACATCAGCTTATGAATAGAATATATATGTGTTATTATGTGTGTGCATGTGCCTGAGTATGGTACTTATTCCTTTGTCTTTTCTGTGTAGCATTGGTGCATTCTACACTAGCATTATGTTTATTATGAGAAGTAGTGCACACTTTATGTGGCCATCTTGTAGTTGTCTTGCTAGCCAGACACAACTGGACTGGGAACAAGGGAGGTGCATTGAAAGCACTTCCAAGTATCCAAAGTGCGTCCCTCGTTTCCATTCCATTTAATTTGAAAATCCAAGTACATCACTAATTTTGAAGGAACATGCTGAGATGCATGCAACAAATTCAGTGTCAGAAAGATCTGGGGGGGGGGGCAAATTTTCACACCATGCAAGAGCTAAGTGTAAGAGTTTCGTGGCTTTGTCATGCTGATGCAACTTTTTTACTTTTGTGAGAGATGGAATATACTCTTGGCTGTTATAATGGTCTTTTCTTGTTTGGCACAAACTACTGAGACTTCGGCATTTTTCATTTGATCAATGTGTCTTTCTAGAGTGGATTGCTCCCTGGAGAACGGCTTGTGTCAATCAACGAACCCTTTCTCTTTCGATTTACATGCGGGTGTGTTTGTGCTACTGCTAAACCTTTGCTACGGCATGAATCTCACAAGTTCCTCGGGATTGTATTACTTTGAGCCACTGAGCAGATGGCATAGGTCAGGAATTACACGCTAAGTTCATCGACATCGTAACGTTACGTAACAATTGATTAACGTTTATTGATTAACGTTTATAATCTGGCCTGCCAGGCCGGGCTGGCAGGCTGGCCGGCCTCAGGCCGGACTCTTAGCCGGCCTACGGCAACCCTGCATAGTAGCTATTATGGCTGACTGCCAATGGTTATCGTAAAACAAAAGAAAAAAAACTTCACATGATGTATAGCTATACAAGACTATAAAATAAAAATCTGTGCAGCATTGTTCAAACAGAAGCAGGGCTAGGGCTCTATAGAATTCATTGTGTACTTGGGAAAAGTGGTAGTGTTCATAAGCCACGGTGGTCTGCTCTCATTGAACGCGTGGAAACTAAGCCCTACGCCCCGAAAAATTGAAATGGTTACGTACACCCATAGCAACGAACCTGACAACCGATGCCTTTTAGAACCAGCTGTGCACGGGGTACATAAAACGTAATCAACACCTAAAAGCCATACTAGCAGTGATAAACACCTTTGAACTATATTGTAAGCAAAAATCACGTGGCCTGGTGTTGCCAACTGTCGGCTCTGGTACTTCAAACCTATCGACTTACGCACGGCGATCACCGACTACATGTGTTCAAAAAACTACAACGACGCTCGGTGACTGAATTGGAACATGCCAAAGCTATCACGGTAAAGTTAGTTGTTTGTACTGTCGTTTTTTGGTACAGGTTAGTGGCAACGCATTTTCTGAAGTAGATTTCTAGCCTTTGAAAATCCACCATTTTGGTGTTGTTTTGGGGGTGGGGGAATTAATATTTGCGCAATGAAGTGGGTTTTAACAGAGCGTTTAAAATATAGCCTTACATTTCTTTTGGTTTAAATTTGACTCCATGCTCGTATGTAAATAGATTGAGCTTGAATTGAATTATTATTTATTCTTGACTCTCTTGGCTGGAGGGGGGATGGCAGCTACCAATTGTGGCTCAATACTTAGTAAGTGCTCTTGCACAATGCGCATCAGGTTCTGCATGTGGTTGTGGATTGGAGCAAATGTCAAGCCAAGAATTTTGCATGAATTGACTTGGCCCCTGAAAAGGGGGCTGTTTCTCCTTTGGGGTTATCGCCAACAATTTGGCTGGATATGTGGTGCATCCTTTCCTCACCAGCCAGACAGATTCCTGATAATTTGAGCCACCTGAAACACCAGTGAGTTAGAATTGAGCCTTTGCTGTATGTTGTGACACACCGCCTTAGAAGCCTCAGTGTATTCCAAGGTATGGCAAGCCCAGCCTTAATCGCCGGCAATACATGTACCTGAACTTCAGTCCATGATGAGTAGGCAGCTGTAGTTTAGCTCTGGTGACATGCACGAATGTTATTGGCAGAAGTGAGTGTATACATTATGTAACCTCTGTACAAGTCATTGACATTCACTTAACTGCTTCCCCTGTAGCAAGTTGTATGATGGTTTTGTCAGGACTAGCTGGTAGAGATTACCCTCTTCAGCAAACTCACTGCTTGCTTCTCCTCCTCAGGTGTAAGTGTTGGTGCACACTAATGCTCTTCATAGTCACCATCCTTAATATCCCTGCTGTAGTCTGTATACAGTGCTCCAGAACATCTGACAGCAGCGTTATCACACTTGATGATAGTCTGACTAGGGGACCATCCTGGTGACCGTCCTCTGAGCAGCAGGGGATTTTCCTCTGGGCAGCAGGGGATCATCCTCTGAGCAGCAGGGGACCATCCTCTGAGTAGCAGGGGATCATCCTCGGAGCAGCAGGGGATCATCCTCTGAGCAGCAGGGGACCATCCTCTGATCAGCAGGGGACCGTCCTCTGAGCAGCATGGGACTGTCCTCTGAGCAGCAGGGGATCATCCTCTGAGCAGCAGAGGATCATCCTCTGGGCAGCATGGGACCATCCTCTGATCAGCAGGGGACCATCCTCTGATCAGCAGGGGACCGTCCTCTGAGCAGCATGGGACTGTCCTCTGAGCAGCAGGGGATCATCCTCTGAGCAACAGGGGATCATCCTCTGGGCAGCATGGAACCATCCTCTGAGCAGCAGGGGACCGTCCTCTGAGCAGCAGGGGGCCATCCTCTGATCAGCAGGGGACCGTCCTCTGAGCAGCATGGGACTGTCCTCTGAGCAGCAGGGGATCATCCTCTGAGCAGCAGGGGATCATCCTCTGAGCAGCAGGAGATCATCCTCTGATCAGCAGGGAACCATCCTCTGAGCAGCAGGGGATCATCCTCTGGGCAGCATGGGACCATCCTCTGGGCAGCATGGAACCATTACTGAGCAACATGGGACCATCTCTGAGCAGCAGAGGACTATCCGTCCTCTGAGCAGCATGGACGGTTCACAGCATCATATGCAGCTATCCACTCCCGGAGGCATTTGGAGCACACCAGTGCACCACACAGCAGTTCCAGTGGCTGTGAGAGGGTGTTGGAGCACAGTGCACACTTCAGCTCCTTTAGCATTGATAGGTTGTTAGCTCTTGCCAAAGGTGGGCTAGGCTCACTATGGAGAACTAGAGGAGGGGCAATCTTCTCAAGATGACCTCTTATGATGTCATATGTTTACTTGTTTTGCCACTCAAATAGCATCACTACTCATTTGTGATGCACTCACTTTGTGATGGCACAAATGGTTCTCTACATACCCAGCTTACATTGCATGCAGAACATCTCAGGGTTACATCATCCCCAGATGTGTCAATGTCAAAAGCTTTTTTCAGCTCAGCTGAGAATGCTATGCACTCAGAGCTGGTTCTTTTCTTTGCCCTGTACTTCGTTAGCCTCTGCCCACACACTCTGCATTGTATGGAAATCGTAATCCATACCTATAATGTATAGGGCAAAACCACAACGTACGTCGATTATTCATGCAATACGCTCAGCTTGTTCGTGGTGACAGAAAATGCGTTGCCACTTCAGGTTAGTAAATTCTGGTAGCCACATGCCTCCTGAGCATCGCTGTAGTACTCATACCTTCCAGTTCAGTCACCAAAGGCTACGTTGTCGCATTTAGTAACGCCCTCCTTCTAAATACGTATCGCGTGACCTTGCTAAACGGTATGCGCATGCTATCTATGTGGAATTTCAATTGTGCGCATTGACTGGACATGACAGCAAAAGGAATGCAGTGTTTGAGTTTGTTTTCAGTGTTTGATTTGCTAGTTCTGGTGAGTTATGGTTTGCTTTTAAACATCAGATGTCTATAATGAGCCATCAGTTAAGAAATATATGGTAATACCTAATTGTTGACTTAGTTTCCAGCCGCATACAACCGTGAAGCATGACCTTGCCCTTTCATCAATAAAAAGGTGTATTAACAGTTTTCACATGGCTTCTGTTTGTTGCTCTGTACAATATCCAGATACATGATTTTATGAGTATACTTAAAGAAAGCATGTCTAACTGTTGGTAATTTCAATTCATTTTCTGTACCTTGTAGCTCCTCCCTGTATGAACCAAAAGGTACCATACTGAGTGAATATAAAGGTAGCCCTGAAAAGCCTATTCTAAGGAATAGCATTTTGTTAGATGAGCTAAATTATGCCTTTTGCAAAACCCACCCATGGTTAGCACAAAAGGTCTGTACTAGATCTGCACATGCAGCTGTTAGTAAAGCTAGTGCAGATGCGTTGCATAACAAGGCACTGAGCATGCGTAAAAAAATAGCAGGTGAATTTTCTTGCTATTAATGCAATTAAAAGTGACATTCTAGTCATTCTAGACTGAACAATATTTATCAACCATGGCTGAGTTAGTACTATATAAGTGATATTCTATATACCAAGTTTAGATAGTAGCATATGTGATCAGTGTAAATATGTCTGTTGCAACATAAGTTATGAAATTCAGTTAATATATTTATATTTAGATTGTATCATGACGTTTTGAAAGCATATATTTGCATCCAGTTATAAATAAAAAGCAATGAAACAAGTATATAAGAACATTCTCTATGAGAAAGTTGGTGGTATATAGGATTTGAAGGCAATAGTCGTGTAAAAAGCAGGGAAACAAGGGTTGGAGAATACGGAAAAACGACATATTCCTATATTTAGCCAGCACACATTGTGGAACATTACATTGTGCATGCATGTGCTAAATATAGGACTATTTCGTTTTTCCTTATTATTCAACCCTTGTTTCCCTGCTTTTTACACCACTAATAGTCTATTGCCTTCAAATTCTATATACCACCAACTTTCTAATAGAGAATAATTTTATATACTTGTAACATTATAAAATGATTGTGTTATTAAAATGCTTCTTGTTTGAATCGCTATATCTTCCGAATGCTAAACGCTATTGACCTCCTATTTTCAACAGTTTGTACTACACCATTTCTCTATGGTGAAATACAGTTTGGAATCTTGTACTTGCTCCGAGCCGATATTGTGACATTCGATACCCACCGGTAAGCACACGTAAGCCGATTCTTATCCTAGCCTGGTAGCCTATGAGTCAATTGTGCTCTAATAAGTCTGCCCCTTTTTCTAGAGACAGCTCTATTTACAAGTGCCACAGCTTCTTGCATGGGTGTGGAGACCTTCCTCCATCACCCTGTGCTAAGTATGCTTGCACTTGGGGATTTGTTGGTGGGAAAAGTGTGTGTTGCATACATCCTTTCCACTCTGTGCTTCTTTGTGTTAGTAACCCACCAGCTTCGATATGAGGCAGAAATTGCCTGGTGGGCTTCCCAGCCATGTTTGTGGCATTGTTGCTCTGGACAATCGATGTTTCAAGGCATGCATGGCTGCCTCCAAGCATGATTGAAAAACATTGGCATCAGCTTTCTGTTTATCTTGGACAATACAATGGATAAAATGTAGAGCAAATCCAAAATCACCATCCTCCTTTACATCCCCTGTCTCCCCGTCTACCTGGCAATCTTCCCCCTCCTCCACCATCTCATCCTCCCTCTCCTCACCAGTATCCTCATTAGTTCCACATCACCCTCTCAGTGCTCTAAATAAGGACCAAATTTTGATCGGACATTTGGCAGACCAATATTAACTCTGGCCTGACGTCAGATTTATTCGGACATTCTAATATGTATCATGTATAACATAGAGCAGGTGTGTAAAGGTTAAATCAAGTTGAGTGCTAGATCTAGATACTTGTCACTACATGTATCTGAAGGTAAAGGAGCCACATAAAGCTATGGAAATTTAGCAAAAGACAACTTTTCTATAGCTAAAAAGTAAGTAATGTCAAGTTTTGCGCTTCAACTGCTCCTTTTCTAGCTATGGAATCACGCTAAGCGCTTGAGCATATACATCGCTGGCTTTGGCCTGTTCCTGCTTCAGCAAATTCATAGTATGAATATCCTGATTAGTTACCGCATGATCCCGTGAATGTTGCTATAGTGCAACAACAAGCTAACAATTACTATACATTGTAATTCCGTCTAGACCAAATCTGCTCCTTGTATTTTGTACAAACTACGCAGCGAAGTTTCTTTACTATCCTGTGCGTACCTACCAATTTGGAATCACCATGTAACTGTTTGACACTCGTTGTCCATCATCGTTTTATCACAATCCACGTGGTTAGCTGCTCGATGTTATCACGCTATCACAATTGCTATCATAACTAATTAATACTACAGTACAACCTCTCATAGGAATGGTCGGACCAAATGACCGGTTCTTGTGCAAGTTGCGTGGTAAAATGCGCAAATTGATCGGAAATTGACCGATGTCCGCCCATTATTTTGAGCACTGCCCTCATCCTCTTCCTCCCCAAAACTCTCCTCTTCCCCAAAATCCTTCTTCACAACACCCTCCGACTCCAAATCATCATTTTCCTCCATACCACGTGCACCCTTCTCACACTCCATACCTCTTCCACCTCAATACTCTCAGCAGTCAACTCACTCACCAAACTATCCTCTTCTGTTTCCTCAGTTCTGTGTTTAGGTTCCGCAATTGTGCCTTGTCCCTGGTAAAGTCAATCTCCACATAGAGCTTATCAAGTGACTCACTGCTGCACCTGGCATCCTGCTTGATTCCTTTCGTGCCATAATATGAGTCTCCACCTTCACGGAAACCCTTTGCCAGGAATTTCTGCTTAAAATTGAAGACCATGTAAGTCCATTTGTGCTATGGCTATTTTCATGCGGTGTGCCCTCTGGTCTGCTAGCATAAACGTGGGCCATGTACCAATATGTGCGGCGCTCACACTGATGTATCTTTAGCAGGATGCTACCACAGACAGCCTGGTAGGATCCTTATCCACTTTGGTCATGCACACTTTCCTCAACCTATCATAGATGAGGAACGGGCTTCAGCAGGTGACCACCAGCCTTTGATGTCTTGTTGGACTTCCTTTGAGGAGCCAGGTCAAGGGAAATGTTCACTGGTGATTGTGTGGTGGCAATGTTGCTGTCACTCGCTACAGTTCCCCTTGATTGGTCACATAAGATCAGTTGGTTACAAACCTGTCCACAAACACCTTCTGAATGGCTGCTGGTACATTAAACGGGTCAGATTGTGCAACCAACTTCTCTAGTTCCTGGTATGCATTGAACAGCTGATTATCATGCACCTGTCGTATACGGCATTGACACCCTAACTGAGGAAGGTATAGACATCAGTACGCAGGCCACACAGCTCATCACGCAGGGTGTGGTCCAGGTCTGAGAATGGAGCAAGCACATCTATAATCTTGTCCACAATGGAAACGTTGTCGGTGTGGAAGTTCACCTTGAAGTTCCACCCCTGCACATGCCTCCTGCTTGCCTCCTCCGGTGATGTTTTTGGCAATGGAGTAGAACAAAGTACTTCCAATAGGTGGCTTCCCAGGAATAGCATCTTTGTACCTCTAAGAGTACATGGTGGCAATATTATGCTTTAACACCGAGGACCTCATCACAAATACATTCTCCAAATCCTTCCATCTGGGATTCCTATTTGGAGAATGTTTGCTGACTTCTTATGCAAGACGTCCAATGTTATCCTCACTGTATATAAATTCTACAGCATGATGAATCATATCCATGTGCACACTTGATTGTGTCTGGTTAAACTCCTGAAGTTTTACACAATGTGTTAGATACAGCTGGTCTACCTTGGCTGTAGATGCTTAGCATAGCTTTTGCTGATCCTGAGTAACGATCCTAAGTATTTAGGTGGCACATTAGATAGCAAGACAGGTAGCTTCCTTGCATCTGTGCCTTTCGCTGTAGCACATCCCTGATGGTATTGGGTATGGCGGTGAGCATACCTACGTCTATTGGTGTGGTAACAGAGGGAACATGATCTTCATCATCCATCTGAATCTCATCAGTGGCCTGCCCAGCAATCAGCTGCTCTGTCATGGACTTAATGCTGCATACTATCCTCAAGTTGCTATCACATTTTAGCTGCAGATTTGGAAGTAACAAGTGTGCCCAAGCCTTCATACCTCTTAGAAATCCGTCGTAGCAGTAGCATCGATTTCAGCCTCGCTTGCATGCAGCACCTGACATCTGTTATCGATTTGCAGGAGCCTTCACATGCTACTTTCATGTTCATTACAGCCCATCAGCTCCAGTACATTGATGATGTGTGCTTGTGATGATGAAACTCATCTACCATCTTCCTTTGCAGCAACAATGTTGTCGTAATGGGCTTGAGCTGCACGTTCAGGATTTACATGGACTAGGTTCAGGCTCCAATTTACTTTGGTCTACCACTTACAGTACGGGGTTGACACATGCAACATTTTACACAGCTAGTACCAGCATCACACCAGTCACATACTGGCTTCTAATGCTTCGAATAACATGCAAGAGTTGTAGACATGTTCGGAACCTAGTTCCCAGACCAAATCAAATTACTACAAGTAAATCAAAAACTTCTCTATCGAGAAAGTGATTGGTGGGATGTAGGATTGGTGGTGCAAAAAGCAAGGAAACAAGGTACAGCATGTTAAAGTGAGGTTTTGTAGGATCCTACAACTCACAGTCCTGAATTTGCAAATGAAGAAGCCTATTTGCAAATGTAGGACTGTTATAGTTTGTAGGATCCTACCTAACCTCACTTTAACATACTGTACCTTGTTTCCTTGCTTTTTGCACCACCAATCCTACATCCCACCAATCACTTTCTCGATAGAGAAGTTTTTGATTTACTTGTTCCCCTCATTTTTTTTCTCTGCCAGGAGTGTTCAGTCAATATAATATTAGTGTATTCGTTGCAATGCATAGGACGCTTAGATTCCTCTTATCAGTATCGTCTATCGGGTATTAAATCTGAGTATATAGGCCTCTTTTTAATTTAATAAATAGGCCTACCGTTGTTCTTCAATTTGGATATCTTAAATTCAGAGTTCTCCTTGTTAACGAGCCGCTTGGTCACCTTTCCTGAATTAGAACCGCCTGTTGTAAACATGTCTGCAGCTGCTTTCTATCTACGTTAGTGTGTAGCCTGGCAACAGTAAATTAAGACGCGTGTGTGACGTCATATTGCATACTGCTAGGCAACCGAGAATTTTCACCGATAATGAATTGCACCTGCTTGTGTCATTTCACGGCATTTCATCACCAGCTAACAACTGTAGGTCTTATTTGTATGAAAGGGCGCGTTTGGAAATCAAATGCAACTTTTTGAAGCTAATCTCGTCTTCGTACGACGTTCCTGTCGCGAGTTATACGTGATGAATGGAAGACGGAGGAGGAGGAGGAGAACAAAAATTAAATGGCGGAATTTTGGTACCGCCTTGTCACTCCACATAAACGGCACTGTTTAGCGAAGCTCACGTTATATGTGCATATCTGTCATGTTTGTGATGGATTATATGTGAGCTGGCGAGTAAAGGCAACACTTTGTTACCATTTTAAAATGCTCGATCGAAAGCCACGCCCACTAAAGCCAATCCGAAGCCAATCCTACATAGGACCCACTACTGTGGGTCCTGATAATAGTATTCGTATATGAAAGTCTGGGCACGACGCTAGGCAGCTGCAAATGAGTTGTGTAGAAGCCTTTGATCATCATGTATATGCATAAGAAAAAGTGCATCAGTTGTGTTGATAGCACCACTGAATTGTGTTAGACATTGTTTAAATGATCTGCAAAGTAGGTTGTGATTCCAGAGTTGCAGTATGGTTCTATTGTTCAAGACAACATTACTGTACATAGCCAACACAGTAATATGAATGACATGTCATGTTGCATCTTCTTTTAATCCAAGATTTTGCATCCTGCTACATTGGTAGATCTTTCAACTTGGCAAAGGTAGTGTCCTGTATACTCATGTACTTCGAGGTGTGACATTCTGAAAAAAACAAAATTGTTAATTGCATGCAGAAGTATCTTACCTCATTTCCCTTGTTTTCATCAGATTTCCTGCGAGTTATGCTGCCAGTTTCCAAGAATTCATTGAATATGAACTGATGTGACAGTTTTCCTACAAATGTGGTAATACTGTCCAATAATTCTGGATCTTGATCATTTTCAAATTGATGTGCCATATATGCATCAACAATGCACATTCCCAGATTGTTCCACCAGCATTGGGTATACCATTCATGTTCCATGGCTAGTGAACCATGGCGCAAAGAATCATATACATCAATCACACTGAAATGGCAAAACAAAGAGCTTGATCATATTGGGTCATTTAATGTGCTTTTAAAACATAATAGTCACAGGTTCTCCATTGATAATTTAAATTCGATGTCGTGAACAAACATAAGGATTCCCAGGATTTTTTGTGCCATAGTGGGAAATGATGCATTTTAGCTCTTTGTCTGCCCAGCCACAAGCATAGAACTGACCAGATGTTGGTGATGATGCTTCAAATAGGATGTGGTCCCTGTGAGTAGGCTTGAAGTCTTCCAGTTCTCCAGCAGCCAATTTTGCAAGTAAGTGTTTGGGAAAACCTTTTGAAGCTGTCTTGACCATTCTCATAAAGTGCAGACCACGTAACTTTAGAGCCTCTAGTGTCTTTACTGACAATAATGCACTATCTGCATGCTCAATGTGAGCTGATCCAAAGTACTCCTGTCACTCAAATGTTATTTTAGTGGGGGGTACAACCCCCCCCCCCCACCTTTTTAAAAAGCCCTGTCACTTTTTTTCCTGAAGCCAGATTTTTATTTTAAAAGCAGATTCGTAATCCTTTCTACAAGCTCTACAGTATTGGACAATGGGTCTTGTACTGATTTCTTTGCCCCCCCCCCCCCCCCTCCTCGGCGAGTGGCATTGAAGTCTTCTATAAAACATCTGACTGGATACCATAGATCCTACATAATGTATATGGCATTGTTCACATCATCACCTTCCTCTATTGCTGTCTTGGCTGGGGCAAGCTGAAGAGCAGATGTGATGTCTTGGTATTGGTAATGAGTCATTCCATAACGACAGCCATAGTCTGCTGCAGTGAATTCTGTTCCGGTTTGTGATGTTTTGTCACAGCAGACTGTAATGGTCCTTTTCTAGGCTCTGCAGCCATTGCCACATGCAAACCGACCCACTAGAGATATTCCCTTTTTGAAACATGAAGTTTCTCCATCTCATCCACCCTTTGGTTTGTGGTTGCTCCATACCTGTCATGGGGTACATAATGTAAAGGTAATCCACAATTCTTTTAGGTTAATATCTAACTACCGCAACGTATGTTCTAAAAATCAAGTGGTTAATTGATTTTAATCCTGAGTTATAGTGATTTCAAAGTGTTGTATTTTTGTGCGGACACCCGGTGTAATATTGCACTCATTATTGTTATATACCGTTACTACAGTGCTGTCCACCCACAAGTTCACACTCGCACGCGAGTGTATTGCGTGTTGCACGCGAGTTGCGCACGAGTGCAATTAGCCCTCGATACGAGTGCTTTTGCGAGCGTCACTCAAATATCGATTTACGGCATTGCTACAGATGATTCAAGCTATTAATAGTAAATGTTTTTGTTCCAGCTGTTTTGCTTTGAGTTAAGGCGCGCGAGTCATTATTGCACTCGATCGAGTCGCGCGCGAGTCACTCGCGTGTCATTTGTGTGTCGAGCGCGCGCGAGTGTGAACTTGTGGGTGGATGGCACTGTACTACTGCCTTCAGGTCTGGATTTGGTAGGTCTTAATAACTTAAATTTTCCGGTGTATTGTTGATCACAAATGTAAGCGTACAGAGCTTCTGCCATACATAGCAGACCACAGCAGCCCTCCGATATAGACAATGCTACAAACCTTCCCAGGAGGAACAGTTTTTGCTGCTACAAAAAGAGAACACTAAATGAAATCTGGCAATGATGCTGTAAACAGAAATTTACCTGTAATGCAGATATATTGTTTAAAAAAATAATTTCTTGTTAGTGCCAGTGAAAAAAATTTCTTCAGCTTGCTGGGCCATCAATCTAAAATATTCCTTTTGAGGACCCCCTGCATCTAGGTCCTTTCCTCTTCAAATTTTACCTAAACAAATATATATATATAAACAATGTAAACCTCATTATGGAATTACAATGTACTTTCATAAGTCAATATTACTGTTCATAGCGTCAATAAGAACTTCACTGTGACGAACATTTATGTTACACAGACGTGGAGGTATATACGACTACAGGATGCTGATGATTTCAACCACAGAGACATAATCTTTGACCTCTTGACCTGCAATTCATGGCCAAACATAATTATTATACTTCAGAACAGTAGTATTGCTATTAATGAAATATCATGAAGTTGGAGTTAGCCATCTTGTGCTTTATTTCATTCCAATTGCAATTCGTGAATTGCAGTTTAGATGACATGACTCAAACAGATCTGATACAATGATTACATTTTAGATAGAAAAGCCCCAAATTTTTATAAGCCACCTGTCCCCAGTTTACATCACAGGAAAGCTTTAAAATATAGGGTCTCCATTAAAAGCACAATGCTTTTACTCAGTATTGAAATCAATTTACTGCCAACATATGTTGCAGTAGTTAGGCACATACTAAGCGGCTAAGTGATTGTATCAAAACCCTCATAAATCAAAATATCGAAAGCCCTCTATTATCAACATTATTCAAGATCCAGGATGCTTTTGACTGTTGGGTCAAGTAAGCAAGCTGCTGCTGGTATGAGGTTGAAATAGGGCTCCAGTAGTTTACATAAGTCATTCATTGAGCGCTGTTTTAACATCAGACATTCTTCCTCTCACTCTCTTTTCTCAGTGTCAAAACTCTTTAAATCCTTCCCAAGGTCTACAGCATTATGCATACAACAATAATCAGATATGTTTGTGAATGTATTAATGGTGGTAGTGACTTCTGTACGACATTGAAGGGCTGAATCTACTCCTTTGTTCTAGTTCTGCAACTAGTGATGAGGTGCACATGCATCACATCTCCAGTGTGTGGATGTGTTGTGCAGATTTTAAAAAACATGGTTAGCCCACTTTTCCACTGGGTTGTAATGACATGCCAATCTTGCAGTCATTCCTTTCATAGTACAGATGTCCAAAGACATTGCTATTTTCCTTGCTATAGCTATTTTTGTTTCAAAAATGGTCTGTGCTTTCATTGCGCATTCCTGTAGTAAGCTATTAATATGCTGAATCTCAGGCAATTTGAACTTAGGCTCAAGCTGTTATCGAAGGTTTTGAAAAGCTGGTTCTATCATTGTGCATTCCTGTAGTAAGCTATTAATGTGCTGAATCTCGGGCATTTTGAACTTACATGTAGGCTCAAACTTTTATTGAAGGTTTTGAAAAGCTGGTTATATAATAAGTCTAGTTGGTTGTATGATATTGTTTAAAAAAAAAGTTACCAGGGCATCTTGTCGATGGTGATGTTTTATTCCACAGTATTAATGTCCCCTTGATAACATTCGAACTGCAGCTACATGTAGCACAATTTGAAGCGTTGCCAGTTGTGGTACATGTGAAGGGAAGGATGCAGTGCTTCTTTTCTGTTTTTTCTCTTTGCATTCAAATTCATCAAAAATCCATTTATGCATTGTATTGAGATTTGTATCCTAAATAGTTGGGTTTTTACCAGACAGCTTTTAGCCATAAATAATGCTAGGCTAATCATTTCCCATCTGAGCTGTGTCAGCTGTCAAATTTGAGTTTTAGTTCACTAATCATTTTAGCCTATTTTTGTTTCCGTAAGGGATGTACAAATAGCTTAGCTCGGTTCAGTACATCAGCCAGAAACTTCACTGTGTATCCACCGTGTGGTGGCTCTATACAAATATGAGTAGACCTTTTGGATTGTCGTAATAGACCTGTTGTAACCAACACAATCTTTTAACGCTGGGAATGCTTTCAATATTTGTTCATGGATGAGAAAACTGTCACCAGACATTAGTAAATTATTAGACAAATCCATCAAAGCAAGCTTAATTCGTTCATTAGCATCAGGTACCTGTGCTTGATCCTTAAATAGAAGACAGGTAACCTCATAGCTCCACGTAGCTACTGGCTTCATTTTCTTAGATTTTAATGATTTGACGTCACCACAACATGTTCCTAAGGATGGTCTCAATCCTAGAACACCTTTAAGCTGTCTATATGATGGTGAGGTGGTATTCAGCACAGAGCTGCATGCCTTTTGATTGAACAATAAACAACACAGAGTAATGAACACAATGTGATAAAGTTCATGTCAGGGGACTGTAATACAAAGAAAGTTTTAAAGCACTTATTCTAGGCTAATGATACAAATCCATAAGCAATGGGAGCAGAAAATTAGTAGGCCAGCCTTCTTTATCACCTATATGATATACATATTAATATCCATTTACAAGGTGCATGGTAGAATGAAATCGATGTGTTTTAGCTAAAACAGCAATCTCCATATAATATTATTAGACATAAAATAACAATGCAGATGTCTTTTGTTGTTGCTTATTATTGATTCTATTTTAAGACATTATTCATCTCATGGACATTTCTTCACATGGTAGATTTTCTGATGAGTAGTTGAAATTATAGTAATTCTGCTATTCCTACTGGTGTGATGTTACAATCAATTTCACACTCTAGAAACCAGTGTGATTGAAAACCAAAAAAACTATACAGTGTTTCATAAATTTGCCAAGTGCTTTATATGTTAAAATTAACATGCTATGTATATAATAGATAAATGTGTGCTTTATTTTACAACCATTACTCTGACTTCTTCTAGTACATTTAACCTGAATGTGTGTATAGATGACCCAAAACCCGAAGAAATCAAATATCTAATATTCTAATTCAAGTAGATGCAAATCAAATGAAACCAAACAAATAATTTTATGTAATGAACTAGTATGTGACACATGCGCAGTCCCCGGGTGTCTGTTGACTATTCTAGAACAGCTGATCGTGTGACTTCTCTATTCTGTGTATATATAAAGATGTATCTTTGTATTGTTGATATATAATAAGTTGCTGCTGCTGCTGCTATCCTTATTGGCTACGTTACATTTGCATAGTCGGCAGGGTGTCTGGAAAGCCATTGCTCCTGCCGTAGGTATTTAGTGGGGAGTCTGAAAACTGGGGTTAGTGGATAGAGCATTTTGAGAGTGTGGCAACGGTGAACACGTGGGTTACTGACTATGAGAAGTTGAAGTGGCTCAACGTGCAACTCACTGGTAAAGCATAGCCGGCTTTTCGAAAACTCCCGGCAAACGTGCGGGAAACGTATGGTGAGTGTTTAATGGCGTTAACACAACAGTTTGACCCCGACAGTAAGAAAGAGTTGTATGTGGCAGAACTTCACACCTGTGCAAGGCGTAGAGATGAAGACTGGGCCTTGTATGGTGATGCACTCAGAGTGTTAGCCGACAAGGCTTACAGTGACCTGGAGGAAAAAGCGCTGAATGGTTAGCTTTAACACAGTTTCTTGCACATATAGAAACCCCTCAGGTTGCATTTGGGGTACAGGAAAAACGCCCCGAGATGGTGGAGGCCTCGGTGGTTGCCACAATTGAATTGGAGTCCTACCTCAACACTACCAGCAGTGCGCAAAGAGGGTCCTCAGCTGCGGCATCGCTATTAGTCAGTGCTGAGCCCTCTTCGGAGTCTTTAAAGCTGCCGAATGAAAGACTGGTTAAGCTGGAGGTTTTATTGGTAAGCACAGCCAATACAGGGGCACATAAACGTAGAACTGCGCCCAAGAGACCACCGACCTGTTGGAACTGTGGGGAAAAGGGCCACATTGCCCGGAACTGTTGGACCTGCCAAAAACAACAGGGTTAGGGAAACTCCAACCCCTCGATGGCATGAGCCAACCACGATGTGGAGGTAATGCGAAGAAGGCCCAGGAAAGTATGGTAACTGTACCCACCCTGTCTATTCCTAGCGCTGTTAGTTTTAGTGTTCATGGAATGATTGGTTCACTCTCCCTTCAACTTCTGGTGGACACAGGGGCGGCTGTTTCACTGCTAAATGCGAGTATCTGGAAGGAGATCAACAGCACAGAGACCCACATTGTGTCGCAAAAATGGACCTGGAAGAAACTTGTGGGTGTGAATGGCACTCCATTGTCTGTTAAGGAGTGTGTGCATGTTCCTGCGTTAATTGGGGGGGGGGGGGGGGGGTACTGAGTTCGAAGGGACCTTTGCAGTCTTGGAGGATTAGGTGGTTGATGCTATTCTGGCGCTGGACTTTTTCAGAAGCACAACTGTGTTATTGTTTCAGGGAAAAAAAACTGCTCAGATTCTAGATCAGTGTCGCGACCTGTGTGAACTGAGCTAATAATTATATCGTATCGTGCACGTACTATTATTAATCTTTACGAACAAGAATGTGTGGCGCATCTCGAATCTAGACACTCATTGTAATCTACCGAAATCGAGTTTGTACATGGTCCATCGAGCCGAGAAACTAGAGCCATAGACAGGAAACAGTAGAAAGATGAGTTCTCTAGAGGTTTTGAACAAAAAGAAACGGATACGAGCCGGACATCGCGGATCCGTTAAACGCATTATCGGGCAAGCACAGGAATCGTTGGAAGGTGAAAGAAACTTAATGAAACTTACCCAATCACTGATGCCTCTCAAGGACAAGCTTGTGATTATCACGAAGCTTGATGCCGAAATCCTAGATGTAACCAAAGGAGAAGAGGCTGACATCGCGAGCAAAATAGAACAAGCCGACATTCTCCGAGAAGTGATAGACACAAATTCAAGCTGCAATCACAGATTTAAACTCTCCACATACGCGAGCGACGCAAGAAGTTTCCGCTAATGGAACCACCGACATGCGACAGAAAGAAACGGCTTGTTACTCTCCCCAGATGCGCCACGTCCGGAAATTCAACCACAAACTGTGGCAACCACTCAAGATTCAAGTAGCACCTCTGCAGGAGACGCAGGGAACGTTGAACGCACTACTCAGCTTAATCCAGCACCAACCTCTACTAGAGTGAGACTGCCGAAGCTGGAGCTGAAGAGATTTGATGGCGAGTTGACAACGTGGATACCCTTTTGGAGTTCATTTGAATCGGTTATGCACAACAGTACTGAGTTGTCTCCGGTTGATAAGTTCAACTATCTAATCTCACTGCTGGATGGTCCAGCAGCAGCTGCAATTGCTGGTTTGACACTTTCCTCCCCGAATTACAGTGAAGCAGTAACCATTCTTAAGAGGCGCTTTGGTAACAAGCAGTTGATAGTAACTAGGCACATGGACACACTGATGAGTCTGGAGGCAGTGACCTCGCAGCATAACCACAAGGGCCTCAGACAGCTCTACAACCTCGTGGAATCTCACGTATGAAGCTTGCACTCTCTGGGAGTTCCATCCTCATCCTTTGGCACCTTGTTAGCATCAATCTTCATGAATAAGCTCCCATCAGAGTTTTGTCTTGCCGTCAGCAGAGAAATTGTAGATGATTGATGGGAGTTAGATGCCATACTGAAAATAGTTGAAAGAGAAATCAATGCCAGGGAGAGAGCAGGTGTAAGTTCATGTTCGAGTGTAAAACGACAGAGCAAAGAATCACCTACAGCAGCTACGCTTAATGTCTACTGATACATCTACAATCTATGCATACTGTGACCAAGCCCATCCTTCGCCCCAGTGTAGCACAGTAGTGGATGTGAAGTTGAGAAAGGGGATGCTGATGAAAGCTGGGCACTGTTTCCTATGTCTGAAAAGGGGTCACCTCAGCAAGACATGCCGCTTATCAGCTAAATGCTCCAGTTGCCAACGGCGACACCATTCCAGCATCTGTGATTCAACCAAGGTGGCTGGTGTTCATCCTGCTACGCCACAGCCTTCCAAGACACCACAGCCTTCCAAGATACCACAGCTACCTGTCCTGTCCATGTTTGTGGACTTGAGAACACCTGTTCTTCTGACGGCAAAGGCAGAGGTGTGCAGACCAGGGTTTCCTACAGCCACTCAGACTACACTTGTACTATTTGACACTGGGAGTCAGAGATCATATGTCACGTGCAGAATACGAGACCTTCGACTACCGACCAAAGGAACTGAGACATTGATAGTGAAAACGTTTGGAGCTGAGGCTGGAAGATCGCAAACATGTGATGTGGTTGATCTGAGCATTCGTGCAAGGGATGGAACGAACATCATAATGACATTGCTAACTGTACCGTTGATTTGTGAGCCTCTCAGCGGACAACATGTGACCTTTGCATCAAAGACATACCCATATTTGGCAAAACTGGACCTAGCAGATCTGGGTGAATCAAACAGCTGCATGGACGTCGGCATTCTGATCGGGGCGGATAATTATTGGTCATTGGTCACAGGGAGAACCCAGCGAGGCAGTGGACTAACCGCTATTGAAATCAGACTAGGTTGGGTGTTATCTGGACCAGCAACAGGAATGACCTCTGAGTCAACATCTGTGAACCTGCTATCCTGTCATGTCCTGAACACAGGAGTGCAGTACAGCGATACCAGTCTGGATCAAATGTTGACAAGATTTTGGGATCTGGAGACATTTGATGTTAAGGCAGACGAGACATCCGTCTATGACGAGTTTATGCATACCATCGTGTTTCAAGGTGGGAGATATCGCGTACAGCTTCCATGGAAGAGTTACCATCCGCCGTTACCTGATAACTACCATTTATGCCAGACCAGGTTGTTTGGACTGATCAGGAGGTTGAAACAAACTCCTCATATTTTTCATGACATGAGTACAACAGAATCATCCAGGACTAGATCAAGCAGGGCATAGTTGAGATTGTGGAAGACCCATGGAATGCTGCCAACAAGCTACATTACTTACCACACCACGAGGTTATCAGAGAGGACAAAGCAACCACAAAACTTAGGATTGTCTACGATGCTTCTGCAATGATGAGTCCAACCGCTGGCCCTTCCCTCAACGATTGCCTATATATAATTGTGGACATCCTGTTTCGGTTTTGACTGTCCTGTTGCACTGGTTGCAGACGTTGAGAGAGCCTTCCTAATGATCTCCATTGCAGAAGAGGATCGTGACGTATTCAGGTTTCTCTGGTTGGAGGATATCGATGGTGAACTGCCAAGAGTACAAGTGCTGAGATTTACCCGTGTCGTTTTTGGGGTTTCATCTAGTCCCTTTCTCCTCAATGCAACTATCAGATATCATATGGATGGTTATAAGGATAAGGATCCACAGTTTGTTGAGAAATTCCAGCGGTCCATATATGTAGATGACATCACATTTGGCGGAGATGACGAAGAAGTATTTGAACTTTACGAGAAAGCAAAATCTTGGTTAGCCGAAGGATCCTTCAATCTGCGCAAGTTTGTAACAAACTCACCTGAGCTGCAACAAAGGATAGACGAACAAGAAGGCAATGGAACTGTCCAAACATCCACAGGTGACCAGAAGACTGCTGCAGAGGATTTGTCCTATGCTAAGAACACATTAGGTGACAATCACACGGTCCTCAGTGGACTTAAAGTCTTAGGAATTCAGTGGGAGCCAACAACTGACAGTCTGTGTTTTAACATAGGTCGCATATGTGATGTGGCGGAGAAGATAGCACCTACCATGCGTAACATAATCAGTGTCGTCTCCAAGTTTTATGATCCCCTCGGAGTTCTCTCACCGTTCACAGTCAGGTTCAAGGGTCTGTTTCAAGAACTCTGTGTGAAGGAAGTTGGATGGGACGAGCCATTGTCAGGGGAACTATTGTCAAAATGGAGGGAGATACTGCAGAGTTGGAAGATGACCAAGGCCTTAGTTCTTCCACGCTGTTACTTCAGGATTGGTGATAGAGTGACTTCATGCCGCCTCCTGGGATTCAGTGATGCATCACAATTAGCGTACGCGGCAGTGGTGTATCTTCATGTTGAAACCACCAATGGATCTCTGTGCATTTCGTCACTGCCAAGAATAGAATATCACCATTGCAAGACCACAGTATTCCTTGTTTGGAACTGCTAGGCGCACTTCTGTTGTCAAGACTTCTCTCAAGTGTGAACACTGCACTTAGCCATGAACTCAAGGCGTTAGGTCCACCTAGTTGCTTCACTGACTCCAAGGTAGCCCTCTTTTGGATTAGAGGATGTGAAAGAGAATGGAATCAGTTTGTTGAAAACCATGTTAGGGAGATTCGTCGACTGACACCAGTTGCACAGTGGATGCATTGCCCAGGAGTGGACAACCCCGCTGACCTACCATCCCGAGAGTCTGATCTTGATGAATTGGTCAGCAACCAACTGTGGTTACATGGTCCCAAATGGCAGCTCAATTCAACAGGAATGGGTGATTTGAATTCCAACATGGAAGACTCAGTGCTTAACCCTTGACCTGCGCTAATTAATATTCATGACGCATCACGTAATGCGGAGGATTTTTAATATTATTAAGTTGCTGCTGCTGCTGCTATCCTTGTCGGCTACGTTACAAATGTATGAACATCCTGGACCCCAAATACATGCATCACCTGTATATAGGTGTGTATATTAAATTATGTTCCTAGCAATACATGTATACACAACTATTCATTTAAATGTTATACATGTATGTATTTGCACACAGTGAAAAAAACACGTAAAATCAAATGCGTAGTTGAACATTAAAATCAACACAAATCAATTTTGATGTTTCATCACACAGTGATTTTACAGAGGATTTTAAAATCCTTTATAAAATCAAACGCATTTTTTCACTGTGGCAGGATAGTCACATTTTGATTTGGTTTTACTCAGTCCTATCGCAACTAATAGCTCTCTTTAGTAGATCTACATGCACATGTGCATCTTATCTAAAGCAGAGTGATCAGTCCACTTGTAAATATGAGTATGTATGTTATCATGTCTACATCACCTGCATCAACACCATCATTTACTCCACGACATGTTATACATATACACATCATGCACTGAAATAATCTGACAACATTTTGTTTACTAGTTGTTTTTATGATGCACACGTAGCCATGTGAGCAGCGTTAATGTTATCGCAGTACCTTTGGCATAATATTCACACAACACATACAGTGTATAATATTGTTCATGCAGACCTATAATAATTATCTAACAACCTGATTTGCCATTGACAGTTTGTACAGATCTCGGGTTTCTGAACATTTACATATGCATCGAGTACAGCTGGGGAGCAGCTTGGAGCGGTTTCAAGAGGTTGTCGTGCATTCATACATCAACATGTACCCAGATATTAGACTGGATACACTTGCACTAGCACTATACTACAAACGCTGATGACGCAGCAATCCGCTAATGTGCAACACGCCAACAGTATACAGAATGACCACCTCAAACTTACGGCACAGTCTGCTGTTGGGAAATCCAACTAAATCTAGATTTTGGATTAATCTTTAATCTCCAAAAAAATCGAAGAAAAAGCAAAAAAATCCAACAAGTCCAAATATCACCAAAAAAGCTACTTAAAAGCTACCAAAATATTTACAAAGTTGGACAAAGTTTATATATCACTTCATCAGGAAGTGAGTTACGAGATGCTTCATTGAAGGCTAGCATTACTGACAGTTCAACAGCATCTTCCAGGGTCTATTCTTGTTGGTTGGTAAGCAAATTATGAAGTTGAGAGAAAGCCCTTTCTACGCAAGCTGAACTTGGCTGCACCAGCATGACACTAAGTGCTAAAACATGTAAAATTGGGTAAAACCGATCGGCTTTGACGCCACCATTGCATGAGGTCAATGTCATGACGGACGTCGTTTGCAAGGGCAATATAGGCTGGGGCTTTGCTAACAAGCTGCTTCTTCTCATCATCATTTAGAAACTTGAATTTGTCAAGCAATAAAGGGCAGTTCTTGAGCATTGTACACTGCTCAGAATCTGGTAGGATTGAGCAGCTGAGCACTTTTGAAGAAATCTACAGCCACTTTCAGATCTCCTCGTGTGTGAAACTCAAAGAAGCGGTCTTTAAAGTAGGCAAATCCAGGGTTGATACACTGCTTAGCATGTTGAAGCAGTGTGCTTCTGCCATTGACTGCGATGGCAGTTCACAACGCAACGATTGTGAAAAATCTTTCTAAAAATCCGTTAGTACCACAAAAAAGCGGGCAACCTTATTAATTTTAAAAAAATCCAGATTAAATCAAAAAGCTAAATTCTACAAATGAGTCCATTAAAATCCAAAAAAAAATCCTGATTTAGGCGGAGGGGCCAAGTCTGCTGGGACCGGGAGTACCGCTTTGAAACGGACCTTCACCAGATAATGATTCGGTGCTTGCATGTACATTCCCAGAATGCATACAGAATTAATATCTATCATTTTGAGCACTGTACCAATTCCGCTGTAACAAAGAATGAGCACATTACCAAAGGATCAAGCGGAGAAGCTTCAGCAAGGTGTCGAAATTTTTATCGTATGCATTCTGTCTCCTATCTCCGATGTTTGACCTATAAGAATGGAACAGTGTGGGTTAAACACTTACCGTACCGTCCGGTCGGAGTCTGCAAGTTAAAAAAAACCTTAGCAAAACACAACAAATGAATAGGTCTATACCTTTTTCTATCGCGCTCCATTGTGCCTGTTGTTCTATCATTTCGGTTGTTCAACGGGAACACTTGGGACACTTGCTAACTTTGTGCAAATAGTGAAAGGTGAATTCATTCTTTAGCCACTTCAACACATAACTTGTACACTCTGGAAAGACGAACTATTACCATTTGATCAGACGAACGAACAAAACCCTGATCTCAGCGCAGTCCTTCTGTCTGTTCATACCAAAAGCAACACGACCATGAAATAGCCCGCCTAAAATCTACAAATCACATGCACGGTTAGTTAACCACGTTTCTAATTGGAGCACTTTTGTATCGTACTATACACAACCATTTGTACAGGCTCAGGGCCGTAACTGCCGGTCAGGCATGCGGGCTATAGCCTGACCACTTTTTGCCCAAGGTCCACCTCGCGAAACGGCTGAAAATGATATAAAATTGTGGGCATACCCGGTATGGAATAATTTCTCACATGCAGGTTACCCGGCCATTGAATAGCTACGTGTAGACTAAGAGCAAAGGAATCGATACATGTATCGAACGTCGAACGCACCCCTATTAAGGAACACTAAATCTCATTACAATTTTTAATCAACAGTCACGTGTTTACAATGAATTTACTCAAGACCCTAATACAATGTTATACTAGACATTTACAACAATGCTAATGCGTGGTGCTACATGATGCCTAGCGTATGATATGGACACAGTTCTTAATTTGGCTCCCACATGCCTGTAGTTTATCGCTACTTCACTGGTACGCGATACTAAGAATCATGCATGTAATCTCGCGGAATGAGCCCTTTTTGACTAATAGCCATGCATGGGAATAACATTTACGCTCATCGGCCATAATTACCGTGCAGTAAATTGCATAAATCTTCGTGTACCATCGTTTTTAAGCGGGTGGCAAACCCCATGCATGCAGCTGTGTGTGTTTATGTAACAACCCTTTGATGTGGTTGTTCCTAATTCGGTACCTTTGCCGTACATTGAGGTATGTTTGCCGAAAGGTAAGTCTTCAGTACCAGGATTCACGAAACATTTCCTACGGTTAGTACAGTTGTAATCTCCATTAAATTTTCTATCCAACAGTGTTTAAATTACATGTATCTCTCTAGCATGGATAGTCTGTCCACATCAGTCAAGGGAAGTCGATTGTTCGCCTCCTATGCTTTACATGTAATTGCAACCCGCTGCTATTTTATTGTTTCTAATTTTTAAAACCACGCAGTAACATTGTTTATTATAGTAAACGTGAGCGCCTCATGGCTGGCTGTTCAATCGACGCTAATCAGTTTAACTTAATTCCAATCGTAAGGCCACTACAATAAGATTCCTTGTTTCCCATTTCCCGCCCGCACCATTATTTGGTACCGCATGTTTTCATTCATTATTAGATCACGTGTTCGTTATATTAATCATAGACATAAAAAGTGGCTATCTTGAATGTATCTGTTGCGTGTTTGTCTAGAAAAACTACTTTATTTCCTTGGCATATTGAAGCAGAACACTCCTTTGCGAGATTCTATTTGACCACGTCTTCTAAGCACATCTATAGAGTCCTGGATAGATTTAGTTAAAGCGGAGGTGGGAACCAGCATAGTAAAGGAATTTGAAGAAAGATTTACGTGCGTGACGTCACGTTCCGTTACATGACCGTGCTTCGCATTGAGTCGGCGTGTGAGCTGTTGAACATCCTTCCGTAAAGAGCTTCTTTAGTTTCGTTTACTTTTTACTGTGTGGGGGCAACCTAAAGACGTTGCGTAACGTGTAGGCTGTGGTTTGTGTTTGATACATGTATCAATTTATAATAATGAATAATGAATAATGAACCGCCAGCCCGCATGCCTTGTATGTCCTATTGAAACGGGAAACAAGGAATCTTATTGGAGTGGCCTTAAATCTGAGATTCTTTCAGACATCGGGGGACACCCTGGGTAAATCACCCCACTAATTAGATATGTACAATTGCAACTTCCCTAAACGAGCGTTTGATGTATTATTTAGCAAGACATAATTTGGGATGGGCAGAGAGGCTTTAAAAGGAGTATATATTTGATAAAGAGTGTTGTTCGGAACTTTGATTCATATACACCATGCAGGGGAAGATTTCATGGCCACATAGCAATTTTGCTGCCAAAAATGCCTCTCAGATTCGAGGAAATGCGTTAGCTTCTGGGGCTCCGCCCCAGACCCCGCTGGGGGAGCTTACAGCACTCCCCCAGACCCCCTAGCTGAAATTTCTTTCCGTCCTCATACCAGCCTGACCCGGCACTTTTCGGATGCTGCTTACAGGCCTGACAGGGGTCCAATAGAGGTCTACTGTGCAGGCATTCTACTGCTTCCATTGTAGCATTTACTGGGATCCGATGAGATCATGACCAAACTCAACTGGCGACTTGGCATAGGCCACTAAGCCATGCACCATGGGCCCAGCCTACCGCACACAAAATTTACCGCCGTATATACGGATACTCCCAGCAGACATACATGTATATAATAGCTAAGTAACCTTTGATGTCCAGCAGCATTAATAGAAGCAAAGTAGCACTCCTTCCCAGACTATGATGCCTACATACCTGCCTACCTCAAGTGGGTCCGGCCACTCATGAATTAATTCTGTGGTATACTTATGTAAACAGTGGGATTTTATGGAATGAAGTATACGCAGTAGTATAACTCACTGGAGTATATTCAAATATACTCTTAAGAATACACTATCGTATATTTTGAAAGTGCTTATATAAACGGTGACGTATATTTGACACTTGCGGATTCTCGAATATACGCGGTCGTATACTTTAAATATACTACACAGGTTATATTTTGCGCATTCCTCAAATATACGCATAAATATACACTATCGTATATCTAACTTTTTGCACAGTGTAATGCGACTCCTATCAATCGGATGGCTTAGCTAGTTGTCGGTATCGAACAAGAAATCAAAAAAGAACCATTTCGTGTTTGTTTGATGTCACAAAACCGTGTCGTTCAAGAGAACAAAACGGATTCTGTTTTTCCTCGTGGAATAGCGGCCATTTTCTCCTTCCTTTATTTTTTAAGAACTCGAGATAAAAACCGTTTCAATGGACGTGAATGGTGCCAATAAGTATAGAATTTCAAGCGGTAGATTCTTTACGGATCGGATACACATGGATCGTATTGGGCCTTGAACTGATAACAGAAATACATATGTTGACAACTTTACTGGGAAAAAAACTTAACACGGGAGCCGTTTGAAAGAACGCCAATGGTATCAGTAGGTGCAGAATTTCAAGTTATATCCGTACAAGGGAGTACGTTCATGGGGATCGCTTGTTACAGTAGCTCTGGCTAGTAATGGTGTGTTCAATACATACGGCTATGTGGTCTCGTTCCCAGACCAATATGACGCAAATGTCTCGTCGTAGAGCATCTGGGAACGGGATTAAATGAGCACGCTGTAACTAATTAGTTGAGCTTTAAATCTAAGCAAAATTTCTTTGGTGTTCCAGTTCGTAGTTTATATATATATCATTCGCTTTTGTTAGTGAAGTTGTTTTTGTCAAAATGCCTTCACGTCAGTATAAAGCTAGAGCTAAATGGGTTATACTGCAGATTGGATACCCCCCACCGCAATTCACGGCTGTTTCGAGTGGACAAAAGGCTTATAAATAGAACAAAGTGAATTTTTTTACGGTTCAAGTAAAACCATCTCATTAAAAGTTCGCCCATCAAAAATGCAAAACGTGTAGCAGTAATGCATATCATGAGACCATTTCAAACTAGTAAAACTAGTTTGGTTTTTATTTTATCTTAAACGCATGTCCCAACGCGTAGCATGATTCGACACTTCGATACGCGCATATTGTACTCTCCAAATGGCGCGAAAAATGCCATTCAGTCTGACCTTCGTATCTTTTTTTCCGCCCTTATAAGTGGTACAAAAAGACGCAAAAGTGGAACTATCAACCTTTTTCACGTAAGAATATGCGTTTTACTCGTGGTGCCGCAGTTCCTGCCACTCACAGAAATACATAATAACACACCATCCACATCATGAATAATGCGCACCACCTCATAAAAAGCCATACACAAATGCCGATTGGCGGTGCAAACTTCAAAGAGGAGTCAAAGCCAAGGAAGCAAGAGCCTACATACCAGTGCAGAGCCTACATACCACTGCAGGTTCTACATACCAGTGCAGAGCCTACAGTGACAGTCTATTGGTTGCATTTGACATCTGATTCAGAGTCTCAACCCGACCAGGAGGAGATCCACCCACAATTGTTTTACAATGCAGGTGGTGTTAAAGAACCAATACAAGTGCCAAGTGCAGCCATATACATGGTACAGGATTCATGTATTACAAGTACATGTGCTTAACATGATGTAATGCTGAAGGCATGTAAACCATTTTACAAGCATGGATTGCAGGCTGCCTCAAAGTCAGTAGCTATGGTATGCACATCAAAAGGCATGACGGCTGTGATAGATGCACTTGTTCCACCTACTATTATCACCAAACTACCTATGCCTTCTGTGTTAACAAAACAGATATTGTCAATGGTAGACGCAGTTATGTGTCCAATTTATTTGGACTCAGTGCTGCATCAACCAATACAGCTACCATGCCATGCCTATATGTTTGTGGTTGGTGTCTTAAGGCATGGATTTGTGTCACTGTACGACTGAAGTGCCCGAGCTGCTATTCAGTCACCAGTCTTCAGCTAGCCAAGCTCAAACAGCATGTTCAGTTGCGTGGTGACATAGTGATGCATTGTGGGACAGATGTTGTGGAACGCACACCATTGCGGTCAGCACAACAAGTCACAGTTAATGATAGCAGCACAAGTTGTACATGAACTTCTTCAAAACACCAGTACACAACTACCTACAGGAGGGGCAGTAAGTACATACATGCAATGTTACTGTATCAAACTAACACGTGGTCTTTTTTTCAGCCTTTGACTCTTATGTGAATAACACAGCCATGAGCAGCCATCAGCCAGCTCAGTAAATGCAGCAGGAAGCGTCGGGCTAATGAAATGAGTAGCACTAGGTGCAGAGAGCTCCACTGTCATATTTGAAACTGAACTGATGGACAGAATGAAGAAGGAGTGTTTGCTGAAGTCTAAAGGCATAGGGCTGGTACTCAAGGCTGATTTGGGGTTGCCATGGAATAGGCTCAGAATGCTGAGAAGGTATTAACTCAGTACATATACAATAACACTCATCATGCTATTATTGGCCCCTCCCACAACCCTTTGTGATGCAATTGGTGCTCCTTTATGCAACTGCATATATGGATGGATTTGGCACTTACTCTTTAAGGCGGTTGAAGGAGGCAGGAGTTAGCCTTGGTACAGCATGTTCTTTCAAATCACTAGTCGGTGATAACTTGGAGGTATAGAATTGACTCCATTTTCAGTTTGCTGTTTCTGGAGGGGGAGAAGAGATTAAGGGTGGATTGGATTCGTTCCCACCATGCCAAGCTGGATGTGGGTTGATGACCAAGTCCATGCACTCCCAGTTCAACCTTAAGCTTGCAGCTACGTATAAAACCACCCCCAATCCATTATAATTAGACAGGCTTATGTGCATTGTGAAGGAACACTACTTAAAGATCTTTCCTCAAATTCAGAGTGCAATACTTCCTAAACAAAAAAGACAAGCTTACGTATAGATGCAATATGCTCAATAACAGTAATACTATATTTATTCTCATGTGTCTTCACTAGACAGCACAGCCTAATGGAGTCAAGAGTGCTGGATGGTGGGCCAAAGTGTTAAAATAGCATCACGATTCAAGTAAGCCAGGTTAAGCTAGGTACGAGAGGTCAATGGCGTCAAACATCGCGGAAATATTGCAATATTCAAAACGCATACTGCGTGAGCTAGGAATAGCGGCACCACGAGTTTTATTGAAAATCTAACAGACAAAACTATCTCAGTTATATTGTAAAAGTTTCAGGGTACTTCATGTAATAACATGCCGAAGGCATGTTAACATCAGGAGATAGTCAGGGTCTTAGGGTTAAGGCTACAAGGCGCGAAGCGCCGCCGATGCCGACTCCGAATCCGGGGTCAAATTGCACCCGCGGTGCTGTCCAGACACTCTTCATTGATCAAAACGATCGCGAGCACCCGTAACAAAATTGAACAGCCTCGTCCCGAGTCCGCTTCGTGGACGAGGCGCCTTCGGCGCCATACTGCGCGCTTCGCGCGCTATACTCGCTCGCCTAAGGGCGGAAAGAGTACCCGAGCAATCTGTATCACCTGACCTCAAATAATACACACAGAATTCGCGAGCGTATAACATATAGTATCGACAGAATAATAGCGGTATTCCTTCACATTGTTCAGAGCGTCAGACAATATAGAAGTAGGATCCGAAGTCTAAAGGAGAGTTCAAAACAGTCCTCGTGGTAAAAAGGGAGCTAGCATCTTTAAGCCCATGTTGGTTGCTAAGGTCGTAATTAGGTCCGTTGCTATGAAAAAAATTCGTATCACGGGGCGTAGCCTTTTTGTCACAGGTTCAATGGAAATGAAACAGCCGTGAATTAGTGCTTACGGGACAACTTTTAATTCGCACGTTCTTAGAACTACGCTAAGAAATGAAGCCATTCAAAGTCTCTCATCCATAGTCAGATGTTTAATTTTAGAATCAAGCTTACCACCCGTTCCATGAGAAACGGGTGCTTTTTAAGCGGGATTTTTTGGAATCACCATTAGGTGAAAATGTGTCGATAATAAAGCGCATGACTTTTAAATATAATTGTCACATTTTGCAATGATTTTGAACTATCTGTGCATTTTTCTTTTCTTTTTTAGGCTCTTGGATCGCCGTCTGCAGTCTTCCCAAGTTAATCGGTCTTGCGGAGTGGACAAAAAAGTGCACTTTTTTTCTGAGTGTACTCGATGTGAATTAAAGCATATCATTTCATTCTGGTGTGTCATATATCACTTTGGTGTAGTCTTTTACTCATTATAATACTTCTAGCTATGGTTTTAACGTCTGGGGTCGTATCGCACTTACCGATCCCCGTGAATACCAACTATTACGCATGCATGCGCGTGTGCCTAAGATACATACATGTACTGATACATATTACATCTATGCCGTTGCTCATAAACCAAGACAGTTGACTACAAACATATTATTTTAGTGTCCAAGCATTTTGAAGTCTTTTATCCTCTTAATCAAGTCCTTCTTATTGCCAGATGTCTTCAAATGGTGCTCTTTCAAGTAATACCGAAGCTGTGTAAGCTTGAGATGACTAAGATCCTCTGCAGCCCAGTCAATCTCATCCACTTGTAAAATAATCTTTGACCGCTTTGTGCGAAGGCTCCCATTTCTAATGATTCTACTCCGCTTCCTCGATTCATGCTCTGGATGCTTGCGTTGTCCAATTTTTTAGTACACTGCTCGAATTTGACTGACCACAGGGACTTCAGAAAGCAACAGCAGTCCATCTGTATATTGTAAAGCAAGTTTGGCTTGCACAGCCTCAGCAGATACTTTAAGGTGACTTTTCACAGCAGACCCTTCAACTATGCTTTCTTCACCAGTGCGCCAGCACTGTGCAATGAAGTCCTGTACTCTTGTGCTGAGCTCAGGGTGTTGGTTTTTCTGACAGTGTGCCCAACCAGCAATGAAATTTACCTCAAACAATGCATATGTTGAAGTTCCAGGATTTGTAATTGAGGTTATCATTGCTCTTGCCTGCCCATCTACTGTGAAGTCTCAAGTGCTTAGTACTTCATTAGCATAGTGAACAGCCATAGAAACACCACTGCATTGCATGGGGGGACCTTTACATTTGTGCCTCTCTCTGCCAAGAGCAGTCTTAAAGTGGTATTGGCAATGTGTGCATCATGGGTAAATACTGCATACATCGTTCATAGCTTCTGCCTTAATGGATTCTGACTTCTCCTTGGCTTGTTGCCGTTTACTCTTCTTTGCTGGTCTAGCAATATATCGACGGCGAGCCTTAGATACATCAACCTCTGAATCCATATTGTCAAATTGTACTCTACAACCACTAAAGTTTACTCCTGGATTTCCAAATGGGTCTTGGTCATAAGAATCAAATGGAGCAGGAATCATGCATGATGGTACAGAATGTCCAAGGTTGTGAAAAAATGAAACTTGAGGGGTTGCAGAGTGGTGGTCATAATGAGCAGCCAAATAGGTTGAAATGCCTTTGATTGGGGGAAGTTTTACTGCCATGAATGGACAATCATGCTTTGGTTTCACTAGAAGGACAGTTGTATTCTTAACACATTTTGTGCTTAGAGCAACAGCAAGTTGCTTTGGAGTTGACACTTTTCTTCCCCACTCTCCTTCCGCAATATAGGCTTCAACTCTCAACTGTAAACACTGTTGATCTCTGCAGATACAGCTGTTCCCTCACTGTTTGGTCAGCATCAGAGGCTGGTGCAACAATGTCAATGACTTTGTCCACCAATTGGTAATTATCAGTGTGATAATTGACTTTTATATAGTCAACTCCAGCTCTAATTTGTTGTTTCTTACTTCCCCCTGTAATTAAATTTGTGATAGTGTAAAAGAGGGACTTCTTCATAGCCAGTGTATTTGGAAATTGAGCAGTGTGTTTTATGACATACTCTTGGTAGATTTCGGACACATCTCGTTTTAACACGAGGGATTTAATGATTGCAACATTATCTATGCTCATTTTCTTCAACAATGACAAAGATCGTTTCTTCGTTGGTAGCCACGCAAGCCTTGAGATGTTGTTGTAGGAATAAATGGTATCAACAGCAAGTTTCACCACTTCACTGCTTAACTTATGCCGAGTAATAACAGGTGGTACTAGTTCAAGGCCACGATGAAGATATGCAGCATCCACTTTGGCTTGAAATATTAAGGACCTCAAGTGACCATCAGAATGTGTTGTCCCATCATCAGACATCAACTGCTGCACATAAGAAAATGGTAATGTACTCAGGTGTGCAAGGAGACGAGAGCTGCAACTGATGTACTTGGTGCACAGTGCTTTGCTGACAAGACAATGCTGTTTGCTACTGCATATAACTTCTCTAATGGGTTTTCAATTGAAATGGATGGAAACTCTTTCTCAGTCTTACTTGCATCAGGTTCTTCTACAATTTTGAACAGTTGTTTTATAGTGGCTATTTCAGGTAACTTCCACGATGGAATACTACTTGTAGGAATTATACTGTTGTGTTTTGTTTTTCTCTTCTTTTTCTTTCTAATGATGCCGGTTAATCAACCTGCATGTTAAATTATTATTAATATCTATTATTGCTCTTGCCGATATTGGCATTCTGGTCGCCACACTCGTGCCATCATGAACCTGCTGCGCGCTCTTCTGGGCAGAGCCACTATAGAACATGCAAAATTCCAAGAGGAGCTGGACATTTGGCGGCTCTTTCATCTACTACATTATTTTGAACAAAGCGTATAATAAAGTTTTAATCAGATTTTGGCAATTCTGCGGGTAGCCCAGCACCATCATCCATTCCAACACCACTCCTGTGTTTGGGTCAGTGTTCGTGACATGCAAATACCACAGGACTCCTAATATTTCTTGCTAGAATATCATGCAACCCTGTAATTATATCTCATTAACCCATTATATGTTATACCTACACATAAGCATGGTCAGTTTTAAGAGAAATTAATAGGAAATTCTTGGCACTGCATTCTAACAGTAGCCTATCATTACTTGAGAGATTTTTTTTCTTTCTTAAATTAGACTTCATAACACACAACAGTGAACAGTGCAGAACATCGGGACAATTCCATCTCTTCTCCTGCGAAAAGAATGCCATTGCAAGAATGACTGACAGATCAACATACTGTACGAAGCACATGCTACCGCAAGGGTAATGAGCTTCGAAAGGTATCTACCAATAAACCCCAAAGGTACGTTCGAATTCGACTGAGTGATACAATACGTATTTTGGGTCGGATGAACATGTACATGTATGCGTGTATTATAATAGGTAACTGCAATATAATAATGTTTATAAACCTTTGCGTTGCATGGTTTGGTGATGTGTGCAATTGACCCGTGTATAAATGTGTCTGCGTTGTTCTGTGTAATTATATGTAGCCACAGTTATTTGTGCCTGACTAAATCATAAGATGAAAAAAGCTTATATATTTATGTAGCTATGCAAGTCTATGCAGATCATAATTAAAAAAAAAAAAAATCTGTGCAACATTGTAAGCATATAAGCTAGGATCTGCCTCTCCAATGTGTGGAGGTCTGTGTGCATGCACGCTCAAGGTAAACTGTCAGTGACTGTTTAGCGAAGCTCACGTTATATGTGCACATCTGTTATGTTTGTGATGGATTATTTACGAGCTGGCGAGTAAAGGCAATTTTTTTTTACGTCATTGTTTTTATAACTTGTGTATATGCGTGCGCAGATGAAAGTGTCCGGCGGTTTCCATACGGAAGCGTCTCTTCGCCATTTGTTTTGTTGGTCAAGCGATCTGTGTCTCGCAAACTAGCTTTAATTCGGTTGCAAGAAGAGCCAAAGGTTAACGGTAACTACTTTATGATAACCCTGGGCCTGGCCGCACTGCGTATTGATACAAGTAATATACGTGTTTAAATCTTTGTCTAATCTCTCTACTTATTTACCAATGTACTTGCATGAAGCAACATTCTACACTCATTGCGCCCACGATGAAGGCGAACAAGAAAGGAATGGGGCCGGGGCTACGCCGTAAATGTGTTATTTTCCATAATTTGTCTAAGTGTGCCATTCAACAGTAAATATATTTGCTCCTGGAATGGGTCGTTGCCATACATGCCGGCGATTTATTATCAGATGTCTGTGTGGAGATGTGTGTAATAGACCTTATTCGACCGCAATATGAAATATAAATGTCACACGCTCGTCCCAATATTGGTTCAATTACATCACGCGACACGAAGTTCACTAAAGGCGAGTGAGTTCAGGAACTATCAGCGATCACTTTTCAAGGCCTAAAACTTTCATACAAGGTTGATTCCGTTCTTTTCTATCGATTTGGTGATCCGCGTGGTGCGAGATTATAGTTTGCCGTCCCTGTATTGAAAACAATCTTGTAATCCCTCTGGCCCTCCGTGAAAAGGGTAAAAAGGAACACCAGCGAGGTAAATAAGCTCTCTATCATACCGTGGGTGTAATAGACTGATTTGACTTCACCTCGTAATTTGTTATTTATAACATAATCAAGACAAGGCAATTTAATGACTTCTACTGTGAGCCCATTTTTGTAAAGATAGAACACGGAACGGTAGCACCAAGCAGAATCCACGTGTAGTGATGTCTAGTGGGTGTATTGAGATATAAAGCATGTTAGCACAGTGTAGGGTTGTTGAGATTCTGCGCCTCAATTGCGGAGTTGAGCTGTCATGATTTACACAGCCCTTGTGATATGCCTCGAAGGAAACACTTAGTGGGCCGGCCAAACGTCTCTTGAAGTACTGTATGGGTCTGTGGTTACCCCTAGTATACCAAGCTTCTCTTTATAGCGTAACTTTCCCACCGTATCAAGCTGCTTAATCGAATCCGACAGTTCAGCCACATTCGTGCATCTCATTAACGGCGACGCCTTTTCAATATAGTATCTCATTAACGGCGACGCCTTTCCAATTATGTCACATGCATGTCACACATTAATATATTCATATTTGCGGTCGAATAAGGTCTATAGGTACCGCTCCTAGTCTCGTACCCAGAAGCAAACGAACGTAATCATTATCCCACAGTATAATACAGCGTACGTACATTTGGGTGTGGGTACGAGACTAGTACGCTCCCACCGGTCATATCACATTGGACGGGGGACCGGAACATTTAATTTTACATTTGCAGGTGTGCTCGAAAGAACGAAGTCGAATTGGAGAGTCAGTGCAGAACCATGTTTGCGGCTATGGCAGCTGCAGGAGGTGAGTTCATGACGCGACGTTAAAAAGTTAATTAATAGTGGGTTTTAATAATTGCACTGTATACAACCATATAGGTTCTGGTGACCAGGTCATTATTGTAGCGCATAGTGCAGCGGTGGTTGTCCCAAGCAAACTTATTTGCAAAGGTGATGGCAGTAATGAAACGTTTGCAGATAACGGACTCAGTGATGCAGAGGAGGAGCAGATAAGGGCGTCCAACAACCTTGGTGATAAGCTTGGTGGTGGGGATGATTATGTCAAGGGACTTGATGTGCTGTGTAATGAAGATAACAATCTTGATGCTGAGACAAAATGTCAAACTGTGCCGGATAGTGACGTGATAAGTCTTCAAAAGACATGGCCTGGCTATTTGCGAATAAGTGAGAGTGACTTCAACTGCTTAAATATAAAAAAGTATATTTCCTTATGCTCAGTGGTGTAGAGCTTGAGTGGGCGGCGGCACCTAACACTAGTGATTCTGAAGAGAACACCAGTGCAATTCAGGTGATTTTACCTAACCCCCCACCCCCCCCCCCCCCCCTCCTTCCAATTGATTCATCCTACCGTTCTTTCATACGATATGTATGCATGTGTGTGTGTGTGTGTGTATGTGTGTGTTTGATTGTTGTCACACCATCAGGGTCAGTCCTTGGATTCTCAAATCAAGTCACTGACAATTGAAGGTATGCATGTATATGTACATGTCTGTGCATTCGTTGATTTGCAGTAACCACAACCAAATCAGTTCTTGTTGATCCCAGCTGTAAACAATCTACCTCAATACAGGTATTAGTGTGTGTCGGCTTAATATCAGCATCAGTACTCACTCCCTCTTCTTTCTCTTACTTCGTTCCATGCAGCCTGTTAAACAGCATTATCTATAGGCCACTCCTGATGACATCATAACAAAGGCAAAGAGTATAGGCATAACATTGAAGGAGGTGTGTGTTAGTGATCACACCATCATCGGTGTTGTGCTACTGCAGCCTCACAAGGAAGCTGTGAAGGTCTGACAGAACACTGTAATAAAGGAAGAGATGGTGGACACACCTGTTGCTGTCATATCAAGAGAGCCAGAGAGAGTAAAAGTTTCACTGGTATCAGTACTAATACTGAGTATAACATTGTTTATGTACTGAACAATATGTATCATCCATGGCTGAGTTATTTATGATTATGACATGTAGATATACATGATTACTATGTAAATGACATATATACCAAGTTCAGATCGTAGCTACTGAAATGATCAGCGTTTCTCTAATTGCAACGTCAGAGGCTATTATTTAATGGTGCATTTTAAAATTCAAAGTACTCTCTTATTGGGAATATAATTAAGATTAATAATGTCTGTTGCCAAGACGTGAATATATTTAGATGTAGCGTAACTGTTGAAAGCATCCAATTATGAATAAAAAGCAATGAAACAAGTGAATAAAAACGTTCTCTATGAGAAAGTTGGTGGTATATAGGATTTGAAGGCAATAGTGGTGTAAAAAGCAGGGAAACAAGGGGTGAATGATAAGGAAAAACGAAATAGTCCTATATTTAGCACATGCATGAACAATGTATTGTCCTACAATGTGTGCCGGGCTAAATATAGGACTATTTCGTTTTTCCTTATCATTCAACCCTTGTTTCCCTGTTTTTTTACACCACTATTGCCTTCAAATCCTATATACCACCAACTTTCTCATAGACAATGTTTTTATTTACTTGTAGCATTAAACGTTGACACTTCTGGGGATGATGTCAGCATACATTCTGAATGGTTCTGCATGCACTGTAAGTGTTCCATGGTAAGATCTATCAGTGCCATCATGGAGTGGGTGCATCACAAGTGCACAGTGATGCTATTTCAGTGGCAGAAACATAATGATCTGGAATGGAAGGTACACTGTATATATAGATGTGCTTTATGTAAACAAATTGCATCATGGTGCACAGGTATGTGAGCAGTGCTTGTGCTAGTGGACACAGCAGGAGGTCAACAGTTGGCAGAGGTCGCCAAGCAGGCATGACACCTAATTTACTCATTGCCCTCTTCGGAAGATTGCCCCACCTCCAGTTCTTGTATATCAGTGAGCTAGGGTGTGTAACCTCCCCTGAATAATGAAAATCGATTTTTCCGAATACTTTTAAAACACTAATCGATTTTTCAGGTTTTTCTGGATCTGAAAATCGATTTTTCCGAATACTTGAAAAAAGAAAATCGATTTTTCCGAATAGGTTTTGACAATTTGCCAGCCGAATACCTAGGTTATTCAGGTTTTCTGCTCACTGAGCCACCTAAATGTACACATCACACCAGAGACCCTCCTACAGCTACCCACATCCCACCAGATACCTTCAGCACACAAACACATTTACTCCCATCACACCAGATGCCCTCGTGAGGCACACAAACACACTTACTCCCATCCCACCAGATGACCTCATGAGGCACACAAGCACATGCAGCTTCCCCCATCACACCAGATGCCCTCAGCACACAACCACAGCTACCCCCATCACACCAGACACCCTCCTACAACTACCCACATTACACCAGATCAGTACAGCATGCATCCACAGCTACCCACATCACACCACATACACTCAGCACATAACCACAGCTACCTACGTAGGCCTAAATCGCTTGGCCTAACCACATACCTAGATGGGCGTGTCTGACCTAAGTTAGCGTGGCCACTACATGTACCTACAAATCGTACCCGATGCCAAAAGAGTAGAACGACAGATGATGTTTACGCAGCACCGGCCATGCAGCCTCTATTTCACCATTGCGAGTTTTGAAAATACTAGAAACTAGCTTAAGTGCGATCGCGGCAATATCAGCTCAGAGAGATAGAGGCACGAAACAAGCTAGTTCGAAATGCACTAAGCTAACTCGCTTTGATTTGTAGCTGGAGCTGTCCGTCGTCATGACTCGTGTCAGTCGTGAAGAGGGAGATCCGTTGGCTAGTTCGGATAATTTACTGCCCCGACCCCGTACATCTGATCTCGTCCCCACGTATATTTAAATAGTAACAACAATGACGTTACGTTTCAAATTGGAAGTAAATTATCGTAAACGCGTATCCGGATATCGTCATAAAACGGTATTCGAATAATGGGCGAATTGTCGATGCGGATGACGAATACCTAAGTACCTCCGAATGGAGATGCTCAAACCGGTTATTTCGAATAGAACAAATCCAATAACCGATTATTCCGAGTAATGCTAAATTACTATTCGAACGGATAGGTTTTTGCGAATATCCGAATAACCCGAATAACCTGATAACCGGTTACACACCCTACAGTGAGCCTAGTTCCATCTTTGGCAAGCATGAATAACCCTAAAATCTTAGAGTAACTGAAGTGCCCACTGTATTCCAGCATTCTGTCACAGCCACTCGAATTGATGTGCAGTTCACTGGTATGCACCAAGTGCCTTATGGAGTGGATAGCAGCATCTGGCACTGTGAATTATCTATGCTGCTCTGAGGATGGTCCCCTGGTTCCAGCACACATTAAACCAGCATCTATCCTGCTGCTATAAGAACTTCTGGTACATTGTGCAGGTTGCAACAGGGACATTAAGGCTAGTGACTATGAAGGGCATGAGAGTGTACCCTCACTTACACCCGCGGAGGAGAAGCAAGCGGCTGAGCTGCTGAAGAGGGCCACCTCTATCAAAAAAGTCGATATCAGTAGTATGAGATGCCAGTTCCAAGTCCAGCTGACAGCATAAATCTTCCAGCAAATGGAACAACTTAGTGAAGATGCCCAGCATTATGTGGAGACCAGGTGGGCAGAATGCAATGTGTGATGTAAGTCAAATACAATAGAGGATTAATTATAATTTACCTGTGAAACAGGGATGTCAAAAATGGGAACCGAGATGCAGTTATAAAACTTCTGTGCATGTCTTCTAATACTGCCTGATAAGATGTAGCATTGGTGGTCAGCACACATATTCTCAAGTGACCTTTCTGTGGCGTGCCCTCAAGGGGTTGCCATCTGGTCACTTGGAATTTTGCAATGTAGGCAAGGGTAGCATCCTATTGTGTGGTCATTATTTGAAATCATACTTTCATTTGTATACGCACATACCACTGGCCCCTGACAAACCATACATCATTGACAAAAACTTGTAGTTTCCACAAATGAACAGCTTCACAGTGTATTGCCTGTGATTTATAGAATTTGAATATTCTTACATAATATGATTTGATGTGTATCTCCACTTCATTCCATGCAGATGTACTACAAAAAATAGGCAACCTTCACACTTTTGTTTTTGCTGCATTTGGTAGGATCCTACAACTATAACAGTCCTACATTTGCAAATAGGCTTCTTCATTTGCAAATTCAGGACTGTGAGTTGTAGGATCCTACAAAACCTCACTTTAACATGCTGTACCTTGTTTCCTTGCTTTTTGCACCACCAATCCTACATACCACCAATCACTTTCTCAATAGAGAGTTTTTGATTTACTTGTTAAGTATTGAGCCACAACTAGTAGCTGCCATGCATCCCTCCTCCAGCTAATAGAGTAAAGTGTACATCTCTGTAATTCTGCTCACCTTCAACCATGTATCAAATGTATACCTAGTCGGGCACGCCCTACCAACGCGTTTGGTCCGGTGGTAGGGTGACAAGCCTACATGTACATGTATACCACGATTTGTGCTGCTGCAATGGGGATTGCAGTCCAATTGGATTGCAGCGTGGTTCATTATCACCCAATTAGCGGCTGATGTGAGATAATTATCGGTTTCCTAGTAGCGATTGTGTTACCAAGGCAGCTGAAGATTCTATATAACAATGATATTCACAACAATATTGCATTAACAGTTCTGCAGAAATCTGGCTTGTCACCGACCAAACGCGGTGGACTGGTAGGGCGTGCCCGACTAATGTATACCAGGAATATTTCTTAAAGGGTTATATTTCCTCTGCCACGCTCTGAAAAAAAAAAATCATTGCAGCAACATCCTCCCCCCTCCCACCCCCCAAAACACATCAAAATGGTGGATTTCCAAAGGCTTGAAAACTACTTCAGAAAATTCGCCATGGCTAACTTTTACGAGAACGGATAGCACATTCTATTGACCTTACCGTTCTGCTCAGTTTTAGTCACTGAGCGTCGTTATCGTTGATTGAACACACGAAGTCTACGCACGTACATCGTGCGTAAGTCAATTGCTGTGCTATATAAGCGCCAGGCCCAACGTTAGGCTACGTGATTTATGCTTACAATAAAGGTCAGCGGTGTTTGTCACTGCTAGTATGGCTTTTAGACATCGATTGTCAGGTTCGTTATTATGGGTGTACGTAACCATTTCATTTTTTTTGGGGCGTAGGGCTTACTTTCCATGAGAGCAAACCGCCGTGTCTGATCAACTCAAGGCATACATGTACATCGGGTAAAGCCTCTGCAAAAACGTACTCCTGTTGCGAGTTATGCAGAGTTACCTGCAGGTAGTGGTACTGATGCAGTCACCTGCACTAGTGGCTAGTAGTGGGACAAAAGAAGAAAGATACAATGTAGGATGCTTGGATAGTGATCATAAAATAGAAAAATATATGTTTCGTGTATGATTGGATAATGGCACAATTTCAACTAAGAGTATGCAGTTGAAAAAGTGATATGTTCAACTGATACTCTTTGTAAACTGTCCATTTGTGTAAGCGACAGTAGCAAAACGTGGTTATTTATTTGATATGGGCAGCTTTCTAGATGGCTAAGAAATTATTCCAAGCCTTACCGAATGATTTTGATTTTCACTGCAGTGATGTACTTACTACGCATGCGCAATTAAAAAAATCACAGAACATTCGATGTAACATGGCGCATGGCACACGGATTGGAATGAACCACGACCTTTCTTCCCTGCGTCGAAATTAGTGTATAAATCACATGGACAACACAACACAAAGGAGTGACTCTCAGAGTGAGGTAGGATTGATGGGGAGGGAAAAGGTGGAGCCGGGAAAGGGATCAGTATCATAGATATTTGATACATGGATTGGAAACCTCTCACGTGATCCATTAGGACTCGTACAACATTTATTAGCAATCCGCGTTTCGCTTTTACGGTGCGTGGGCGTAAAGCTATCTTAGCGTTTTGAGCCTTTTCTAGCACTTAACGCGTGTTTTACTGGTAAGAAGTGTTCGTATAGGTTAGTTGTCAATCTGTATACAACCCTACTCATTGTTAGGGCAGGTTGAACGTTGATTATAATTCATAGATGGCTTGAAGGCTTTGTGCGACTGTATCGTGAGTATGGTAGGTCGTATAGGAACCATCTAAGCAGTTTCAGATACTTCACCACGAAAGCTATGAGGTTGACTAACCTACATGTATCTGTAGCGTGTAGTTCCTAGCGTGTACGGTGTTAGCTGCTATATAAGGCCCACTGTTTGTGCGACTGTAACACGTTTTCATATGCACGCCTGTATGTTTAAAAGACTGAAAAGTGTAGTGCACACATCGTGGTGTATGGTGAAGTGTATCTTTCTGCTTGTCGTACTATGTATGAGCTGGTGTTTAAAAATTTGCGTAACATGTTATAATATACACAGCAAGGCTTTGTGGGACTGTACCGTGAGTACGGTAAGTCGCATAGGAACCATCTAAGCAGTTTCTGATACTTCCCTACGAAAGCTATTAGGTTGCCAACGTACATCTGTCATATGTCTGTAGCGTGCAGCTCGTAGCGTGTAGGGTGTTCGGTGCTATGTAATGCTCACTGTTGTTCGTGGGACTGTAACACGTGTTTATTGCACGCCTGTGAATTAGAAGACTGAAAAGTGGAGTTCACACGTCGTGATGTATGGGGATGTGCGTGCTATGAGCTTGTATAAAAAAAAAATCGTAACAGACTTATACACAGCTAGCCATAAAACCCCAACTAACGACCACTTCCGGCGAAACTCGGACTGCACTTAACTAATGACATTCATTGCTGGGTTTCCAATCCATGTATCAAATATCTATGTCAGTATCAACGCAGTATCCCGTTTCGAAAGCAGAGCAGGACGGGATGATATGTGCATAGATATTAGACTGGAATATGATATGTGCGTGGTAAAAGTGGTTACATCCAGTAGTATTCGGACACGCCCTCCGTTATGATATGTACGTACTATGTTGTGATGTGGACCAGAGGTGGATCCAGGGGGCTGGGCTGGGGCTGGCGGGAGGGCTATAGCCCCCCTTTCTCTTAGGACACGCCCCCTTTTCTTTTGAACCCCGCCCCGTTAGGTATACGATACCATGAGGCTTGTACATGCACGCACGTGATAACGTGTATACACCTCCCGAGCGCCTCGCTTGTAAAAATGAGTCAACGCGTGATCGCAATCATTCAGTCACAAGTCGCAATTATTAATGACGATGATAGCTGACGTGCCACAAAGCAGTGGATCCAATCAGCCTTTGCCAGACTAGCGCGAATGTGATGAATCACGAATTGCTGTCAACATCAATGAGAATGCAAAGTACCTTGAAAACACTGACCTGCTAAAATTTAGGTGTGATGCTGGGGACACTGTTTTAGCTAAGCATTTAACACCGGTTCCATGAAATTAGACGACTTTTTTGGCCTATTTTGTCGAACTCACTTTTTGGAAAATTAGTCGGAACGGTACCAATTGTCACTAATACCAGTGTCAGAAGTAGTTCAACTCTTTAGACTATGTTTGGAGTTACTGCCAGCCTTGTAACTACTTCCGCTGAGGACCTAAGTTTGTTTACAGTCGAGAGGGTAATGACCTTACCGGAAACGGGACACTTTTCTGACAAGGTTTTTGAGTCTAAAAACAGTATCTAAGTGCTCAACTGGATAGGATAGGTAGCGCTTCAAACAATTCTGGCAGTAACCCATCTTGCTAGCGTTGAAACAGACACTAAACTTCTTTGGATCTCGACTCCAGACCCAAATATTGGTCGTGCACAGGCCCAAAACCTTATAATTAGGCATCACGTGGGTACTATTTACGCATAAATATGCGCACTTGGGTCACAGAACTAGTTTGGATCTCGACACCAGACCCAAATTTGGTCGTGCTCAGGCCCAAAACCTTATAATTAGGCATCACGTGGGTACTATTTACGCATAAATATGCGCACGTGAGCTAAATTACATAGGCTTTTCGTCCAGTTATTGATTTCTCGTACCCAGACATTAATGAACTACATTGATCTACGTAAACCCTCGAACGAGGTAAACCACTGTAAGTGAGTTTTTTTAGCTAACTGCCAAAACGATATCTATTGTGGCCTCCTAGTAATACCAAATGACGTTTAAAATCGTATCCATAGCGGCTCTTAATTGCCTAGGAAAAAAGTGTACTCTGCAACGCTTTGTGACCGAAAAACATAAAACCGCATCACTTTGAAAGCATACAGGTAAGTGTCCACGATAGATATAAGACAGATGACAACGCCAAATGGCTAGGTGATAGTTAAACTATCTAAAAATATGCTTTTTCAGACAATTGGAGGCCTTGCGACTAATTTTTAGAAAGTATGGTTCGACGAAAATGGTCGTCTAATTTCACGGAACCGGTGTTAAGCAAATGGGCTTTACCGTTCAAAGGTGTGAAAAAGTATCGAAATCACGAATTCATTGCTCAAATTTTTTTCTTGTGGCAGAGCCCCTGGACTCCCTTTCTAGTCCTCCCCCCCTCACCCTCTTTCATCATTTCTGTATTCGTCCTTGGTGGAATCAGCTTTGAAATGGATATACAATTACCCTTTATTGCTGTACGGAAGGGTGTACTGTAATCACTTTACTATAGATCTGTCCAAACCTCATTTTGGCACTTATGTACATGTAGTCCCCCTTTCCAATGTCATGTATTTATTTGTGCTTATTACAACGGAAATGGATACATGTCCATAACCTGTGATACAAAGTAATGAAAACTATCGTGCAGTTCCACGGAAACAGGAACCTTCCATCACATAATTTATTGGCCCCCTAGTACTGTAATGTTCTGATACATGTAGTTGTGAGGAGTGATTCATATCATGAGACATGTGTGAAGGAGTGTGAGGAATAGTGTGGAGTGTCAGATATTATTGTAACCTTTTCCTTGAATGCTCTCTTTGATGCACTGTACTTTTACTCATTCAACTCTCACCAATATATTTAGCATGACATAAAAGCTCCTTCATGAAGGTATTATGAGAGATGTATAAACTAAAGTTTAATGTTATTAAATCCTGTGGGGAAGCAATTTGGTTTCATCTTATATCACAACTGATCTGCCGTACCAAATAAATAAAATTAACAAAAGTCTACATGTAAGGTTTAGGATGTAGCAAAGGCTGTTGTTGCATTTTTATGTTGATAGCCTATCAAAACATTTCTGACGTAACAAAACTGTCATAACCATGCAAGGTCAACAAACAAGTATACATGTACATTGTACAGTGTGTTCCAAATGAAGAGACCAAAAAATGACTTTTAAAAACTATTTTGCATGTAACATTTGAACCCTTCAGACTACATGTAAAAGGAGTTAGATTTTTATATTCAGCCATCACGTCTGTACATGAAAAAGTTGTTATTAAATGTAAACAATGGGTGGCAATTAGTAAAAAAAACTTTGATTCTTTCTCAATTGTAGTTCCTGTAAGGAACATAATGAGCATTCAAATTTATTTTGTAGGTACCCCACTATGGTACGTAATTGCATACAAAGTTTGACTTCTTAACTCAAAGTGGTTGGAAAGATCAGTCCTAAATTACGTGTTTTTTGAGGTGCCGCACAGTTTGCATTATTTTGAACAAATTAGTTTGACTAAAGGGTAAAAAGTCACGTTTTAAATATGAGAGGTCCCTGGGGTATCCACATAATTTTTTTTAATTGTCTGACAGCTTGCTGTCGGTATAAACAAACTGTGAAAATTTAAAAAGCTGAAAATTGGAAGCCATATTTCACCCGTTTTTAGGATTTCTTCTGTATATCATAGTAAACATGTAGCAAAGAATCATGATATTTGCATTTATACGTACTCTATCATTTATTGTACCTGTACAAATGCTTGTAAAGTGCTTACAAATGCAGACCATGTCTGCTATGATATACGGAGAAATCCTAAAAACGGATGAAAAATGGCCATTCATGGATTGTTTGATGCCAAGAGCAAGCTGCCAAAAAATTATGTTGATACCCCAGGGACCTCTCATAGAAAATGTGACTATTAACCCTCAAGTCAAACTAGTTTGTCTGAACCGCGTGGCACTTAAAAAAAGTACGTCAGGACCGATCATTCCAATAACTTTGAGTTAAGACCCATAGTGGTTTACCTGCAAAATAAATTTGAACACTTAGCTATGTTCCTTTTATAGTTGAAAGATGAATCAATATCTGTTTACTTCCCTGTATTGCCACCCATTTTTTACATATAGGAATTGAATTATCATGTACAGAAGTGATTGCTGAATATGAAATCTAACTCCCTTATTACATGTAGCCTGAAGAATTCAAATGTTACGTGCAAAATTGTGAAAAGTCATCTTTTGGTCTCTTCATTTGGAACACTGTAGGATCAACTTTTGCATAACAGCTTAGAACAACATCATATACATGTGCACCCCCCCACCATCAATTATAGTTCATTAATTATGCATATCATAACAATGATTGTTGCGGAATGTCAGGAAGCAAGTAATTTACTCTTTGATCTGTTGTTAGCATGTTACTATGCAATTATGTACAACCCTTCTCTTAACTCCTATCATGTGCACTGTAAACCCTCCACCATAACTTGTACAGTATCAGTGCAAAAATAGCATAAAATATATTTGGGTGAAATTTGCTGCCCAAGCTTGGCTAGGAATAAACCCTACAAGCCACATTTAGTTTTTATTGTACAAAAGCGGTTCTGAGACAGCATTGAGGAAGTATATTGCGATGTGGGGTCAAATTAATTGGCAATATCGTGGTTCATGCACTAACAGAGAGCTTTTTTTATCTGCAATATTGAAGTAAAGGTTTTCACTGATTTTGCCATTGCCTAGGGCTTTAATTTTTCAAGTTAAAAAATGATTAATTACATTTATTTAGATTCAATTTTTAGGACTTAATTTGGTACTGCGTTGATTTTTCCCACTGAAACCTGTTTCTATAGGATAGAAGACATTGAAAACACCTTTTAGCATATTTATTCTGTGTTCCCTTTTTAAGATACACGGTTCCCCCTTTTTATATGGTTTGAATCGATGTGCGGTTGCAAAAACAACTATGAATATATTAAGGTTACTTAACCAATAACTGCACAGTGGTTTAAAACCATAGCTGAGCAAGACATTTACAGATTAAACACAATTTATAATCATGAATGTATCTTGATTCAGAAAAAAAGGTGCTAATAGGCAATTCTTAAATGAAAGGCTGCATTAGCCTGTAGTGGGCTCATTGGGCTGGTAAGTCTACTTTGATCTTGAACTCCTGTCTAAGACTAGTATCTAAGCTGTGACTAAATAACTTCATCTAAACTTATCACTGCTAAGCATTTACATGTGGAACAAAATGTATTGCAGCTACAAGGCTGTCATGTATGTAATTCTCCCTGTGAATGAATTGTTACTTCTGCTTCCACAATCAATAGAGTAAACAAAGCATCGGGCTCAATGACCTATTGCACTGGTACTCGCTTCATCTTATACTTTTTCGATCTCTTCCACTTCATCTTTATCATCATTATCATCATCTGAACTCTGAGCAATGGTTGGTTAATCAGTAACATCAGGTATATAAAACCTTTCTCGTTGAAACTCCATAAAGGATTTCGGTGTGTACTTTTGCTTTCGTACCATTTGTTTAATCTAATCCTAAGCCTAAGGCCTAAGTCTGTGAAAGTGATAAACCAAAACTTACAGGCTCATTCTTATATCCTTTGTCGTTCATAAATCGTCTGGTGGCGGCCTCCATGTTGCTTCTAAAATTCATCACATACCTTTCAAACGCTTCTTGATTGCTAATCCTTTGGTCGTCGGCCATAATTACAAGCAAGTTAAGTTGTGATTATTAACTTTTTTATATACTAAGTCACTGGTGTTTATAGTGTTTTATAAATCCAAACCTTGACGTGGCAAGAAGCGGTGTGTGGAAATAGGTAGGCATTTAATAGCAGAAGGCTTTTACACTATTACTTTGCTTGAGAAGACCGCCCTATTTCACCCATCTGTTCCCTTAGACACTTGTGATTTTATTTGCATTCCGCAACCAGTAATCTTATTGAAATTATATCCTGTAATGTGCTATGCAATAAGAATTATACCAGTACCTGTAAGAAGGGTTTAAGAATATATGTCTACTTTATTTACTTTCCATCACCCAAAACAATTTTTAAATATCAGTAACATCTGTTAAACATATTTACCACAATTTAATGCTTTGCACCTAGCTATGTAGGCCAATATTAGGCACAATTTGAAGTTAGAGCTCCAATTATGATAGTTTAGGGAGTTTTTAATCATTTTTTGGAATAAAGTCTAAAGGTTATATCCTGACCCCATGTCATGGTCTTAAACCACTGTGAACTGTGGTATACACACATATGCATACATGTTGTACGTCACGTATAACTGCATTATTGCACTTGAAATGCGGTAGACTGTACTTATATTTGGCCCTCGCTTCCATTATCCACACTGTAGCTATAAGACGCAGCACTGTTTCGTGTCTATGCACCAATGCGCAACATAATAATATAATAATACTGATGAATATTTAATGCCATCAATTTTGCTGGTTAATTCACATTAGATCACGAGATCACACTACAAAATGTACGAATAAAGTAGGCCGTAATGCTTGTTGTTGCCTCTGCACTTAGCGATAATTTGCAGTGCCGCTTAGATTTATGACATTCAGTTCCACTCCATTTTTACTTCGATGCCACTGGAACAGGGTTAAATAATTTAACGGGCTTTTGTTTATAAGGGGGTTGGGGGGCATTGAATCCCAAAGGGTAGGCCACGCCCCCCACCCCACAGGACACCCATGACCATGCTTTATTTTAGATGATAATGTACGGGTCCATTTTCATGTTATAATCAGTACTAAGAGTTTCAACATCTCCTTCTCTCTCTCTATCCCCACCCTTCCTTCCCACTATTAATTCTCACCTTGTTATGTTATGATTATGATTATACCATTTATGATGACATTTTGTATATTTGTTCCTTAGAGTCCATTGTATATGGCAAGTCAGGAGGGTCATCATGATATAGTGCAGACCTTGTTGGGAGCAGGTGCTGATGTGAATATAGCAACATCCGATGTAAGTGAATTGATATTTTGAAAAGTGCATGCACTGAATATTTGGAACCATTCGTGCTGTATCATGAAATCATTAAAAGTGCAATCTGCATATACATGTAACTCGTGTACTGAGAAATGAATACTTTAGTTCATTGTTGCTATTGAACCAGAAGGCTAAGACGGTCATTTTCATATTTTGTTCAAAAACTAGATTGTTTACTTTAGGAAAAACTTGTACTGTTCTTGTTCCCAGACCCATTTATCTCATTAGTTGTCTTCTTCCTTTCTGGGTGAGTATAACTTTGGATAGGAACAGTTTTAAAGTGCGCCAGTTACACCAATAGCTTTATAATTTCCTGGAAGAACATCAGATATATAAATAAAGCATGAAACTGATGTATGTAATCATTACATGTACGTAATATGGAGTGCTATATTAAAAGTGGTCCCATGGCAATACTTTACATCATGTATGATTAGAATTATGTCATAGGTTGGCACTGCTATGTAGGAATTTCGTTTGTGTTATAAATTACTAGCCATTTGGCAAAGTTTTTCTAGTCAAAATGCCTTCACACCAAGAAAAGAGAGCTAAATGTCGAGAGGAATTCCTCCAAAGGCATTTACATATGTAACATTGTATATGGTTGGTCCACCATATATGCAGCATATGGTTTTGATTTGTTTTGATCCTTAGGACAATGCAACTCCATTATATGTGGCATGTCAGAAGGGTCACCATGATGTAGTGCAGACCTTGTTGGGAGCAGGTGCTGATGTGAATATAGCAACATCCGATGTAAGTGAAATAATGCTGTATTAACGGTTTCCCCGCGAACGTCGCTTATAAGCGACACAATTATTATGTACGGTCACCGCGGACGTCGCTTATAAGCGACAAAATAACATGTTGATAGTTACACAAGTGTAACTTTTCGCCCATCGTACACATAAAGATCAAACCTTAGACATAGCTAGTAGACAGGCATGCGAACAAGAATCAACATAGTTTGAGCAACGTTACATTCACAAATATACATTTTTATAACGCCCATAGGGTAGAATATTTGGGTGTGTCCGAGCATCATGTGAGGACAGCTGGTACGGTCGTATCGAGTGGTATATTGGTGTCTTGAAACGTTATAAAGATGACTCAGGGTCAAGAAAACATGTTCTGAGTTAGTAGTGTTCAGCTTTACTAAAGAAAGAAAACGGCAGGAGTTCAAAGTACGCTCCATCATAAATAATGTTGGGACAATTCAATGTACGGTGCTCGTACGTACGCTTGCACTGTTCAGCTTGTTTTCACGCACAAATCGTATATAAAATACATGCCTTCATCATTAAATACTTGCCTAACAGTCCAGCGACGATAGTAGTTAGATTTCAAGTTCATAGCGTCTATGGCAACGGCAGCGTCTCTGTAGGTAACCGACTCATTTGCTCACGGTAAGTTACGGATACCTTACCAGTGTGCTACAAACAATCAGCTCATACCAGCGTGTAGAGAAATCACTTCTCTAACTGAATTTCAAAAGTTGCACTAAGAAGACTCGTTCGGTTCAAAAGTTATATGGAGCTAATGACACTGTATCTAAAAATAGCAAATATCAATAATTAAATTCCGTGGTTACGTAGCTATAATTGATAATTAAATTAGCTGGTAAACCGTTAATACTTCCAGGTAGTGCGCAATTGTACATGTGAGGGTCAATTTTCTTGCTGTGACCAGTACTTAGACTTTCCGACAACCACTTTGTTAGATTGTCTTCCATTGTTTTGTGGATCTTACAATGTACATACTTACAATTCTGTACATCTACATATACATTGTAATTGTAAGGTGTATCATGACAAACCTATTCCTATTTTACTTTCCATCCCATCTATTAACAAATTAGTGCCCAAGTTACGTTATACATTGAATTCATTATGTACAAGTAAATCAAAAACTTCTCTATCGAGAAAGTGATTGGTGGAATGTAGGATTGGTGGTGCAAAAAGCAATGTAACAAGGTACAATATGTTACAGTGAGGTTTGGCAGGATCCTACAACTAATAGTCCTAAATTTTCAAATGAAGAAGCCTATTTGCAAATGTAGGACCATTATAGTTGTAGGATCCTACCAAACATCACTGTAACATACTGTACCTAGTTTCCTTGCTTTATGCACCACCAGTCCAGGGTGAAAAAATAGACGTTAAATCGTGCAACTACGTGTGGAAAGGGGCCGTGATCTTGCCAAAACAGGCGGTTTTCAAAACACATTATCTCCTTGATTGTGCTTTATAATAGAGTCAAATTTTGCAGGTTTGGTTTGCCATGCATCGTTCAGATGATATTTGCATTCAAGTACGAGCTTTATTTCACAGGCTTTTGTTCTTGAAGCCCGTGAAGTCAGGTTCATACTTAAATGTGAATATCTTTGGAATGATGCATGGCAGACTGAACAGTCTTTGGATTTTTATAGGCACTGTACCGCTTTGTGTACCTGAAAAATTTGACTCTATTATAATGCACAATCAAGGAGATAACATGTTAAAACCGGTGTGTTTTGGCAAGATTGTGGCCCCTTTCCTTGCATAGTTTGCACGATTTAACATCTATATTTTTCATCGGGGTTTACTACACGACGACTATGATATACGAAGAAAGCCTAAAAATGGGTGAAAAATTGCTTCCAATTTTTAAGCTTTTCACAGATTGTTTAATGCCATCAGCAAGCTGCCATAGAAATAAAAAAAATTATGTGGTTACCCAAGGGACCTCTCATATGGAAAACATGATTTTTAAGTCAAACTGATTTGTATGAATTCATGTGAACCGTGCGGCCTCAAAAGACATGTAATTTGAGACCGATCTTTCCAACCACTTTAAGTTAAGAAGTCAAACTTTGTATGCACTTACATGTAGGCACCATAGTGGGATACCTACAAAATAAATTTGAACACTTAGCTATGTTCCTTACAGGAACTGCAATTGAAAGATGTGATTTGAATCAATGTTTGATTACTTAATATCACCCATTGTTTACATTTAATAACGTTTCCATGTACAGAAGTGATGGCTGAAAATTCCCTCACATACATGTGTATAGCCTGGAGGATTCAAATGTTACACGCAAAGTAATAAAACAGTCATTTTTTTAGTCTCTTCATTTAGAACACATTCTACAGTCACATTGGTATTCACTTCATTCAACTTTTTGTGTGCATGAAAGTGTGTCAAAATAGTCCTTCACCTGTAGCATAGGCCTTGGTTAATTCCAGGTGGTGGGCTTGTATTTATTGCTATCAAGTAGCAGGGGAGCACAATGATGTTATTTTTTTTATTTTTTATTTTTATTTTATTTTTTATTTTTATTTTACAATATTTATAATATAAACTAACATACATGATAAACTAACATACATGATAAACTAACATATATGGCTAACAACAACACAACCTAACATATACAATGTACTGGCACACTAACACACTCGATCACTCACACACAGAACTAAAAGTCATCTAAACCATCAAAGGAACTTAATGTTCCCAAGACGGAAGTGGAATTTCCTCTCTGGATTGCCACAGAAAGGTGCTGGAGTAAGAATTGGTAGGATTGTGAGTCTCCAGTGGTTTTGTGCAGACGATGGCCAAGGTCCTTAAGAAAGGACAATGTTTCAGCACCAAACACACCAAGAGACTCACATGCTATGGGAACAAAGAAGTATTTAGCTCCAAGAGAGGAATACTTCTTCCTCTTTTGAGATTCAGCCTCTGCTGCTACCAATCCTGAGCCTCTTTCAGCATTTATTTATTAGTTATGAACACATTAACGTAGCTTTTTTACCATTCTCAGTCTGTAGTGGTGGCATGTATGTATGTACTTATACTAACTTTCTCTTGCATTGATAATCCTGCTTTGATCAGCTCAGCATGTTAGTTGTTTGAACCTATACTGTGTATTTACTATTTTCCATGGTATATGGAATACCTCTTACTCTTACTACTATGAGTTGTGCTTGTAAGCTACAGTATGCGTCAATAAAAAGTTGGCGCCACGCATTACGCTACGATTGTAGCCAAATACGAGTTCATACTTGTTGCATTATACAGTACATGTCAGAAAAACGTTGGTGCCACGCATTGCACTCGAAAAGTAGTGGGCTCTGTTCGGAACACGTTGTGATAATAGCACAATCCCTATGAAAATTATTCCGTTACGTTACGTTTGGAATATATTACGTTATGGCTGTAATGCGATTACAGCTACCACTCCCACGCAGTGTTTGGTCATGCCGGGTACATGATGTGTATGGGACAGTGTCCAGCAAAATCGGGCTTGTGGGGTTCTAATTTTATCACTATAAAAATTGCACGTTACACTTAACAGTACATCTTTGCAACGGTACAACCTTTTCCTGTCAAATTTCATACACTTGTACCCACACAATTTCTCTCTGTGGAAATCGATTTTTGTAATCTACGTATTTTCCGTGCAGTGGGTACAGCATTCATTAACCCCGCAGGTTAGAAATCCACATTTCTCGAGGTGCGAGTGTTGAAAACGCGTCAAATTCGGAACATACATAGTGAAGTCCTGTAGCTATTGATTTGTTCAGATCGTTGATTTGTATATCATCCGTTACGGTAATATGGCAGTGCAAAGTTAGTGCATACTTCCCGCCCGATTCGCGCCACCAATGTATCCTAATGCGCTTCCCGTTCTTCCGAGCACATGAATATGCAATTTTATCTGGCTCCACCTATTCTCCGCCCAAAGACCCAGTACCTCTTTTGCTTGCTGGAAATTAAGAAGCAATCTCGTTACGGTTGGCTTTGACTTTACAACTAGCAAATAACGAAGTAAAGCTAACAAGTAATTGAGGCGATCATGCAATGCACGTGGACTCTCGTGCCAACTCGGTACGTACGCCTTCGATTAACTCATAGCCACATTATAATACATCGCAGACGTCAGGAGGGTGGGGATTGATTCATTTAGGAAAAGGCTTTCAGGGGACGAGTACGATTGCCAAGCCTTATTGTATATATAAGTCTTGCTGCCTTGTTTGCACAACGTTTGCAACACAAACTAGTGCTATGGTGCAGTGCCAGTTATAAGAAGTGCTGTTACTGTGCTTGTAAAGTAGTGCTATGGTGTTGTGCTTGTGAAGTAGTGCCATTGTGCAGTACCCGTTATGGTGCTGAAGTAGTGCCATGGGTGAAGTAGTGCTATGGTGCTGATTGTGTAGTGCTTTGGTGCTGCATTTATGAAGCAGAGTGCCTCTGTGATGTAGTGCTATGGTGCAGTACTAGTGAAGTAGTGCCATCGTTCTGTGCTTGTGAAGTAGTGCTATGGTGCTGATTGCATATTGATATGGTGCAGTGCTTGTGAAGTAGTGCTATGGTACAGTGCCTGTGACGTAGTGCTATGGTGCAGTGCTTGTGAAGTAGTGCTATGGTACAGTACATGTGATGTAGTGCTATGGTGCAGTGCTTGTGACGTAGTGCTATGGTGCAGTGCTTGTGAAGTGCTATGGTGCAGTGCTTGTGACGTAGTGTTATGGTGCAGTGCTTGTGCGAGTAAGCAAGGGACATGGGGGCCATTGCCCCATTATATTGTCATGGGGGGGGGGGGGGGGGGGGGGGTATTGCCTCCCCTCCCTCCTCACCTTTATTCAGTACGATGTATACACCATCCTAAAATTTATGTCAGGTCCTCAGCCTATAGACACACTTATTTATTTGTACCCCCCCCCCACCTTTAAATACCTTCCTGTGCACCTGATGATGGCACCATGCTCCTGAAATAGTGCTATGGTGCTATGCTTGCTATTGTGCTTAATGTGTAGTGCTATGGTGCTGCGTTTATCAAGTAGTGATATTGTGCTGTGCTAAGCAATGCTATGTTGCTGTATTTGTGAAATTTGTGAAGTATGTGAAGTAGTGCCATCCCTGTTATGGTGCTGAAGTAGTGCCATGGGTGAAGTGTGTAGTACTATGGTGCCATGGTATGTGCTATGCTTGTGAAGTACAGATTGTGTAGTGCTATGGTGCTGATTGTGTAGTGCTTAGGTGCCATGGTATGTGCTATGCTTGTGAAGTAGTGTAATGCTAGGGTGTTGATTGTGTAGTGCTATTGTGCTGATTGTGTAGTGCTATGGTGTCATGGTATGTGCTATGCTTGTGAAGTACAGTGTAGTGCTAGGGTGTTGATTGTGTAGTGCTATGGTGCTGACTGTGTAGTGCTATGGTGCTGATTGTGTAGGGCTATGGTGCTGATTGTGTAGTGCTGTGGTGCTAATAGTGTATTGCTATGGTGCTGGATTTATGATGTAGGGCTATGGTGCTGTGCCTGTGAAGTAATGCTATGGTGCTGCATTTATGACGTAGCGCTATGGTGCTGTGCCTGTGAAGTAATGATATGGGTCAGTGGCATAGGACGTATGAGGACCATTGGGGCCATAGCCCCCCCCAGTATATAAATGAAGGGGGGGGGGGGGGGGGGGTGCTACACACCGTCCTGATCTCTCCCCCCTCCCCCCTCGGTCTATAGACATGCTCATTTATTTGCACCCCCACCATCCTACACGCCTGATGGTGCTGTCCTTCTGAAGTAGTGCCTTGGTGCTATACTTGTGAAGTAGTGCTGTGGTGTTTATTGTGTAGTGCTATGGTGTTACATTTATGAAGTAGTACTATGGTGCAGTGCATTTGCTGCAAGGAAGCAAGGGCCATGGGGGCCATTGCCCCCATTTATTGTTGTAGGGGGACATTGCTCCCCCTCCCCCTCTCACCTTTATTCAGTACGATGTATAAAAGTAATAATGGAGGGGGGAGGGGGGGGGGAGGAAATGCTATACGCCATCCTAAAATTTCTGAGTCAGGTCCTCAACCTATAGACACGCTTATTTATTTGTACCTCCACCTTTAAATACCTTCCTACGCACCTAATGGTGGCACTGTGCTTCTGAAGTAGTGCTATGGTGCTATGCTTGTGAAGTGGTGCTGTGGTGCTTATTGTATAGCTATATGGTGCTGTGTTTGTGAAGCACGTGAAGTAGTGCAGTACCCGTTATGGTGCTGATGTAGTGCCATGGGTGAAGTAGTGCTATGATGCTGATTGTTTAGTGCTATGGTACTGATTGTGTAGTGCTATGGTGCTGATTGTGTAGTGCTATGGTGCTGATTGTGTAGTGCCATGGTGCTTATTGTGTAGTGCTATGGTGCTGATTGTGCTATGGTGCTGATTGTGTAGTGCTATGGTGCTGACTGTGTAGTACTATGGTGCTGATTGTGTAGTGCTATGGTGCTGACTGTGTAGTACTATGGTGCTGATTGTGTAGTGCTATGGTGCTTATTGTGTAGTGCTATGGTGCTGATTGTGCTATGGTGCTGATTGTGTAGTGCTATGGTGCCGATTGTGTAGTGGTATGGTGCAGTGCTTGTGATGTAGTGCTGTGGTGCTAATAGTGTAATGCTAAGGTGCTGCATTTATGAAGTAGTGCTATGGTGCTGTGCCTGTGAAGTAATACTATGGTGCTGATTGTGCAGTGCTATGGTGCTGAATTTATGACATGCTATGGTGCAGTGCCTGTGAAGTAGTGCTATGGTCAATGGCATAAGAAGTATGGGGGCCATTGGGACCATAGCCCCCCCCCCCCCCTCCACAGTACCATGTATAAGAGTATAAATGGAGGGGGGAGGGGGGTGCCACACGCCATCCTAAACATAGGTCAGTTCTCTTCCCCCCCTCCCCCCTCGGCCTATAGACATGCTCATTTATTTGCACCCCCCATCTTCCTACACGCCTGATGGTGCTGTCCATCTGAAGTAGTGCCTTCCAAGGTGCTATACTAGTGAAGCAGTGCTGTGGTGCTTATTGTGTAGTGCTATGGTGCTGCACTTATCAAGTAGTACTATTGTGCAGTACTAAGCAATGCTATGGTGCTGTGTTTGTGAAGCATGTGAAGTATGTGAAGTAGTGCTATGGTGTTGTGCATGTGAAGTAGTGCCATCCCTGTTTAGTGCTGAAGTAGTGCCATGGGTGAAGTAGTGCTATGGTGCTGATTGTGTAGTGCTATGGTGCTATTTGCTATGCTTGTGAAGTACAGTGTAGTGCTAGGGTGTTGATTGTGTAGTGCTAGGGTGTTGATTGTGTAGTGCTAGGGTGTTGATTGTGTAGTGCTAGGGTTTTGATTGTGTAGTGCTATGGTGCTGATTGTGTAATGCTACATGTATGTGTAGTGTTATGGTGCTGATTGTGTAGTGCTATGGTGCCAATTGTGTACAGTGCTTGTGAAGTAGTGCTATGGTGCTAAAAGTGTAATGCTATGGTGTTGAAGTAGTGCTATGGTGCTGTGCCTGTTAAGTAATGCTATGGTGCTGATTGTGTAGTGCTATGGTGCTGCATTATGACGTAGAGCTATGGTGCAGTGCCTGTGAAGTAGTGCTATGGTCAGTGGCATAGGAAGTATGGGGCCATTGGGGCCATAGTCCCCCCCCCCCTCCACAGTGTGAAATAGTGCTATGGTGCAGTGCCTGTGAAGTAGTGCTATGGTGCTTGTGAAGTGCTTTTTAAGAAATAACATACATGTACATGTTCAAGCTGGGAAATTTGTATTTGTATTTGAATGTGAACACTTGCCATTCAGTCTATGTAAACTTTCCAGTGGCCCAGTCGGCCAGTCCTGCCATAATCTGTAGTGATAGGTTAGCAATTATATTCACTGCCACCATATGCGAGGCTTCCATGATCCAAAGCTGCTTCTGTGAAGGTCTTTTTAAAACTCTCAACACTACTGTGTGAGCTCTTTTTTTTTGCACCCCCTGCTATGCTTATGAAGTAGTGCTATGGTGCTTGCTATGGTGCTGTTTTATCAAGAAGTGCTATTTTGCAGTGCTATTGTTGCAGTGCCTGTGAAGCAGTGCTATGATGTAAGTGCCTGCAAAGTAGTGCTATGGTGCAGTGCTTGTGAAGTAGTGCTATGGTGCTGTGCCTGTGAAGTAGAGCTATGGTGCTGTGCCTGTGAAAAAGCACTTCACAGGCACAGCACCATAGCACTACTTCACAAACACTGCATCATAGCACTACTTTACAAGCACTGCACCATAGCACTACTGCTATTTTGCAGTGCTATTGTTGCAGTGCCTGCGAAGTAGTGCTATGGTGCTGTGCCTGTGAAGTAGTGCTATGGTGCTGTGCCTGTGAAAAAACACTTCACAGGCACAGCACCATAGCACTACTTCACAAACACGCATTGCACTATAAGAATAACAAGCTTGTTGGTTTAAAAGTTGAATATTACCATAGTCTATGTAAACTTTCCAGTGGCCCAGACCTGCCATAATCTGTAGTGATAGGTTAGCAATAATATTCACTGCTAACATATGCAAGGCTTCCAAAGCTTCTACCCCTGTGAAGGACTTTAAAAAAAAATCTCAACACTGCTCTTGTACTATATGAGCGACTATACAAATATTCAGAGTGTGTTGCACAGCTCCCTAGATGAAATAGGGCCATGTATGAGGGGCACCACTTAGAATTTGCAAACACACGCACGTACAGACACACACATATATGCAGGCACATATACACACACAATCACAGATGTACAACAGTGAACACACACAAGCAATCAAAGCAATCACTAATGTACATCAGGGTTGGCAGTCCGGGTAAGGATAGCTTTTGGAACTTAGAGGTGGTGGCAAGAGGTGAGGCAAGCTTATAGCTGGTGCCTCCGTATCTTAGGCTTCACACACACACCCCCCAGATCAGAGCACAAGGTGTCATTGGCAATATGTATAGACTTGGGGGAACCCTTGCTTCCAATAGTGTTAGGGGGTTAAATGAAGAGGTGAGAAGTGATGGGAAAGTCTAGAGCCATTGCTTTTCCCATGTACCAGTTGGATAACAGCTTTGGCAAGTTTTGGGGTGGTCAGGAGACATAGCTCCACACTGAGGTGGTCACTATAGCTGTAATGGCCGAGGTGGTCATAGCTTGCCTATTAAAGACCATCTATTGTTTCCATCAGAGTCAACTTGACCATATTTTCCATGCAGCCATTAAGTGGTGACCTGGCCTGCATGGCCTCAGTTCAAGGTGCACCTTGTGCCATGGAAGCTACATGTGTATATTGCTTGGGCATTGCACCCCATTAAAAGGGGGCTGTAAACTATACATGAACATTAATAAAAGGTGTAGCACAGATTTCAAGGAGCATCAGATGTGTGCATGAGTCACAAGCCCATTCCCTATTAACATGAGGATGGGTGGTGCAAACTGTTGTCTTTTCAAATGAGGATTAAGGGCTAACCTTCGTATAGCAATTACCAATAATCCTGAAACAAAATGGGTAACGAGTGGTCTTTGATCTGTAGTAGCCCACTATAAAAAGCACTATTTCACAAGCACAGCACTATACTAGCACTTTCTAACAGGCGCTGCACAATAGCACTACTTCAGAGGCACTGCACCATAGCACTACTTCACAGGTACAGCACCATAGCACTACTTCACATGCACAACACCATAGCACTACTTCACATACTTCACAAACACAGCACCATAGCATTGCATAATAGCACTACTTGATAAACGCAGCACCATAGCACTACACAATAAGCACCATAGCACCACTTCACAAGCATAGCACCATAACACTACTTCAGAAGCACAGTGCCACCATTAGGTTAGGAGGAAGGTATTTAAATGTGGAGGTACAAATAAATAAGCGTGTCTATAGGTTGAGGACCTGACTCAGAAATTTTAGGATGGCATATAGCACTTCCCCCCCTCCCCCCTCCATCTATACTTTTAAACATCGTACTGAATAAAGGTGAGCCCCATACAACAATAAAGGCCCCCATGGCCCTTGCTTCCTCGCACAAGCACTGCACCATAGCACTACTTTAGAAGAACAGCACCATCAGGCATGTTGGAAGGTTGGGGGGGGGGGGGGGGCAAATAAATGAGCATGTCTATAGGCCGAGGGGGGAGGGGGAAGAGATAGGATTTTTAGGACGGCGTATAGCACCCCCCCCCCCTCCATTTATATATGGTACTGAGGGGGGGGGGGGGGGGGGGGGGGGGGGGGGGCTATGGCCCCAATCGTCCGCACACTTCCTATGCCACTGACCCATAGCACTACTTCACAAACACTGCACCATAGCACTACAGCACCATAGCACTACACAATCAGCACCATAGCATTACTTCACAGGCACAGCACCATAGCATTACTTCACAGGCACAGCACCATAGCCCTACTTCATAAATGCAGCACCATAGCAATACACTATTAGCACCACAGCACTACACAATCAGCACCATAGCACTACACAATCAACACCCTAGCACTACTTCAGCACCATAACAGGGATGGCACTACTTCACATACTTCACAAATTTCACAAATACAGCACCATAGTATTACTTCACAGGCACAGCACCATAGCACTACTTCATAAATGCAGCACCCTAGCATTACACTATTAGCACCACAGCACTACTTCACAAGCACTGCACCATACCACTACACAATCGGCACCATAGAACTAGACACAATCAGCACCATATCACAATCAGCACCATAGAACTACACAATAAGCACCATAGTACTACACAATCGGCACCATAGCACTACACAGTCAGCACCATAGCACTATACAATCAGCACCATAGCACTACACAATAAGCACCATAGCACTACAGAATCAGCACCATAGCACTACACAATAAGCACCATAGCACTACACAATCAGCACCATAGCACCACACAACCAGCACCATAGCACTACACAATTAGCACCATAGCACTAAACAATCAGCATCATAGCACTACTTCACCCAAGGCACTACTTCAGCACCATAACGGGTACTGCACTACTTTACATGCTTTACAAACACAGCACCATATAACTACACAATAAGCACCGCAGCACCACTTCACAAGCATAGCACCATAGCACTACTTTAGAAGCACAGTGCCACCATTAGGTGCGTAGGAAGGTATTTAACGGTGGAGGTACAAATAAATAAGCGTGTCTATAGGTTAAGGACCTGACTCAGAAATTTTAGGATGGCGTATAGCACCTTCCCCCCCCTCCCCCCTCCATTATTACTTTTATACATTGTACTGAATAAAGGTGAGAGGGGGAGGGAGGGCAATGCCCCCCTACAACAATAAAATGGGGGCAATGGCCCCCATGGCCCTTGCTTCCTTGCAAAAGCACTTCACCATAGCACTACTTCATAAATGTAACACCATAGCACTACACAATAAACACCACAGCACTACTTCACAAGTATAGCACCAAGGCACTACTTCAGAAGAACAGCACCATCAGGCGTGTAGGAAGGTGGGGGGTGCAAATAAATGAGCATGTCTATAGGCCGAGGGGGGAGGGGGGAGAGATCAGATTTTTAGGACGGTGTGTAGCACCCCCCCCTCCCCCCTCCATTTATGTACTGGGGGAGGGGGGGGGGGCTATGGCCCCAATGGTCCTCATACGTCCTATGCCACTGACCCATAGCATTACTTCACAGGCACAGCACCATAGCCCTACGTCATAAATCCAGCACCATAGCAATACACTATTAGCACCACAGCACTACACAATCAGCACCATAGCATTACACAATCAGCACCATAGCACTACACAATCAGCACCATAGCACTACACTGTACTTCACAAGCATAGCACATACCATGGCAGCATAGTACTACACAATCAGCACCATAGCACTACTTCACAGTGGTTTAAGACCATGACATGGGGTCAGGGTATAATTGTCAGACTTTATTTTTTTTAATGGTTTTAAACTCCCTGAGCTATCATAATTTGTGCTCCAACTTCAAATTGGGCCTAATATTGGCCCTGATAGTCAAGTGCAAAGTATTAAATGGAGGTAAATGTGTTCAACCGATGTATTTGTGTGTTACAAATTATTTTAAAATCACTGTGAGTGATTGAAAGTAAATAAAGTAGCTATATATTCTTAAAACCTTCTTACAGATACTGGTATAATTTTTGTACGCATAGCTCGTCATAGAACGTAAATTTAATTGGATTACACGGTTGCGCAATGTAATATAATCACGTGTAACCGCCTAAGGGAACAAACGGGTGAAAAAGGGCGGCCCTCTCAAGCAAAGTAATATAGTAAAAGCTTTCTGCTATTAAATGCCTACCTATTAACACGCGCCGCTTCTTGCCGCTTCAAAGTTTGGATTTTTAAAAACGCTATAAACACAAGCAACTAACGATCCAAAATTGTTAATAATCACAACTTAACTTGCTTTTGTAATCATGGCCGACGACCGTAGCACTAGTATTAGCAATCAAGAAGTGTTTGAAAGGTACGTAATGAAGGTTAAAAGCAACGTGGAGGCAGCCAGACGATTTATGAACGATGAAGGAATAGTGGACGAGCCTATAGGTCTTGATCGGTGGGTTTATCGCTTTCGTCTTCTTAGGAGTAGATGGGCTAAATTAAGCAAACGGCAGAAGAGCGAAAGTACAAAGAAGGCATTTATGGAGTTTCAGCAAGAGAGGTTTTTAAAACCTGATGTTACCGATGAGCCAATGGCTGCTCAGAGTTCAGATGAACATGAAGGAGATGAAGTGGAAGAGATCGAAAAAGAACAAGATGAAGCAAGTACCAGCACAATTGCCCCACTCGATGCACTGAGCCCTCATCATTCCAAAAGGAGAACAGATGCTTTGTTTGCTCTATTGAAGGAGGAAGCAGAAATGCAAAAAATAACAACTACTCAATTGTTAGGATACATGCTTCATAGGGAGAATTACATACATGACAGGGCTGTAGCTGCAATAGGTCTCAAGTTGTTCCGCAAGGAAATGGTTAGCAGAGAGATTAGTTTAGATGAGGCTCTATTTATTTTATCTACTTACAAGCTTGGTCGGACAGGGTATACTAGTCTTAGGCAGGAATTGAAAAAGTCCGAAAAAACAGACTGAATCAAGTAGTTGCCTTTAACTTGAGGATAGCCTATTAGAATCTATCTTTCTGAACTGTAATACATTCATGATTATAAATTATGTTAGTTATTCAATGTATTTTATTATTATAAAGTATAAAGAATCTTGATTTTTTGCCTTGAATTTAATTAACTATTCTGGGATAATTATTAAATTTTAATTCCTACATCATTTAGTACCTGTTTAGTGTAATATAATATGCCATTAATACATATCAATTCATTACAATAATGGAATTTATATAAATCTGTTGAATTTGATTAATCTGTCTTGATTTTATCGTATTAACTTTATTTAATAACTTATATTTATTTAATCACCTCATTATAAATCAGGATACAAACAAGTTAGTCATATTTGTATACAGTAATTTGAAAATGTCCTGGTCAGCTATGGTTTTAAACCACTGTGTACTTCACCCATGGCACTACTTCAGCACCATAACAGGGATGGCACTACTTCACATACTTCTCAAATTTCACAAATACAGCACCATAGCATTGCTTAGCACTGCACAATATCAATACTTGATAAACGCAGCACCATAGCACTACACATTAAGCACTATAGCAAGCATAGCACCATAGCACTACTTCAGAAGCATGGTGCCACCAACAGGTGCGTAGGAAGGTATTTAAAGGTGGGGGGGGGGGGGTACAAATAAATAAGTGTGTCTATAGGCTGAGGACCTGACATAAATTTTAGGATGGTGTATACATCGTACTGAATAAAGGTGAGGGGGGAGGGGGGGCAATGCCCCCCCCCCCCCCTATGACAATAAAATGGGAGCAATGGCACCCACGTCCCTTGCTTACTCGCACAAGCACTACACCATAGCACTACGTCACAAGCACTGCACCATAGCACTACGTCACAAGCACTGCACCATAGCACTACGTCACAAGCACTGCACCATAGCACTACATCACAAGCACTGCACCATAGCACTACGTCACAAGCACTGCACCATAGCACTACGTCACAAGCACTGCACCATAGCACTACATCACAAGCACTGCACCATAGCACTACGTCACGGGCACTGTACCATAGCACTACTTCACAAGCACTGCACCATAGCACTACGTCACAAGCACTGCACCATAGCACTACGTCACAAGCACTGCACCATAGCACTACGTCACATGCACTGCACCATAGCACTACGTCATATGCACTGCACCATAGCACTACGTCACATGCACTGCACCATAGCACTACATGCACCATAGCACTACGTCACAGGCACTGCACCATAGCACTACTTCACAAGCACTGCACCATAGCACTACGTCACAGGCACTGTACCATAGCACTACTTCACAAGCACTGCACCATATCAATATGCAATCAGCACCATAGCACTACTTCACAAGCACAGAACGATGGCACTACTTCACTAGTACTGCACCATAGCACTACGTCACACAGAGGCACTCTGCTTCATAAATGCAGCACCATAGTACTACACAATCAGCACCATAGCACTAAGCACAACACCATAGCACTACTTTACAAGCACAGTAACAGTACTTCTTATAACTGGCACTGCACCATAGCACTAGTTTGTGTTGCAAACGTTGTGCAAACAAGGCAGCAAGACTTATATATACAATAAAGCTTGGCAATTGTACTCGTCCCCTGAAAGCCTTTTCCTAAATGAATCAATCCCCACCCTCCTGACGTCTGCGATGTATTATAATGTGGCTATGAGTTAATCGAAGGCGTACGTACCGAGTTGGCACGAGAGTCCACGTGCATTGCATGATCGCCTCAATTACTTGTTAGCTTTACTTTGTTAATCCTAGTTGTAAAGTCAAAGCCAACCGTAACGTGATTGTTTCTTAATTTCCAGCAAGCAAAAGAGGTACTGGGTCTTTGGGGTGGAGAATAGGCAGAGCCAGATAAAATTGCATATTCATGTGCTCGGAAGAACGGGAAGCGCGTTAGGATACATTGGTGTCGCGAATCCGGCTGGAAATATGCACTAACTTTGCACTGCCATATTACCGTAATGGATGATATACAAATCAACGATCTGAACAAATCAATAGCTACAGGACTTCACTATGTATGTTCCGAATTTGACGCGTTTTCAACACTCGCACCTCGAGAAATGTGGATTTCTAACCTGCGGGGTTAACGAATGCTGTACCCGCGGCACGGAAAATACGTAGATTACAAAAATCGATTTCCACAGAGAGAAATTGTGTGGGAACAAGTGTACGAAATTTGACAGGAAAAGGTTATACCGTTGCGAAGTTGTGCTGTTAAGTATAACGTGCAATTTTTATAGTGATAAAATTAGAACCCCACAAGACACTGTCCCATATTATCATATGTTCTGACAGGCGGTTAAAACTCTCGCATATGCTAAACGTCCAATGACCAATCATATCTTTGCGCACCTGTTGTTCAATGAACTAAAGCTGTTCGTAATACCGCGTAAGGTTATCTAACGTATATAAAACGCTCCTTGTGTATATGAATTATTTAATGTCAGTATGATCATTTCTAAATGAAACAGGCTAGTTTTTTTAAGCTTTTACAGCTCTTTCATCTTTTCCTTTGGAAGGACAAAGGCTCCATGTCTGTTGTCCATTCTGCAATCAGGTCTTATGTTGGTGACGGTGGGAAGTTTTGATGAATTTTTATACAGGCAGCATTATTGCTTCAGGTAAACCTCAATGGTTCCACAGGACACACATATGATTCTCATTAGCCACAGTCTTATGCAAAGTAGCACGAATATCTGTTGCAGCAGACAGATGTTGCTACTGTTCCCGTTTATAACTCGAAGTATGCCAGGTAATTATGTACATTGAAAAATATTCATTCTATTCATTTTCAAGGAAGGCCCCTACTCTAGATTGAGTTCACTTGTATAACAAAATGTAGAAAGCTTATCTTCTACAGGGAAACGCCCCAATCTTACGGCTAAACCAGCTAGAACCAAGCTAGGAATTTTAACCGAAATATACGATGTATATACATGTGTTTAGATTGTAGTTAATGTGCTTAATAAACCCTTCCGGCTCCTATAGGAAGCCTATTACAAGCCCATGGGTGTGGTCAATGAGTGAGAAGTTGTGGGGTAAAATGAGCTCTCTGGCTAAGTGCCCTCTGGCTAAGTGCCCTGTTTGTTCTGGTTTGGTCAATGAGTGAGATGCTGTGGGGTTAATGAGCTCTTTCGGCACTTGTAAGAGCCCTGTTTGTGACCATGGGTGTGGTAAATGAGTGAGAAGTTGTGGCGTTAATCAACTCTCCGGCAAAGAGGGCCCATAGGTGTGGTCAGTGAGTGAGATGTTGAGGGTTAATGAACTCTAGGGACGCTGAGGTAGTACCACAAACAACTCTGTTTTGCTTCTTACCAACGGTGTATTGCTACAAAACACCCCCAAACCACTGATACATGCCACAACTTACATGTGGTAACAAAAAAGTTCAGAATTGGACACAAATAACTAGATAAGAAGTCATGTCAATAGGCTGAATAGGACTTTCAACAATCAAAACTAACAATCACCTACATGAACCTCCAGAAACACAGGAAAAAGTTATAAACGTCCAGCCTAGATCGTTTACGCTGGACAAATACCCATCCTAATAGCGTAAAAACCAATCTGGGATTGAACGTCCAGGGTGGGAATTGTGTAAAATCCATGTTGTTCTACCCTTGTTTTGTCGAACAAAACCCATGTTGAATATGAATATAATTATAATCCTCAACATGGTTTTTGTTCGAGAGAACCAGGGTAGAACCATATCTATTCCCACCCTGGACGCTCAATCCCTGGACGCTTAATCCCAGGATGGTTTTTAAGCTATTTGCTTCATTCCAGGATGGGTTTTTGTTAAAAACCAGCCTAAAAATCCAGGCTGGACATTTATAACTTTTCCCTGTGAAAGATGAGAAACCCGAATTCAAAACAACCGTAACCGTGTCAAGTAACAGCGTGACACCACTATGCAATACCATAGCATTGCCAATCCAGTAGTTCTATTATCTATTTGCTTTAACTTTGGCCAAGCAAGTACAACTGTTTTTGAGTACCAAAGGATGGATAGTTTATTACTACCATTTTTGGTTTCAGATCTGCTTGTAACTAAAAAATATCATTTCAAAATTCCTCACAACAGAGTTTGCTGCACAACTGGAAACATATACTCATCTCAGCAAAGTAGATTTGGGAGATAGGAGCCATCATAAGCAGATAGATCTGGGCTTTTCTGCAAAGAGAAAGTGCTGAGTTCAGGAAGATGAGATTAGTGAAAAGGATTTAGGATATTGGCAACGACTGCACTTATTACATTTACTAAAAAGTACTTCAAAACCCACCAATGCGCTATCCACGTGCTCGTACGATCCTCATTTTATTGTTCAGTCAGCCGATGCATATAAGACCCTGTTAACAAGAATGTTGAAAAGTTTAGTGGAAGCTAAAAGACTACAATAACGTGTATGTGATGAAATTTTACAATAGTATGAACACTACATGCAGTCTGTTTTTTCTTTTTTTGATGAATTTATTAAACGCAACCTTACAAATGGAACCTTGAAAACTGCAGCCTTAAGTTTGATGACGTTTCGTAGCCAAATATTAGGTCTTGAAAGCCACCCTTTGCATAATGCTACAATTCTACAGTACACCATTCCTTTTTGACGCTTCCACGCATCCATGGTACTTTCGCACATTGTTGAGTGCACATGTCCATGGGCACTTATCTGTTAAAACCTATGTGTTTAGTTATGAAGTGGTGAAACATCCATGAGTGTCTCCATCCCTCCTCCCTCATTTCCTCCTTCTATATGGAACATTTGTATCTATATGGAGTTGGTCCACATTATATGAATGCAACTCCACTGTTGTGTGTGGCATGTCCGGAGGGTCATATTTAGTACAGAGCTGTGATGTGGTCAGATTATCTTCCATGTTCATGATATTTGTATTACAGGGTAGGAGTCCATTGTGGACAGTTATCTTTTATGGACGTCTTGAAGTAGTGCTGACACTCATTGAAGCTGGAGCTAATGTTAATCTCACTGATAAGGTTGGTGTACCTGTAGGACTTGTGTAAGAAATTAATTACAGACCAGGAATGCTTTTGTCTCCTCATCTTCAAAAGTTAAAGTGTAAATGTTTAAACCCTTCATTTTAGTTGGTTTACTGTGTATGATTAATTTGTGTTGTTTCTTAGGACAATAGAACTCCGTTGTATGTGGCATGTCAGGAGGGTCATCATGAAGTAGTGCAGACCTTGTTGAAAGCAGGTGCTGATGTGAATATAGCAGCTTCTGATGTAAGTTACACACACACACACACACACACTAAAGAATATAGTTTGATTCTGTTTTTCTTGCTTGAAAGGAAATGGTTCAAATGTGTGTTTACAGATTTCCAACCCCTGCTCTTTGTATTTGTGTAGTTTCTGAGATGATTTAACCTCTCTTCCATGGTTTTTGGAGCATTTCACTCTTCATTGGCCTATTATCTAGTATGTAAGCCTTTTTTTGTACTCAATAGAGGGCCTTGCACATTTCTTAATGTGCACACACCAAATAATATAAGTAAGCGTATATTGTTGTAATAATTCTTATTGCTTGTCCTGGAAGTTTTATAAGTGTCTACTGCAGGACATGCAAAAGAAGTGTATACAGTACTTGCATTGTTATTACAGCTGATTGTACCTGATAGCCAGTGCATACCCGCATAAAAATGAAAACTTGGAGGAAAAAAAACAAGAATAAGCTTTCATATTAGGTGTTACATCAATGCAACAATGTAGGATACGCTACAAGACCATGGAAGAGAGGCTGAATACCTAAGTAATAGCACCGCCCACCATCAATGTTCTATGGTTTCTCCTCCTATGCATATGTTCACCCTTCATTCCTCCCCACCCTCACTCCCTCTTACCCTTTTATGTCAAATCCTATCTTATTGCAACAGCAAGCTGGTTATGATAATATTTGTATTACAGGATAGGAGTCCATTGTGGACAGCTAGCTTTTATGGACATCTTGAGGTAGTGAAGACACTCATAGAAGCTGGAGCTATGTGTAGTGTCATTCATGTTGATAAGGTTGGTGTATGTGTAAATCTGGCTTATCCAGAACTTGTGTATGAATTTATATTCTGACCAGGAATGCTTTTGTTTTCTGATCATTTTAAGTGAAGGTGGCAGCATTACATATCTGCAATGAAGCACCCATTTACTGCATACATGTACATATATATGTACACCCTAAATGTAGTCGTTTTGTTAATTGTGTTGCACATAAATGCACCACCTACCAGCAGCATATACATGTACTAAATAAAGCTACATTTCTGTGTTACTCCCCATTTACAAATTTCCTCCTTGGTATGTCCTCAACCTCTCTACCCTCCATCCCTCCTCTGCCGTTCCACAATAGATACTTGTAGAGTATCCACAGAGACTGGGAACGAGATGCATTCACTGTTGCACCACACCCATTGGTAGGAATGATTCAATGGCAAGCAGATGGGAATTATGTGGTTTCTAGCATTCTTTCACTCAACATACTTTCTTATTTGTTTGCCCACTTCCATTACACATTAATTACTGAGATAAAAACAAAAATTACTTGTATTCTAAAGAGTCATTAGCATGCCCACCCTGCAGCTTGCACTCAAAACAACTAAAATGTTCCTTTCACGTACAAAATGCCTGAAACACATACAATTCCCATCCTCCGCCATTGAATTATTCCCAACAGTGGGTATGGTATAACATAGAAATGCACTTCATTTCCAGTCACTGTGGATACTATCTGTAGTTCGGGTATATGTACACTGCATCAGGTACATGTATAGATGCATGTCTGATTTGGTTTTGTAACTTCACTTCTTACCAGAACAATACAACTCCATTGTATGTGGCGAGTCAGGGGGGTCATCGTGATGTAGTACAGACCTTGTTGAGAGCAGGTGCTGATGTGAACATAGCAACACCTGATGTAAGTGATGTTTTATTACTGCACCCATTAATAGTAGACTGTAGGAATTTCCACCCCTTTTGTGAAACTGTGTGACAGATTGGGGATGGATCGCCTGCCCAGCGTCTTTGGTTCTGACACCTTATACTTTTACCACTTTCTCTCCTCCCTCCACTCCTTCACTCCACATCCACCCTTCTTCCGTTCTTTTGCTCCTCACCTTGTTATGATGGCAATTGTATTACAGGGCAGGAGTCCATTGTGGACAGCAATCTTCAATGGACATCTTGAGGTAGTGAAGGCACTCATTGAAGGTGGAGCTAATGTTAATCATACTAAGGTTGGTGTATGTGTAGTCATGTCTAATGTACCAGACTTCATCCCTGTACAGAAAATTAATTTATTCTCGTTGTACAGGTCCTTTGGAGCTTGGCTCAAAATTGCCAAGCTCTAATTTTTTTTCTCTGGTCCCATGTTAGCGCGTCAAAGCGAAGCTATCCGATTGTGATACACTGCCATGCGTGATTACGATAACGTTGGTAACACGACAAAACTCGACCTAACATGGGTGATAAACATATTAAGGACGTTTGAACCATGTTTTATGTCCTAGACGTGTTTAGTAGCCACGGTAGGTCGAGTTTGGTGGAGTTACCAACGTTATTGTAACCACGCGTGGTGGTGTATCGCAACCGAATAGCTTCGCTTTGACACGCTAACTTGGGACCAGAGAAAAAGAATTAGAGCTTGGCAATTTCGGGCCAAGCTCCAAAGGACCTGTACAACGAGTGTGCACCATCAAATGTATAAGTGATTCTATACTGGCAGAACGGGAATAAATTAATTTTCTGTACAGCACGGTAGACAAATGTACCCCCGGGATAACGTCCGGTACATTAGACATTAAAGAGTCTGCCCATCCACATGACACAAATAACACAAATGCCACTCCTATACAAGATGAACATTACTCAATTGCACATTTCTTTACAATCTACATGTACATCTAGGTTCAGCCTTGTATGTGTAAGATCAATAATGGCAGCTTATAGGAAGCAAATTGTGCCTTTAAGTGTCATAATGCTTATTATTATTTTTATGGCTGTATAATTGGTATCCCTGTTGTTGAATGCCTCTCTGAAATGTTCTCAATACTTTAAGAACAGTTGCTAGTTATAAACCCACAGGCAAGAAAACGTACCTACAGCCATCTACATTTTTAGTATATTTCTTTTAGGTCTGCTTGATTCCTTTTAAATAGTGACCTTCAGTGGTTTGGCATGAATTAAAGAATGGGTGGGTGACCGTGTCACTGTGTGGTGTTTTCATCATGTACATGTATTCAGGGCACCACTTTTGATTTGGTAGCTCTCTAAGCCACTTTGAAGAATCACCCAACTTGATAGACCTAGTTTAGTGGTTGCAGACACATCTGAAGTTGATCTGTGATAAAGCTACAATGTACATGGTTGGCCCTAACAAGTACTCAGTCCACTCTTGGTGATGAGGCCAATACCAGTGTTCCTTTGGTGGACATGTAGATAGCTTCATGTTTGGTGTGTATTCATTGTATAGCATCTTTTGTATACACATACAATGTACCCACTCCAGTATGGGGATACTCCATTACACTTTGCTGCAAGGGAAGGTCGTACTACTTGTGTGGAATATCTCCTTTCAACTCCTGGTATTGATGTGAACATTGGGGATAGGGTGAGTTGGTCAAGACTTAATTTAGTCTAGCTAATGTAAGTGTTGTGTCTTGAAGCCATGCACATCCACTGTATATACATGTATATATATATATGTATATGGGACAGTTTCCACGAAAACGGCCCTTCGAATCTAATAAAATTGCTATGTATTTGAATCGTAATAACTTCCGAACGGTTAAGGCTATCAACTTCGTATTGTCAACACTGCATACCACGCCATTTCTCTACAGTAAAATACATTTTGGGGTCTTGCACTTGCTCCGTGCCAGAATTGCAACGTCCGATACCCCACCGGGTTCAAACCCAACATAACTTTCTGTAGGAGTTATGAAATCGCTTCAAATTCGGTTTTTAGGTGGAGAGGTCCTATACCTATGGATTTGTTCTGTTCGTTGATTTTTATGCCATCCGTTACGGAGATACAGTTGAACAAACTACGTGCCCATTTTCGCGCTCGATTCGCGCCAATGATTTGGGCAAATTGCGTTCCGCTCAACGTATGGGGAGGCGGGGATTATAACATTGGCGCGAATCAAACGGGAAAACGTGCATGTAGTTTGTTCAACTGTATCTCAGTAACGGATGGCATAAAAATTAATGAACAGAACAAATCGATAGGTATAGGACCTCTCCACCTATAAACCAAATTTGAAGCGATTTCATAACTCTTACAGAAAGTTATGTTGAGTTTGAACCCGGTGGGGTATTGGACGTTGCAATTCTGGCACTGAGCAAGTGTAAGACCCCAAAATGTATTTTACTGTAGAGAAATGGTGTGGTATGAAGTGTTGAAAATAGGAAGTTGATAGCCTTAATCGTTCGGAAGTTATTACGATTCAAATGCAAAGCGATTTTATAAGATTTTATAATTATAAACGAAGGGCCATTTTCGTGGAAACTGTCCCATATATATATATATATATATGGGACAGTTTCCGCGAAAATGTCACCCTTTTATAACATTATAATGTTATAAAAATGCTTCTTGTTTGAATAGCTATATCTTCCGAACTCTAAACGCTATCGAATAGCTATTTTCAATAGTTCATACTACATCATTTCTCTATGACAAGTTACATTTTGGAGTCTTACACTTGCTCCACGCCAGTATTGCAACATTCGATACCCGACCGGGTTCAAACCCGACATAACTTTAGGTAGGAGTAATCAAATCGCTTCAAAATTGGTTTGTAGATACAAAGGTCCTATACCTATCGATTTGTTCTGTTCGTTAATTTTTATGCCATCCGTTATGGAGATACAGTTGAACAAAGTACGTCCACTTTTCCCGCTCGATTCGCGCCAACGATATAACAACCGCCTCCCCATACATTGAGCGGGACGCAATTTGCCAAAATCATTGGCGCGAATCGAGCGGGAAAAGTGGACGTACTTTGTTCAACTGTATCTCCGTAACGAATGGCATACAAATTAACGAACAGAACAAATCGATAGGTATAGGACCTCTGTACCTACAAACCAAATTTGAAACGATTTGATTACTCCTACCTAAAGTTATGGCGGGTTTGAACCCGGTCGGGTATCGAACGTTGCAATACTGGCGTGGAGCAAATGGAAGACTCCAAAATGTAATTAGTCATAGAGAAATGGTGTAATACGAACTGTTGAAAATAGGAAGTCGATAGCGTTTAGCGTTCGGAAGATATAGCGATTCAAACAAGAAGCATTTTTATAACACTATAATGTTATAAAAGGGTGACATTTTCGCGGAAACTGTCCCATATATATATATGGGACAGTTTCCGCGAAAATTTCCTATGTTTTACAACATTATAAAATAATTGTGCTGTAACGTTTGAATCGCTATATCGTCCGAACGGTAAAGGCTATCGACTTTCTATTTTAATAACTTCATACTACACCATTGCTCTATGGTAAAATACATTTTGGTGTCTTGCACTTGCTCTGTGCCAGCATTGCAACGTTCGATACCCCACCTGGTTCAAACGCAACATAACTTTCTGTAGGAGTAATCAAATCGCTTCAAATTCGGTTTGTAGGTAGAGAGGTCCCATACCTATCTATTTATTCTGTTCGTTAATTTTTATGCCATTCGCTACGGAGATACAGTTGAACAAAGTAAGTCCACTTTTCCCGCTTGATTCGCGCCAAGGATTTGGGCAAATCGCGTCCCGCTCAATGTATGGGGAGGCGGTGGTTACATCATTGGCGCGAATCGAGCGGGAAAAAGTGCACGTAGTTTATTCAACAGAATCTCCGTAACAGATGGAATAAAAATTAACGAACAGAACAAATCGATAGGTATAGGACCTCTGTACATACAAACCGAAATTGAAGCGATTTGATTACTCCTACCTAAAGTTATGGCGGGTTTGAACCCGGTGGGGTATCGAACGTTGCAATACAGGTGTGGAGCAAGTTCAAGACTCCAAAATGTAATTTATTATAGAGAAATAGTGTAGTATGAACTGTTGAAAATAGGAAGTCGTTAGTCTTTAGCGTTCGGACGATATAGCGATTCAAACGTTACAACACTATAGTTTTATAATGTTATACAACATAGGAAGTTTTCGCGGAAACTGTCCCATATATATATATATATATGGAACGTTCTATGCGATTTTGATGCTTGTGAAATTATATATATAGCATCCAATTCAAAGCGCTATATCTTCCACACGGTTTGAGCTCTTGACTTCCTATTTTCAGCACTTCATACTACACCATTTCTGTATGCTAAAATATAATTTGGGGTCTTGCACTTACTCCGTGCCAGTATTGCAACGTCCGATACCCCACCGGGTTCAAACCCACCATAACTTTCGGTAGGAGTAATCAAATCGCTTCAAATTCGGTTTGTAGGTAGGGAGGTCCTATACCTATTGATTTGTTCTGTTGGTTAATTTTCATGCCATCCGTTACGGAGAAACAGCTGTGCAAAGTAAGTACACGTTTCCCGCTCGAATCGCGCCTTTATATGTGCACGGAACAGTTTCCATTCTCCGGAGTGCATGAATATTCAACTATTCCTATAGGGCGTGATAACCACACCTATAAGGTCACCAAACAAATGGGCGGCTGAATTGTAGTGCTTGTTAGTATAGACTTACGGTTGTTTTTCGGTGTAGATAAACGATATGGTGGCGTATAACACGAGTGAACGCGAGCTCGTCGAGTTTCACTGAATCAGTCGGCGGATGAGTTCGAACTGTACGAATACGACGATCGATATTCAAGATACATTGGACGAGGATGGAGAGATTGAGAAAGGTAGTGATGGCGGTCGTACCACTGACGATAATGTTGTGTTAGTGATAGGGAGTGAGCAGCCCCTAAATTACCAAAAGAGCCACCAGCCCCACCCCCACATAGGCAGGGGCTAATGGGGCTAGGCCCTTCACTGCAAGTTCGCTCAGCAGCCCTGGGGCCAAAGAGGCCATCCCCACACTACAGAACCACAAGCCCCCTCACTGCAAGTGCACACTATATACCTTTGGAACCATTAAGCCCCATGCTGCAATTTAAATAGCCTCACATTCCAAATATGGAGCCAACAAGTGGAATTAACAGGCCCCATAATTCCAGCAAGGGAGCCACCAGCTAACCTGGCCAATGGAGCTAGCATCCACAATGCCAGTGGAGACACCAGCCCTCTCACAAATAGATCATCTGACCCCCACACTGCCAGGAGGGATGTGGCCCCCAGAATAATGCCAATGGAGATGCCAGCCCTCAGGCTGCAAATGGAATCAGCATCCCCAACAATTTCAGGGGAGCCATGAACTACATGTACCAACAACACGTGATGACCTCACTACCAGATCAACCATTAGCCCTCACTCCGCAAGTGGTCTTAACAGGTCCCACTCACTGGGGCCAACCCCCCCCCCCCCCCCTCCACTACCTTTCCTTCAATGCAAGTTGAGTCAGCTGGGATCCTGGGATCCCCACACAGTAGAACCACCAGCCCCCTCACCGCAAGCTCATGAACAAGAGCAGCGGAACCTGTAAAGTCTACACTGGAACTGAACTTAATAAAGCCTCACACAGCAGTCAGCAGCCCATGGAACCATTCTTACAGAACACCCTCAGCTACCCAGGGCCAATGGGGTAGCCTCCACAAAGTCAGTGAAGATGCCACCCCAAGATGAGTCAGCAGCCCCTACACAAACAAGGGCCAATAGGGCCTGCCCCACACAATACAACCACCAGCCCCTCTCTGCTCACTTCAAATAGAGCCACTAGACCCTCTACCAGTACACACTGGAAGTCCAGACAGCAGGCCACACCAGTGGAGCCCTCTCACAGATGGAGCCCAGCAAGGAAGTACCAGCTGCCACACAACCAGTGGTCAATTGAGCCCCCATAATAATGCCAGTGGAGAAACCAGCCCTCGCACTGCAAATGGATTCAGCAACCCCAAAAATTTCAGGGGAGCCATGAACTACATGTAAATGTACTTGCATGTACCAAAGAAACCCCAAAGGCCCATCAAACACAAGTTGAACTTTAAGTCCTCATATTTAATACGTAGCAGTCCCCCCCCTCCCCCCCCCCCCCCCCCCACTACCTGTCCTATACAATGAAAGAGGGGCCAATCAGCCGATTGGATAGTACAACCACCAACCCTCTTCATTGGTCAGGGGACATGTACCAAGAACACATGCTGTCACTACCAGTTGAACCATTATCACTCAATGCAAGTGGACTTAACCGGCCCACCACACACTGGTGCCAGCCCTCGCCCCTCCCCCCTCTCAGCCCCCCTCTGCTCACTACCTGTCCTTCACTGCAAGTTGCGTCAGCAGTCCATGGGCCAATGGGGCCAAGAACTACCACTCCGCATCACTGCAATCACACACTACCTTTGGAACCAACCATTAACCCCCATACTGCAAGTGAACTCAATACTGCAAAACCTGACCCCCACACTACCAGCAAGGGACCACCAGCTGCCACACAACCAGAGGATCAATGTGGCCCCCACTTAATGCCAGTGGAGAAGGCAGCCCTCAGACTGTAAATTGAGTCGGTAGCCCCAACAATTTCAGGGGACATGTGCATGTACGCACATGTACCAACATTTGGAATCACACATGCCCTACCAATGGAACCAGTGGAACGTTTAGCCCTCACAGCAAGTGAACTTATTACTTAGCAGTCCCCACAACACCCCCTCCCACTACCTGTCCTTCACTGAACGAGGGGACTAATGGGACCATCCCCACACAGTACAACTACCAGCCTTCCTCATAGCAAGCCAATGGAACCATTAACTCCCAAGCTGCAATTGAACATATGAACCTCACACTTCAAGTCCAGTCAAAAGCGCTGCACAACCAGTGGAGCCACCAGCCCTTCCACATATGGTGTTATCAGACCGTTCACTGCCAGCAGGAGGGTCAATAGGGCCCCCATAATAATGCTCATTGACCCTGGTTCAAGATACATTGGTCAAGGATGATGGCGGTCGTAACACTGACGATGGTGGTTGTGTTAGTGACAGGGAGTGAGCAGCCCCTAAATTACCAAAAGAGCCACCAGCCCCACCCCCACATAGCCAGGGGCTAATGGGGCTAGGCCCTTCACTGCAAGTTCCCTCAGCAGCCCTGGGGCCAAAGAGGCCATCCCCACACAGCAGAACCACAAGCCTCCTTACTGCAAGTGCACACTATATACCTTTGGAACCATTAAGCCCCATGCTGCAATTTAAATTATTAATAATAGCCTCACATTCCAAATAGTGGAGCCAACAAGTGGAATTAATAGGCCCCATAATTCCAGTAAGGGAGCCACCAGCTAACCTGGTCAATGGAGCTAGCGTCCACAATGCCAGTGGAGACACCAGCCCTCTCACAGACAGATCATCAGACCCCCACACTGACAGCAGGGATGTAGCCCCACAATAATGCCAGTGGAGATGCCAGCCCTCAGGCTGCAAATGGAATCAGCATCCCCAACCATTTCAGGGGAGCCATGAACTACATGTACCAACAACACGTGATGACCTCACTAACAGATCAACCATTAGCCCTCACTCCTCAAGTGGACTTAACAGGCCCCACACCCAGGGGCCAACCCCCCCCCCCCCCCCCTTCGTTCAATGCAAGTTGAGTCAGCTGAGACCCCCCGACCCCCCACATAGTAGAACAACCAGCCCCCTCACCGCAAGCTCATGAGCAATAGCAGTGGAACCTGTAAAGTCTACACTGCAATTGAACTTAATAGCCGCAGTCAGAAGCCCATGGAACCATTCTTACAGAACACCCTCAGCTACCCAGGGCCAATGGGGTAGCCAGTCAAGACGCCACCCCAAGTTGAGTCAGCAGCCCCCACACAAACAAGGTCCTGTAGGGCCAGCTCCGCACAGTAGAACCACCAGCCCCTCTCTGCTCACTTCAAACGGAGCCACTAGACCCTCTACCCACTGCAAGTCCAAACAGCAGCCCACACCAGTGGAGCCCTCTCACAGATGGAGCCCAGCACGGAAGTATCAGCTGCCACACAACCAGTGGTCAAATTGAGCTCCCAGAATAATGCCAGTGGAGAAACCAGCCCTCGCACTGCAAATGGATTCAGCAACCCCAAAAATTTCAGGGGAACCATGAACTACATGTATATGTACTTGCCCCCACTACCTGTCCTTCAATGAAAGAGGGGCCAATCAGCCAATGGGACAGTACAACCACCAACCCTCTTCATTGGTCAGGGGACATGTACCAAGAACAACTTAACAGGCCCACCACACACTGGTGCCAGCCCTTGCCCCTCTCCCCCCCCTCACCCCCCCTCTTCTCACTACCTGTCCTTTACTGCAAGTTGCGTCAGCAGACCAGGGGCCAATGGGGCCAAGAACTACCACTCCCCTTCACTGCAATCACACACTACGTACCTTTGGAACCTGCTACCAATAACCCAAGTGAAATCAATACTGCAAAACCTGACCCCCACATGTACACTGCCAGCAAGGGAGCACCAGCTGCCACACAACCAGAGGATCAATGTGGCCCCCACTTAATGCCAGTGGAGAAGGCAGCCCTCACACTGCAAATGGAGTCAGTAACCCCATGCAACAATTTCAGGGGACATGTGCATGTACGCACATGTACATGTACCAATGGAATCACACATGCCCCCCTTCAAACACTACCAATGGAACCAGTGGAACTTTTAGCCCTCACAGCAAGTGGACTTATTACTTAGATGTCCCCACAACGCTCCCCCCCCCCCCCCCCCAATACCTGTCCTTCACTGAAGGAGGGGGCTAATGGGACCATCCCCACACAGTACAACTACCAGCCTTCCTCATAGCAAGCCCATGGAACCATTAACTCCCACACTGCAAATGAACTTAATAACCTCACACTTCAAGTCCAGTCAAAAGTGCTGCACAACCAGTGGAGCCACCAGCCCTTTCACATATGGTGTTATCAGACCATTCACTGCCAGCAGTGGAGCTAGCAGCTGCACACAACCAGGGTCAATGGGGCCACCATATAAATGCCCATACTGTACAAATGGTTACCCTTAATGTGTGGGTTACACTGGTAGTGAGGTAGTGAGGAGGCTGGTGACTTTACTGAAAGTGTGGGGTCTGCTAACTTCACTTGGGAAGAAAGCAAGGTGTGATGCATAATATTGTTGCCTTTATGGACTGTGTCTACGTGTGCAATTTACATGCAGTTGTATATTCCACTTGTTACTTTTGATGACATTTAAAATGGTACTTATTACTACATGTACATAAAGCACTAGTTTCCAGCATGAGGGTACATGTACATTTTAGAAAAGAAATGTACAACTCAAACCTTCTTGTTTGCCTTGCTTGCCTATATAAACCAACTACCATGACCCAAAATCTGATAGGGCAGGTAATGATATTCACCCGCCAATAACAAGGCTTCACTAAACCTCAGATAAACAGATACAGACAACAGGTATACACATGAACACACTGCAAATGAAAGGCAACTTCAGTAGTTGTGTTTCTATTTGTTAGTGGCTCCAATGGGGACTGGTAATAAACATGATGGCTCCCCTAAAAGTGTCCGGGTGCCAAGTCCATATGCAGTTTGGGGGGGAGGCTAGCTCCAGTGCTAAGTCCAATTGCAGTGAGGGCTAATGGTTCCACTGGTACCATGTGTTGTGTTAGGAGCAGGGAAGCAGGGAATGTGTGGCTCTGTTGGTACATGTAGTTCAGGGGGCTGGGGTCTCCACTGGCATTATTGTGGGGTGACTCCTGGTTATGTGGCAGCAGATGGCTGGCTGGACTTGCAGTGTGTCTAGTGGCTCCATTTGAAGTGAGCAGAGAGGGGCTGGTGGTTCTACTGTGCGGAGCTGGCCCCTACAGGCCCCTGTTTGTGTGGGGGCTGCTGATGCAACTTGGGGTGGCGTCTTCACTGGATTTGTGGAGGCAACCCCATTGGCCCTGGAATGGTTCCATAAGTCGTGCATGGGCTGCTGACTGCATGGACATGTGAGGCTATTAAGTTCAGTTGTAGGGCACACTTTACAGGTTCCACTGGTATTGTTCACAAGCTTGAGGTGAGGGGGCTGGTGGTTCATCCCAGTGGCCCCTCAACTGCTGACTCAACTTACATGCAGCAATAGAAAGGTAGTGGGGGGGGGTGCGGGGGGGGGGGTGGGGGGTGGGCTGGTTCCAGTGCGTGGGACCTGCTAGGTCCACATGCGGAGTGAGGGTTAATGGTTCATCTGGTAGTGAGGGCATGTGTTATTGATACATGTAGTTAGTGGCTCCCCTAAAATTGTTGGGGATGCCGACTCCATTTGCTGTGTGATGGCTGGCATCTCCACTGGCATTATTGTGGGGGCCACATTTCTGCTAGCAGTGTGGGGGTATGATAACTCTATTTGTGAGAAGACTGGTAGCTCCAATGTTGGTGTAGAGCTGCCTACAGGACAGGCTAAATGTTCCACTGGTTCCATTGGTAGTGTTTGAAGGAGGGTATGTGTGATTCCATTGCGTACATGCACATGTCCCTTGAAATTGTTGCATGGGGTTACTGACTCCATTTACAGTGTGAGGGCTGCCTTCTCCACTGGCATTACGTGGGGGCCACATTGATTCTCTGGTAGTGTGGCAGCTGGTGCTCCCTTGCTGGCAGTGTACATGTGGGGGTCAGGTTTTGCAGTATTGATTTCACTTGGGTTATTGGTTGCAGGTTCCAAAGGTACGTAGTGTGTGATTGCAGTGAAGGGGAGTGGTAGTTCTTGGCCCCATTGGCCCCTGGTCTGCTGACGCAACTTGCAGTAAAGGACAGGTAGTGAGAAGAGGGGGGGTGAGGGGGTGAGAGGGGCAAGGGCTGGCACCAGTGTGTGGTGGGCCTGTTAAGTTGTTCTTGGTACATATCCCCTGACCAATGAAGATGGTTGGTGGTTGTACTGTCCCATTGGCTGATTGGCCCCTCTTTTATTGAAGGACAGGTAGTGGGGGCAAGTACATATGCATGTAGTTCATGGTTCCCCTGAAATTTTTGGGGTTGCTGAATCCATTTGCAGTGTGAGGGCTGGTTTCTCCACTGGCATTATTCTGGGGGCTTGATTGACCACTGGTTGTGTGGCAGCTGATACTTCCTTGCTGGGCTCCATCTGTGAGAGGGCTCCACTGGTGTAGGCTGCTGTCTGGACTTGCAGTGTGTACTGGTAGAGGGTTTAGTGGCTCCGTTTGAAGTGAGCAGAGAGGGGCTGGTGGTTCTACTGTGCGGAGCTGGCCTTACAGGCCCTTGTTTGTGTGGGGGCTGCTGACTCAACTTGGGGTGGCGTCTTGACTGACTTTGTGGAGGCTACCCCATTAGCCCTGGGTAGCTGAGGGTGTTCTGTAAGAATGGTTCCATGGGCTGCTGACTGCGGCTATTAAGTTCAGTTGCAGTGTAGACTGTAGTATGAAGTGCTGAAAATAGGAAGTCAAGAGCTCAAACCGTGTGGAAGATATAGCGCTTTGAATTGGATGTTATATATATAAATTCACAAGCATCAAAATCGCATAGAACGTTCCATATATATATATATGGAACGTTCTATGCGATTTTGATGCTTGTGATTTTATATATATACCATCCAATTCAAAGCGCTATATCTTCCAAACGGTTTGCACTCTTGATTTCCTATTTTCAGCACTTCATACTACACCATTTCTCTATGCTAAACTACATTTTGGGGTCTTGCACTTACTCCGTGTCAGTATTGCAATGTCCGATACCCCACCAGGTTCAAACCCACCATAACTTTTGGTAGGAGTAATCAAATCGCTTGAAATTTGGTTTGTAGGTCGAGAGGTCCTATACCTAGTGATTTGTTCTGTTCGTTAATTTTCATCCCATCCGTTACAGAGAAACGGCTGTGCAAACTAAGTACAGGTTTCCTGCTCGAATCGCGCCTTTATATGTACACGGAACAGCTTCCATTCTCCGGAGTGCATGAATATTCAACTATTACTACAGGGCGTGATAACCACACCTATAAGGTCACCAAACAAATGGGCGGCTGAATTGTAGTGCTTGTTACGGTTGTTTTTCGGTGTAGATAAACGATATGGTGACGTAAAACACGAGTGAAGGCGAGCTCGTTGAGTTTGAGTGAATCAGTCGGCGGATGAGTTCGAACTGTACGAATACGACAATCGATATTCAAGATACATTGGACGAGGATGGAGAGATTGATCATGAGAAATGTAGTGATGGCGGTCGTACCACTGACGATGGTGGTTGTGTTAGTGATAGGGAGTGAGCAGCCCCTAAATTACCAAAAGAGCCATCAGCCCCACCCCCACATAGCCAGGGGCTAATGGGGCTAGGCCCTTCACTGCAAGTTCCCTCAGCAGCCCTGGGGCCAAATAGGCCATCCCCACACTGCAGAACCACAAGCCCCCTTACTGCAAGTGCACACTATATACCTTTGGAACCATTAAGCCCCATGCTGCAATTTAAATTATTAATAATAGCCTCACATTCCAAACAGTGGAGCCAACAAGTGGAATTAACAGACACCATAATTCCAGTAAAAAGCCACCATCTAACCTGGTCAATGGAGCTAGCGTCCACAATGCCAGTGGAGACACCAGCCCTCTCGCAGACAGATCATCAGACCCCCACACTGCCAGCAGGGATTTAGCCCCCACAATAATGCCAGTGGAGATGCCAGCCCTCAGGCTGCAAATGGAATCAGCATCCCCAACAATTTCAGGGGAGCCATGAACTACATGTACCAACAACATGTGATGACCTCACTAACAGATCAACCATTAGCCCTCACTCCTCAAGTGGACTTAACAGGCCCCACACCCAGGGGCCAAACCCCCCCCCCCCCCCCCCCCTTTCGTTCAATGCAAGTTGAGTCAGCTGGGACCCCCCACATAGTAGAACAACCAGCCCCCTCACCGCAAGCTCATTAGCAATAGCAGTGGAACCTGTAAAGTCTACACTGCAACTGAACTTAATAGCCGCAGTCAGCAGCCCATGGAACCATTCTTACAGAACACCCTCAGCTACCCAGGGCCAATGGGGTAGCCTCCACAGAGTCAGTCATGACGCCACCCCAAGTTGAGTAAGCAGCCCCCACACAAACAAGGGCCTGTAGGGCCAGCTCCGCATAGTAGAACCACCAGCCCCTCTCTGCTCACTTCAAATGAAGCCACTAGACCCTCTACCAGTATACACTGCAAGTCCAGACAGCAGCCCACACCAGTGTAGTTCTCTCGCAGATGGAGCCCAGCAAGGAAGTATCAGCTGCCACACAACCAGTGGTCAATCCAGCCTCCAGAATAATGCCAGTGGAGAAATTTACCCTCACACAGCAAATGGATTCAGCAACCCCAAAAATTTCAGGGAAACCATGAACTACATGTATATGTACTTGCCCCCACTACCTGTCCTTCAATGAAAGAGGGGCCAATCAGCCAATGGGACAGTACAACCACCAACCCTCCTCATTGGTCAGGAGACATGTGCCAAGAACAACTTAATGGGCCCACCACACACTGGTGCCAGCCCTCGCCCTCCCCCCCCCCCCCCACACCCCCTCTTCCTACTACCTGTTCTTTACTGCAAGTTGTATCAGCAGTCCAGGGGCCAATGGGGCCAAGAACTACCACTCCCCCTCACTGCAATCACACACTACGTACCTTTGGAACCAACCAATAACCCAAGTGAAATCAATACTGCAAAACCTGACCCCCACACTGCCAGCAAGGAAGCACCAGCTGCCACACAACCAGAGGATCAATGTGGCCCCCACTTAATGCCAGTGGAGAAGGCAGCCCTCACACTGCAAATGGAGTCAGTAACCCCATGCAACAATTTCAGGGGACATGTGCATGTACGCACATGTAACAATGGAATCACACATGCCCCACCAATGGAACCACTGGAACGTTTAGCCCTCACAGCAAGTGGACTTATTACTTAGCAGTCCCCACAACGCCCCCTCCCACTACCTGTCCTTCCCTGAAAGAGGGGGCTAATGGGACCATCCCCACACAGTACAACTACCAGCCTTCCTCATAGCAAGCCAATGGAACCATTAACTCCCAAGCTGCAATTGAATTTAATAACCTCACACTGCAAGTCCAGTCAAAAGCGCTGCACAACCAGTGGAGCCACCAGCCCTTCTACATATGGTGTTATCAGACCATTCACTGCCAGCAGGAGGGTCAATGGGACCCCCATAATAATGCTCATTGACCCTGGTTCAAGATACATTGGTCAAGGATGATGGCGGTCGTACCACTGACGATGGTGGTTGTGTTAGTGATAGGGAGTGAGCAGCCCCTAAATTACCAAAAGAGCCACCAGCCCCACCCCCACATAGGCAGGGGCTAATGGGGCTAGGCCCTTCACTGCAAGTTCCCTCAGCAGCCCTGGTGCCAAAGAGGCCATCCCCACACAGCAGAACCACAAGCATGTGCACACTACCTTTGGAACCATTAAACCACATGCTGCAAGTTGGAGCCATCAAGTGGAATTAACAGGCCCCATACTTCCAGCAAGGGAGCCACCAGCTAACCTGGCCATTGGAGCTAGCGTCCAGAATGCCAGTCTTCTCACTGGATGTGGAGTCGGCAGCCCTAAATATTTTTGGGGAGCTATGAACACGGTATTATGTATCAAAGGAACGACACATGCCCTTTTAAAATACTACCAATGTACCCAGAGGAACTTTTAGCCCTCACAGCAAGTGAACTTATTACTTACCCCCCCCCCTGCACACACACACACTAGCTTCTGTCAATGGGACTGGGACAGTACAGCCGCCAGCCCTCCTCTTTGGAAGCCAATAGAACCAGCAATCGGAACTACATGTACCAATAGCACATGTCCTCACTACCAGTTGAACCCTTAGCTCATATTGGGGCCAGCCCCTGTGCCCCCCCCCCCCCCCCCCCCCCTACCTCACCACCTGTCCTTCTCTGCAAGTTGAGTCAGCAGTCCAGGGGCCAATAGGGCTATAGAACCTCACTGCAATCACACACTACCTTTGGAACCAACCATTAACCCCTATACTGCAAGTCCTGTAGGCAGATCTGCACAAACTTTGGAGCTACCAGTCTTCTCACAAATAGAGTTATCATACCCCCACACAGCTAGCAGAAATGTGGCCCCCACAATAATGCCAGTGGAGATGCCAGCCATCACACAGCAAATGGAGTCGGCATTCCCAACAATTTTAGGGGAGCCACTAAGTACATGTATCGATAACACATGCCCTCACTACCAAATGAACCATTAACCCTCACTCCGCAAGTGGACCTAGCAGGTCCCACGCACTGGAACCAGCCCACCCCCCCCCCCCCCCACTACCTTTCTATTGCTGCATGTAAGTTGAGTCAGCAGTTGAGAGGCCACTGGGATGAACCACCAGCCCCCTCACCTCAAGCTCATGAACAATACCAGTGGAACCTGTAAAGTGTTCCCTACAACTGAACTTAATAGCCTCACATGTCCATGCAGTCAGCAGCCCATGCACGACTTATGGAACCATTCCAGGACCAATGGGGTTGCCTCCACTACCTTTCTATTGCTGCATGTAAGTTGAGTCAGCAGTTGAGAGGCCACTGGGATGAACCACCAGCCCCCTCACCTCAAGCTCATGAACAATACCAGTGGAACCTGTAAAGTGTTCGCTACAACTGAACTTAATAGCATGCAGTCAGCAGCCCATGCACGACTTATGGAACCATTCCAGGACCAATGGGGTTGCCTCCACAAATCCAGTGAAGACGCCACCCCAAGTTGCATCAGCAGCCCCCACACAAACAGGGGCCTGTAGGGCCAGCTCCGCACAGTAGAACCACCAGCCCTTCTCTGCTAACTTCAAATGGAGCCACTAGACACACTGCAAGTCCAGTCAGCCATCAGCTGCCACATAACCAGGAGTCCCCCCACAATAATGCCAGTGGAGACCCCAGCCCCCTGAACTATATGTACCAACAGAGCCACACAATCCCTGCTTCCCTGCTCCTAACACAACACGTGGTACCAATTGAACCATTAGCCCTCACTGCAATTGGACTTAGCACTGGGGCCAGCCCCCCCCCCCCCCCCCCCCAAACTACATATGGACTTGGCATCACGACACTTTTAGGGGAGCCATCATGTTTATTATGTGTAAATCACCAGTCCCCATTGGAGCCACTAACAAATAGAAACACAACTACTGAAGTTGCCTTTCATTTGCAGTGTGTACATGTGTACAGTGGAGATCGTGATAGTTGAACGAAAAAAAAATTGACACTAATCTTATGTTTCTTTGAATTTAAAACAATAACCACATGTGATATTGAAAATCTAACTGCACAGATACATGAGCTATACAATTGCTATCAAGTAGTAAAAAATATGGTGTGTCACGTGACTGTCACGTTCTACCACTTTCGTTTTCAGTGACCCCAGTCTTGTAAACTGAGTTTTTCTATTTATCTTCACTCAGGGATAGCGGATCAGGATGATTATTAGGATGTAGCTTAAGCACCAACCTCTAATTGATTTGGTCGAGCCATATTCTGAACCCGGTAAATCGTTCGGTTATTGTCGAGTGATACGTAGCTTATAAGGACTAAAAGTGTTAGGCATTTTGTTTTTCGAAGCACTCGATTCATGCTAGATAAAGCATTCAGTTATTCCGAAGGGTGATCATTGCATCGTTTGGGCCCCTTTTACAATGTACCAGCTTGTTTTTCCTTTAGAATTCGGGTTGCCTAACTTCTGGCTTTAAAAACAGCACCATTTTCGGATGAATTTCATTAAAACGATGCCTTTATAACAGTTATGACTAAGTAAGTGGGCGGTGGTACGACTCAAACCAAGAACGGTTCTTTTCAGAACCAAGCATAATCCATCTGTGAATGACGGTGGAGAGCAAGCAAAGGGGTAGCGCGTACTTGGGCATCGCTGCAGGAGAGAAAAGTTCTGAGTGTAATCCCAGCGATGCTCAACCGCCGCCCAGGTATGCTCTACCCCTATACTTACTCTCCACCATCGGTCACAGCTGAAAAGAACCATTTTCAGCTTGAGTCTTACCACCGGACCGCCCACTTTATCAGCAATAACTGATTATAACAGCACGTTCTAATGAAATTCATCTGAAAATGGTGCTGTTTTTAAAGCCAGAAGTTTGGCAACCAGAATTCTAGTGGAAAAACAAGCTGGTACACTGTAAAAAGGGGCCCAAACAATGCAATAATAATCGCTCGGAACAACTACATGCTTCGATTAGCATGAATCGAGCGCTTCGAAACACAAAATGGCAAACATGTATAGTCTTCATAAGCTACGTATCGCTCGACAATAACCGAACTGTTTCCCGGGTTCAGAATCTGGCTCGGCCAAATCATTAAGAGGTTGGTGCTTAAGCTACATCCCAATAATCATCCTGATCCGCTATCCCTGAGTGAAGATAAATAGGAAAACTCAGTTGACAAGACTGGAGTCACTGAAAACGAAAGTGGTAAAACGTGACAGTCACGTGATGCATCATGTTTTTGTGTACTTGATGACAATTGTATAGCCCATGTATCTGTGCAGTTAGATTTTCAATATCACATGTGGTTATTGTTTTAAATTCAAGTAAACATAAAATTAAAGTCAATTTTTTTTTTCGTTCAACTATCATGATCTCCACTGTATACCTGTTTTCTGTACACACAATTGTGTATCTATTTATCTGAGGTTTAGTGAAGCCTTGTTATTGGCAGGTGAATATCATTACCTGCCCTATCAGTACTGATTTTGGGTGGTCTGCACCATGGTAGTTGGTTTATATAGGCAAGCAAGGCAAACAAGAAGGTTTGAGTTGTGCATTTCTTTTCTAAAATGTACATGTACCCTCTTGCTGGAAACTAGTGCTTTATGTACATGTAGTAATAAGTACCATTTTAAATGTCATAAAAGTAACAAGTGGAATTTACAACTGCATGTAAATTGCACATGTAGGCACAGTCCATAAAGGCAACAATATTGTGCATCAAACCTTGCTTTCTTCCTAAGTGAAGTTAGCAGACCCCACACTATCAGCAAAGTCACAAGCCTCCTCACTACCAGTGTAACCCACACATGAAGGGGAACCATTTGTAGAGTAATAATGGGCATTATAATGGGGCCCCATTGACCCTGGTTGTGTGCAGCTGCTAGCTCCTCTGCTGGCAGTGAAGAGCTCAAGTCTGATAACATCATATGTGGAAGGGCTGGTGGCTCCACTGGTTGTGCAGCACTTTTGACTGGACTTGCAGTGTGAGGTTATTAAGTTCACTTGCAGTGTGGGAGTTTATGGTTCCATTGGCTTGCTATGAGGAAGGCTGGTAGTTGTACTGTGTAGGGATGGTCCCATTAGCCCCATCTTTCAGTGAAGGACAGGTAGTGGGGGGGGTAGTGTTGTGGGGACTGCTAAGTAATAAGTCCACTTGCTGTGAGGGCTAAATGTTCCACTGGTTCCATTGGTAGTGTTTGAAGGGGGGCATGTGTGATTCCATTGGTACATGTGCGTCCCCTGAAATTGTTGCATGGGGTTACTGACTCCATTTGCAGTGTGAGGGCTGCCTTCTCCACTGGCATTAAATGGGGGCCACATTGATTCTCTGGTTGTGTGGCAGCTGGTACTCCCTTGCTGGCAGTGTGGAGGTCAGGTTTTGCAGTATTGATTTCACTTGGGTTATTGGTTGCAGGTTCCAAAGGTACGTAGTGTGTGATTGCAGTTAAGGGGAGTGGTAGTTCTTGGCCCCATTGGCCTCTGGACTGCTGACACAACTTGCAGTAAAGGACAGGTAGTGAGAAGAGGGGGCCTAGCCCCATTAGCCCCTGGCTATGTGGGGGTGGGGCTGATGGCTCTTTTGGTAATTTAGGGGCTGCTCACTCCCTATCACTAACACAACCACCATCGTCAGTGGTACGACCGCCATCACTACATTTCTTATCTTGAATATCGATCGTCGTATTCGTACAGTTCGAACTCATCCACCGACTGATTCACTCAAACTCAACGAGCTCGCCTTCACTCGTGTTTTACGTCACCATATCGTTTATCTACACCGAAAAACAACCGTAACAAGCACTACAATTCAGCCGCCCGTTTGTTTGGTGACCTTATAGGTGTGGTTATCACGCCCTATAGTAATAGTTGAATATTCATGCACTCCGGAGAATGGAAGCTGTTCCGTGTACATATAAAGGCGCGATTCGAGCGGGAAACCTGTACTTAGTTTGCACAGCCGTTTCTCCGTAAAACCGATGGCATGAAAATTTAAAAACAGAACAAATCAATAGGTATAGGACCTCTCTACCTACAAACCGAATTTCAAGCGATTTGATTACTCCTACCAAAAGTTATGGTGGGTTTGAACCCGGTGGGGTATCTGACATTGCAATACTGACACGGAGTAAGTGCAAGACCCCAAAATGTAGTTTAGCATAGAGAAATGGTGTAGTATGAAGTGCTGAAAATAGGAAATCAAGAGTGCAAACCGTTTGGAAGATATTGCGCTTTGAATTGGATGGTATATATATAAAATCACAAGCATCAAAATCGCATAGAATAGCGTGTATTATAAAAAAGTATAATAAAAATGCATTACGTTTGATTTGCTATAACTTCCGAACAGTTAATGCTATCAACTTCCTATTTTCAACACTTCATACTGCACCATTTCTCTATGGTAAAATACATTTTGGAGTCTTGCACTTGCTCCGTGTCAGTATTGCAATGTTCGATACCCCACCGGGTTCAAACCCGCCATAACTTTCGGTAGGAGTAATCAATTCGCTTCAAATTTGGTTTATAGGTAGAGAGGTCCTATACCTATCGATTTGTTCTGTTCGTTGATTTTTATGCCATCCATTACGGAGATACAGTTGAACAAACTACGTGCCCAATTTTGCGCTCGATTCGCGCCAATGATTTGGGCAAATTGCGTTCCGCTCAATGTATGGGGAGGCGGGGATTATAACATTGGTGCGAATCAAGCAGGAAAACGTACACATAGTTTGTTCAACTGTATCTCCGTAACGGATGGCATAAAAATCTACGAACAGAACAAATCGATAGGTATAGGACCTCTCTACCTATAAACCGAATTTGAAGCGAATTGATTACTCCTACCGAAAGTTATGGCGGGTTTGAACCCAGTGGGGTATCGAACGTTGCAATACTGACACGGAGCAAGTGCAAGACTCCAAAATGTATTTTACCATAGAGAAATGGTGCAGTATGAAGTGTTGAAAAAAGGAAGTTGATAGAATTAACTGTTCGGAAGTTATAGCAAATCAAACGTAATGCATTTTTATTATACTTTTTTATAATACACGCTAGGTCCCTTTTCTCGTAAACTTTCCCATATATATAATTGGGACAGTTTCCGCGAAAATGTCACCCTTTTATAACATTATAATGTTATAAAAATGCTTCATGTTTGAATAAATATATCTTCCGAACGCTAAACGCTATCAACTTCCTATTTTCAACAGTTCATACTACACCAATTCTCTACAAAGAATTAAATTTACATTACATTTTGGAGTCTTGCATTTGCTCCACGCCAGTATTGCAACGTTTGATACCCCACTGGGTTCAAACCCACCATAACTTTAGGTAGGAGTAATCAAATCGCTTCAAATTCGGTTTGTAGGTACAGAGGTCCTATACTTATCGATTTGTACTGTTCGTTAATTTTTATGCCATCCGTTACGGAGATACAGTTGAACAAAGTACGTCCACTTTTCCAGCTCGATTCGCGCCAAAAATTTTGGCAAATCGCGTCCCGCTCAGTGTATGTGGAGGCGGTTGTTATATCATTGGCGCGGATTGAGCGGGAAAAGTGGACGTACTTTGTTCAACTGTATCACTGTAACGGATTGCATAAAAATTAACGAACAGTACAAATCGATAGGTATAAGACCTCTGTACCTACAAACCGAATTTGAAGCGATTTGATTACTCCTACCTAAAGTTATAGTGGGTTTGAACCTGGTCGAGTATCGAACGTTGCAATACTGGCGTGGAGCAAGTGCAAGACTCCAAAATGTAACTTGTCGTAGAGAAATGGTGTAGTATAAACTGCTGAAAATAGGAAGTCGATAGCGTTTAGCGTTCGGAAGATATAACGATTCAAACATGAAGCATTTTTATAACATTATAATGTTATAGAAGGGTGACATTTTCGCGGAAACTGTCCCAATTATATATATACAGGGTCTTCATGAAAGAACGCAACGCTTTTACATCAATATAACTTAGGATTGAAATTAATTAACTGCTTGATTTCTGTAACATATGTTGCAGAAGTTAGGCAAATACTCTCAATCCAATTATTGTAAGCGGTTAAGTAATTGTATCAAAGGTTAAGCCCTGGCCCTCATAAATCAAAATATTCAAAGCCCTCTATTATCAACATTATTCAAGATTACGGTTAGAGATAATTGATTTTAATAACTACTAATAAGTAACGCAACATCTGAGTATGCAGTCGAACAGCCCTGATTTCAAGTTACTGAGTTCAATAGTGAGTTATTAACATTTAAAACTGTAATTTGCTTTAAAGTTATTAAGATTGAAGCTGTTATACGTTATGGGGTAACTAATTTTAATAACCATTGCTAATTCCTCCATGATTTAATGAAGTAAAATACACAAATGAGATCATGTAATGGTGAGTTACTATAACTCAAAGTTCGTTACAATTGTAGTGGCCCTTAGCATATTCGAGTTTTATTGATTGGTTGTTTTGAATATTAAAACTATAGTAAAACGCCAATTAAATTTCATACTTTTTCAAACTTTTTCACCACTATTCTTTGATTATAAATCTTGTAATTAATCAAAAGTTGTCATACATTTCTGTGTCAAATTAATTAATTGCAAGGTATTTGATTTTAACTTTTGAACAGTAAAGGATAATTGAATTTTAATAATGCGTTTGGTATTTGCCTAATCTGTGTATTCATAAATTGATTTAGATTGATAATCCTATTTAAAAATTATGTTCATTCAAAAGCGTTGCATTCTTTCGTGAAGACCCTGTATATAGGGTTTGCTGGATTTGAAAGCTGTTTATCATCTGTTCCTGTAGAGATGTTTTGCTAGCTATTGAGTGTTAGGTCGTTAAATTACAGCATTGCATAAATATTATGTAGGCATGTATATACATTGTGAGCTGAGTCCCATACATAAAACAATGACAAAGTTACAGACCAGAAATGCTTTTGTCTCCTCATCTTCGAAGTGAATGTATCAGTAAACCCCATCTGAATGTCTGCTATGAAGTGCACACATGTAGATACATGTAAGTGCACCCTAGTGTGGTCTTTTATTATTTATATGTATGACTCATAATAGCACCACTTAACATGAAGGCATAACTGAATTTCCATCCCTTCCTCTCACTTATTCTCATTAACTCTCCCAGCTTGAACCTTTTCACTTTCCATATGTCAAGAGTATAAGAGTTGACCCACTGTATATGAAATGTGTACTTTTGTTTTGTTTTGTTCCTTAGGACCATACAACTCCATTATATGTGGCATGTCAGAAAGGTCATTATGATGTAGTGCAGACCTTGTTAGGAGCAGGTGCTGATGTGAATATAGCAAGATCTGATGTAGGTGATGATGTGACATGTACATGTACACCCATGAATTGTGCATACACTGATTCAACAAATCATTCTGGTATTTAAAATTTGTTATGATCCTTAGGACAATACAACTTCATTGTATGTGGCATGTCACAATGGTCATCAGGATGTAGTGCAAACCTTGTTGGGAGCAGGTGCTGATGTGAATATAGCAACATCTGACGTAAGTTATGTGATGTTTTATAACGGCACCCATGATATAATTGTTTTGATCTGTTATCCTCGTAACGTAAATTATTACCCTAAATGACATTCATATTTCATTGCGTCATAAACGTTTGGTTACATTATTAGTTTTGGGCTTTTTTGTACATAAGTAACCATCTCGTGTTCTTTTGATTACCTGCCTGTGTGTGTGTGTGTGTGTGTGTTTGTGTTTGTGTGTGTGTGGTAGTGTTTGTGTGTAAACATGAATCAATGTATGATTAAAATCGGTTCTACTCGTAGCATTGGGAATGGGATTACTGCTGGTACTTTGGGCCCCTAAGACATATAATGAACACTAGTGTATTGTCTCAAAGCAGTTTGTATTTCAACCTTGCAAGTGGAGCTATCCATTACAACTCCACATGTTATGGCAAATGTCGGAAGACTAAATCGAATGTGTTACTGAAAGTAATAAGCAGCTTAAAGCTATTGATCACCTTTAGTGACTAGCACTAGTCCTTTAAAACTACTATGTTTGGTTCCAGTGTTGATGACCACATATACTACCCCCTCCCCTTTTTAGCTATGGACATGGTACACTTACATGTAATAGTGGCCTCATTTTTGGACTGCCACCATACGTTCATGGGCGGGAGAAAAAAGAAAAAGGAAAAAAAGTCACAAAACGGCACAAGTATTAAACTGCACACAGGACAGCGCTGTAATACTACCAAATCATGCTGTCTTCAATATGATAGAGTCCAATTGTGGCATAATCATAAAGTGGTCCTGTGGCTACAAAATTTTAAAGCATTGTAAATTCATGATCCATAATTCCAAATATATCCACCTTCAAGTATGAACTTGATTTCACAGGCTTCAAGACATAACCCTGAGAAATTAAGCACGTTCTTGAAGTTGAATATATACTTTTATATTTTTAGGTTCGAGGGGGGGGGGGGGGGGGGGGAGCAAAAACAAAGTGGATGAAAGGATGACATCAACCCCCCAACTTCGAAGAGCTCATTCAGACCCGTAGGAAGCAGTAGAAAATTGGTCAGGCCAGCATAGGGACCCATGCCATTGCAGCTATGGGGAGCCCCAGAAACTAAAACATTTCTTACAATCTTAATTTTTGGCTTAGGATGCCAGGAAATTAGTTGTACATTTTTTGTAGCACTGAAATCCTCCGAACAGAAGCAATTTGCTTCCCTCACAGCAATTTTTGCTAGCATGTCTGATGACCAGCAGCCAATGAATACCTGCGTACGTGTGATGCTCATGCACACACATGTCATTCATTCTGATAAGGTTGGTGTATGTATAATCTGGCTTATCCAGAACTTGTGTATGAATTTATATTCTGACCAGGAATGCTTTTGTCTTCTGATCTTTAAAGTGAAAGTGGTAGCATTAAAACCCATCTACATATTTGCAATGAAGCAGTCATTTACTGCATACATGTACATATATATGTACACCCTAAATGTAGTCGTATTGTTAATTGTGTTGTGCATAAAGGCACCACCTACATTGTACCAGCAATACATGTACTAAATAAAGCTACATTTTTGTGTTGCTCCCCATTTACAAATTTCCTCCTTGGTATGTCCTCAACCTCCCTCCCTCCCTCCCTCCCTCCCTCCCTCCCTCCCTCCCTCCCTCCTCCCTCCCTCCCTCCCTCCCTCCCTCCCTCCCTCCCTCCCTCCCTCCCTCCCTCCCTCCCTCCCTCCCTCCCTCCCTCCCTCCCTCCCTCCCTCCCTCCCTCCCTCCCTCCCTCCCTCCCTCCCTCCCTCCCTCCCTCCCTCCCTCCCTCCCTCCCTCCCTCCCTCCCTCCCTCCCTCCCTCCCTCCCTCCCTCCCTCCATCCCTCCCTCCCTCCCTCCCTCCCTCCCCCCCTCCCTCCCTCCCCCCCTCCCTCCCTCCCTCCCTCCCTCCACAATAGATACATGTTGTATCCACAGAGACTGGGAATGAGATGCATTCACTGTTACACCACACCAATTGGTGGGAATAATTCAATGGCAGAGTAATTCCATATGTATATTTGCCACCATTTTAGCATCATTGTCTAGTTTGGACACACTTTTCCCCACCATGTGTTTTCCTCATAGGAGTATGCACAATTGCTGTACTTTTGTATACCCTATAGTGTAATCATACCCCAAACATGCATAACTGAAAAGCTTACTGGGACACGTATCCTCAGGGCTGGGACAGCTCATAAAGTGGCTGGTAGCCATGTCAGTACCTTAGCTGTCTAAACTATCCTAAGTAAACAAACAGTTGCAAGGAGGGATAACATGGCTACCAACCACTTTAGGAGCTGTCCCAGCCCTGAGGACACGTAAGCCTTTCAGTTATGCATGTTTGGGGTATGATTTGCTAACTGTGGTATAACGTTGGTCTGATTCGTATTTTCATATTTTTGAATAGGTCACAATTCAATACAAATTCATGGCCCTGTTCATGTAACATGCCAAGCAGTTATAAAAAATGATTAATTTTATGTAGAACCCTATCTATGCAATGTTCGAACAATGTTTCAGGGCTCAGGAAATGCTCAACCGAGTTGACCAAGGTTATGAAAAAAAAGAAGGAAATTTTAATTAGTTTTATTTTAACACCGGGTTTACGACAGATGCGGGGAAATCTTGATTGTTTTGGGGATATTCATAAAATGAAAAATTCCCTCCGTATGGAGTTTTGTATTTTTTCTTGCAGCATTACATGTATAAAGCATTTTGATACTCAGTGCATATTTACGACTGCCCTAAAGTAAATGCCCAGGTTTTATACAGGTTCGTATTGTCGGACAACTCCGCAAACATGCCACGACAGGTGCACTTTTTTTCTGAGCATTCCCTGGTCGGTCTAACTACTTTATTAGTTGAATATGTGTATAAGAATAACAAAAAGAATTGCTTCTTCACCTTCGCTTCTCCGTTTGTATTGTTTTGCAAGTATTTTCAGTCCTGTCAGCCGTTCGCGCGATATTGTGCCACGCCCATCTATGAAGATCTACATATTCCAATAAACAAAATAGTACTCCACGCGATGACAGGTGGTTAGTTTCTATTGGCAATGCATAAAATACGCATGCATATCAACACAATTACACAGTTTTACAAGTGCATACACGCTTTTACTCGTTCAATCAACTCTGGCTTGTTCCCCGTTTTTTTACATTGTGCTCAGTAAGATAAGTCTGAAGTTGAGGCTTGGACCATTAGAGCAGTGGTTTGCTCCAATCAAATGTAGTGTGTGACATCTTCTGTTTCTTTCTTTGAGCCGGTTCGTCATTGCTGAGATCCTTGTATGAGTGACCCCTTCGTCTCTACCCCTGAGCTGACCCACCAGGCACATCCTTAGATTGCCCAATAGCCTGGTAGGATGTCCGTACTTGCCCAACAACAGGCAACTCAGCTAATCGAATTCTTCCTGCCACATGTTCATTGGTGAGGCGTACAACAACTGCCTCTGCAGAAACCTTGGCACGGCTGGCTATTCCCTCCTGCCAACAGCGAGCTATAAATTGCTGTACCCTGATGCTGAAAATAGGATGCATGGCCTTATGTACCTGGGCCCACCCAACTCGAAAATTACATTCAAATGTAGCAGGTGGTGAAGAGTCCGGAGTAGAGAATAAGGTTGACATATTAGCAATACAACCTGGCAAAGAGAAATCCCTTGTGGCAAAGATTGTACCTGCATAGCGCATGGCTACACTTAGAGCATCTTTGGATTGGCAGGCACCACAACATGCATGCTTCTTTAGGAACACTTCGGATTTGAAATGGTACTTGCATGTGTAACATTGGGGGATATATTTTCTTCACCTGACCCAGCTTCATAGCAGCCTCTTCCTCCCTTTTCTCCCGCTTCTGTTCACTTGCACTTATATTCATCTTCCTCTTCTTATACCGATGTTGAGCTTTACTTAATACAGCCATGTCGCTACGCAAGTCACTGCTTATGAGAACATTCACACCAGTAAAATTATAACCTGCTTGTTGAAAGGGGTTCACATCCATTGATGCTGGCTGGATTATAGGTAGAGTCACAGTTTTAGAGGAATGTACTGTCCCATGTTCAGTGTTGTGACCTGCTGCGCAATGCCACCAGTGGTAATGTACTCAGAGGCATAAAAGCCAGCAATCCCTGAAGAGTTGATGTGCAAAATGGATCGCGCGAGCCTTGAAATCTGGCTTTAAGAGCAACACAGTCGACCATGGCGTTGGTACTCAGCATCTACTTGGGCCTGAAACTTAAGCTCAGCAACCAAAGTTTCCTTCATATTGAAATGCTCAAGCCAGAATTTGGTCGGCAAAGTAGGAAAAGGAGCCAGAAGTTGCCTCGCTCCCAAAGTATGGTAAGATTTCTCATGCTTAATGGCTTCATTGATGTTTGTTGCAACAATGGAATGGGAACTTGATCCTACAGTAGTTTCACCTCCAGCATTGGCATCAGCCTCGTTTTGAACATGTGTGCCTGGTATAAAGTATTTTCTTTAATACCAATTGTCGTCAGGTAGGTTCCAAGCAGGGAGGAGCAACTTGACCCAACCCAACACACCCTTCCAGAATATGGATTGAATCCTTTGGATCGAAACCATCAGCAGTCAAATCTTCCTTAACTCTAGCAGCTTTTCGATGGTCAACACTTGGAATATGGTTTATGTCAGAAACGGCTTCAGTATCCAACAGACTCAGAACATGGCAAATGAAATCCCAACTGCCATAGTTGTGGTGTGATGTGCCTTTGTGTGGGATAGCAGTATCAGGAACATCTGCAGTGGCAGCACCAGGATCAGTACCAGGAACATCTGCAGTGGCAGCACCAGGATCAGTACCAGGAACATCAGCAGTTGTTGCATCACCAGAGATAGCAGCGAGAACAGTAGCTGGAACATTAGCAGTTATTGCTGCAGGAACAGTACTAGTGCCAGCAGAAACTGTTGTACTAGCGGGAACAATAGCGATAGCATGAAGAACAGTGGTGCTAGCAGGAACATCAGTGGGAGGGGTAGCGCTAGCAGGAACATCAGTGGGAGGAGTAGCGCTAGCAGGAACATCAGTGGGAGCAGTAGCGCTAGCAGGAACATCAGTGCGAACAGTAGCAGATTCAATAAAAGTGCTGACATGAACAGCTGGAGCGCTATGACGATGATGTCTAGCAGCATTGGTTGGATACGCTACTGGTATCGGCCGTACATCAATTTGGGAGGGACGTCCGCGCGGGTTTTTCGTCGACAGCTGCAGCAATCATGGCAAACTCCGGACTTACATGTTCTCCAAGCTTCACTTTTATGTTTGCCCTTTTGCTCAGAGCATCCAGGCGGCATCCCAAATTGCAAGTGAAAAAAATGTTTACTATTGCCGTTAATAAGTTACGCAAATTCATTGCCGACGATCAGCTCTCGGGGAACTAAAAGATGCAGTGTCTCCTGAATGTAAACTGGTTATTTGTCCTTTTCTCTTATATAAGCTTTACATCTACTTGCTATACTAATGAAACATTCAAAAAGCAATGAAACCAAGTACAAAAAAGAGCACCTTGAATACTGTGGCCACTCGTTAAAACGATAATGAGCTGGCTTTGACACGTTACAGTACGACAAGCGTCTATGCCTGCAGATTTTTTATATTTCTCACTTCATTAGTAATGATTGGAGTATTATATTAAATGTTTTGCTTAGAAAAAAACTCATAGGAGGGAATTATGAATATTTTATATTCCCCAAAATTTCCCCGCATCTGTCGTAAACGCTGTGTTAAAAACTGTACATTATAGGGTATAGGGTATGCATACTCCTATGGGGAGAACACATGTAGAAATAGCATGTCCAAACTAGACAATGATGCTATAAAGGTTGCAAATATATGTATGCAATTACTCGGCAGCAGATGGGAATTATGCGTGTTTCAAGCATTTTTTCACTCAACTATTTGTTCGCCCACTTCCATTACACATTAATTACTGAGATAAAGACAAAAATTACTTGTATTCTAAAGAGTCATTAGCATGCCCACCCTGCAGCTTGCACTCAAAACAACTAAAATGTTCCTTTCATGTACAAAATGCCTGAAACACATACAATTCCCATCCTCCGCCATTGAATTATTCCCAACAGTGGGTATGGTATAACATAGAAATGCACTTCATTTCCAGTCACTGTGGATACTATCTGTAGTTCGGGTATATGTACACTGCATCAGGTACATGTATAGATGCATGTCTGATTTGGTTTTGTAACTTCACTTCTTACCAGAACAATACAACTCCATTGTATGTGGCAAGTCAGGGGGGTCATCGTGATGTAGTACAGACCTTGTTGAAAGCAGGTGCTGATGTGAACATAGCAACACCTGATGTAAGTGATGCTTTATTACTGCACCCATTAATAGTAGACTGTAGGAATTTCCACTCCTTTTGTGAAACTGTGTGCAGAGTGGGGATGGATCACCTGCCCAGCGTCTTTGGTTCTGACACCTTATATTTTTACCACTTTCTCTCCTCCCTCCACTCCTTCACTCCACATCCACCCTTCCGCTTTTTTGCTCCTCACCTTGTTATGATGGCAATTGTATTACAGGGCAGGAGTCCATTGCGGATAGCGATCTTCAATGGACATCTTGAGGTAGTGAAGGCACTCATTGAAGGTGGAGCTAATGTTAATCATACTAAGGTTGGTGTATGTGTAGTCACTGTTCCTAGGCATTTTGCCTTACCTTAGATTGCAGCTGCGAATCCAAACCAATTAACAGAATTCACAACATTCTGTACATGCATGCCCCATACCCTAGGTATTCATTGTATAAAGGAATATAACCTTGGGTTAGGTCGGGGTGTGGTTGAGGGATGAGCAAGTCTAGTATTTATCTCCAATGCTTCCATGTACACGACTGTTCTGGGTTGGACATTGGGTTTGATATTTAGGTATTTACCGTCGTGGGAATGAGAGGCTAGGAAGTAAACCTCATTATAGACATGAATGCAGTCGATGCCTTCTTTTATACTTCCCTTACATTACAATCGCAAAACTACTATATCCAAAACAAGACCCAACAGTTTTCTTTCACCCCATCATTTTATACTCCGTTCAGCTTGCGCAAAATAAAAATACGCACTATGTTTACACAAGCCAATTCAACATTCCAATTCAAGAGCGCGCTGAAGCCGATCGATACTGTTCACAACCAGAACTTTACTCAGAGGTAAGCTATTTTGTTACTTCATCACAGAACATGGAAGCGCCGAATGAAGCTTAAGAGAATATGCGGCCCTTTTTTTTCATGTTAGAACTTTACCTTGTTTACACATGAATAATTACAACACAATGACACCAGGGAATGGATTATCACAGGCAAGGATTGCTGTTGTGTTGCATGGCGTGTGGCAATAGGCAGGGTGTGTGGCAATAGGCAGGGTGTGTGGCAATAGGCAGGGTGTGTGGCAATAGGCAGGGTGTGTGGCAATAGGCAGGGTGTGTGGCAATAGGCAGGGTGTGTGGCAATAGGCAGGGTGTGTGGCAATAGGCTAGTTGCTGCTAAAGGGAAGAAGAAGGATGCTTATACCAGTGCAAGACTAACATCCAAGCAGCCTTTTTGCAATGTAGATGTCTCTGGTGTTTCATCCATCTCACTTCTGCAGTAGCTGCAAACATGTGTTGGAAAAAATTGCTTCTGCAAATGAGAACAAGATGCTATTTAGAAGCACACATGACAGTGCAAGGTATGGGATGAATTCAGAGGCATTGACAATGCACATTTAATTTACCTGAACTGACACACAGATGTGTGAGAAAGGGTGGAAATGTCCTCCAGCCTGCTGGTAGACCACAGGGCACAGCTCCACAACTCCAGGCCTGTAGGGAGGTCAGGAAATTGGGGTTGTCCACTTCAGGCTCGATATGAAAAGTGTGTGTGGGGGGAGGGGGGGTTGTCCACTTCAGGCTCGATATGTAAAGGGAGGGGGGGGGGGAGGGGGATTTGTCCACTTCAGACTCAATATGAAAAGTGGGGGGTTGTCCACTTCAAGCTCGATATGGAAAGTGTGTCTGGGGGAGGGGTGTTGTCCACTTCAAACTCCATATGAAAAGTTGGGGGACAGGTTGTCCACTTCAAGCTCCATATGAAAGTGTGGGGAGGGGAGGGGGTTTGTCCGATATGAAAAGTGGGGGGTGTCCACTTCAAGCTTGATATGGAAAGTGTGTGTGGGGAAGGGGGGGTTGTCCACTTCAAGCCCTGTATGAAAAGTGGGAGGGGGGTGGGTTGTCCACTTCAGGCTCGATATGAAAATTGGGGGGGGGGGGGGGGGGGGGTTGGGAGGGAGTTTATCCACATCAGGCTCAATATGAAAAGTGGGAGGAGGGGGGTTGTCCACTTCAGGCTCGATATGAAAAGCTCGATATGGAAAGCGTGTGTGGGGGGAGGGGTTTGTCCACTTCAAGCTCCATATGAAAAGTGGGGGGGGGGGGGGGGGGGAGGGGGTTTGTCCACTTCAGGCTCGATATGGAAAGTGTGTGGAGGGAGGGGGTTGTCCACTTCAAGCTCCATATGAAAAGTGTGGGGTGGGAGGGATTTGGGAAGGGGGGGTTGTCCACTTCAGGCCCGATATGAAGATCGGGGCCGACCATAAGCCATAGGTATAGGGAAAAAGGAAAAAGGGCAGAGGTGGCATTAGCCCCCAATCCTGGGCATTATGTACATAAAGTATGCTGAATGTATATTGAACACACACCCCAATCATATTTAAGCTTCTGTAAGTGGATTCATTCACCCATACATGTAAGTGGACTTCTTCTCCCATAAGCGGACCTGCCCTCCCCCCCCCCCCCCTGCATATGGGCCTGAAGTCACAGCATTTATCAAAATGTAGCACCACCTTCCTTCTATCCACCCAACTGTCCAGTGCCTGCACTTTCAGTTGAGAACAGTACTTCCATTCTGGACAAACTGATGTGTTCATTTGCTGGGTATTAGCCTGTGAGCCAGCGAATGGAACTGCCATGCAGAACACTGGCAGGTGTCCAGTGTCTCATAGATTGGTTGACAGCACTCAGTGTCCATGCTGCCCTTCAGATGATACTTTGGTGCTTGCTGCTATTAAACCAGGTAGTGCATTGTGTTGGCTTAAGTTTGGCATGATGGGGGAACAAGGTGCGGAATCAATACATGCCGGGTTCAACACAACGTATGCTACAATTCATAACAATGTAAAAAAAATTGGAGTGTATCATGAAGGAACACTTAGTAAGCATTGCTCCAATGCTCCCTCACTAAATTTGTAAGTATTCACTTCGTACCAATGGATGCTCAGTTAAGTCACGTTGCAAGTATGGTTATGAGATACAAGAGCACTTTCTTGGTGCTACTATCCTTGAGAAGTGGTACAGGCTACTACAGGGAGAATTTCAGCACGTTACTATGGGTTATGCTAGTAAACGGGTCAGTAACACCACTGAAAATCAGTACTTTTCACGCGAGTGTATAGCTACCAATAAAAAGGGCCGCAAGTTGCCTGTACTAAAAACGGATAGCACACCCATTCAGCCTCACCTTTGCGTCGCCTTTTGGCTGTTGTTTGTTCCAGTTAGCAAAAAAATGCTTTTTTGTACACGACGTTCATAAATGGTTGATGGCTTCTAAGCGCCATAACTCGATGTGGAAAATGCACTTGATTAACAAACTTTATCACAAAAAGGTTGTTCTATTAAATTATGCCCTTGCTACGTTGTAAATATGTGTTGTTTTCTTGTAGTGTCTCAAATTCCATGTTAGGGAATTCAAGGTACAACAAAGCTTCAATTTACCAGAGGTGTTAGATCCAAAATGTATACATTTAATGAACTCACAGATATTCATGTCTAATGTACCAGACTTCATCCTGGTGGAACATTTGTCTACCGTGGTGCACAGAAAATTAATTTATTCTCGTTGTACAGGTCCTTTGGAGCTTGGCTCAAAATTGCCAAGATCTCATTCCTTTTCTCTGGTCCCAAGTTAGCGCGTCAAAGCGAAGCTATCCGATTGCGATATGCCGCCATGCGTGATTATGATAACGTTGGTAACGATAAAACTCGACCTAACATGGGTGATAAACATGTTAAGGATGTTTGAACCATGTTTTATGTCCTAGACGTGTTTAGTAGCCATGGCAGGTCGAGTTTGGTGGAGTTACCAACGTTATTGTAACCACGCGTGGCGGCTTATCGCAATCGAATAGCTTCGCTTTGACACACTAACTTGGGACTAAAACAAAAGAATTAGAGCTTGGCAATTTTGGGCCAAGCTCCAAAGGACCTGTACAACGAGTGTGCACCATCAAATGTCTATACTGGCAGAACGGGAATAAATTAATTTCCACGGTAGACAAATGTACCCCCGGGATAACGTCCGGTACATTAGACATTAAAGAGGCTGCCCATCCACATGACGCAAATGACACAAATGCCACTCCTATACAAGATGAACATTACTCAATTGCACATTTCTTTACAATCTACATGTACATCTAGGTTCAGCCTTGTATGTGTAAGATCAATAATGGCAGCTTATAGGAAGCAAATTGTGCCTTTAAGTGTCATAATGCTTACTATTATTTTTATGGCTGTATAACTGGTATCCCTGTTGTTGAATGCCTCTCCGAAATGTTCTCAATATTTTAAGAACAGTTGCTAGTTATAAACCCACAGGCAAGAAAACGTACCTACAGCCATCTACATTTTTAGTATATTTCTTTTAGGTCTGCTTGATTCCTTTTAAATAGTGACCTTCAGTGGTTAGGCATGAATTAAAGAATGGGTGGGTGGCCGTGTCACTGTGTGATGTAACCCCATCTGAATGTCTGCTATGAAGTGCACACGTAGATGCATGTAAGTGCACCCTAGTGTGGTCTTTTATTATTTATATGTATGACTCATAATAGCACCACTTAACATGAAGGCATAACTGAATTTCCATCCCTTCCTCTCACTTATTCTCATTAACTCTCCCAGCTTGAACCTTTTCACTTTCCATATGTCAAGAGTATAAGAGTTGACCCACTGTATATGAAATGTGTACTTTTGTTTTGTTTTGTTCCTTAGGACAATACAACTCCATTATATGTGGCATGTCAGAAAGGTCATTATGATGTAGTGCAGACCTTGTTGGGAGCAGGTGCTGATGTGAATATAGCAAGATCTGATGTAAGTGATGTGACATGTACATGTACACCCATGAATTGTGCACACACTGATTCAACAAATCATTCTGGTATTTTTTAAATTTGTTTTGATCCTTAGGACAATACAACTTCATTGTATGTGGCATGTCACAATGGTCATCAGGATGTAGTGCAAACCTTGTTGGGAGCAGGTGCTGATGTGAATATAGCAACATCTGACGTAAGTTATGTGATGTTTTATAACGGCACCCATGAAATGTGCATACACTGATTAATATAACTGACTTGATCTGTTATCCTTGTAATATAAATTATTACACAAAGCAACATTCATTTTTTGTTGTGTCATAAACGTTGGGTAATAGTATTGGTTTTGGGGTCAAACCATTATAAATTTGCCCATTTTGTGCTTCACATCTTCCAATCTTGATGCAATTACTCATATTAGTTTGTTGTTGGATGAGTCATCCCTGTACCAATTAGCAAGTTAATAACCTTCATGGTTTCCAATATATACTGCAGTGAATAATTAATTTTTCCAGATAATTTGCAACTTGGCAGACATAACTTTTTCTTAGTATGTCTGGTGGTGACCTGTTTGGCATCAAATTGAAGATTAATCTATGTAGAATCAAAATATAACTACACAATTCATTTAGTAACACTTGCATCTTGATAGCATATTCAAGTTTCTAGGTGTTTTACATCACTACTGTGGTATATAAACATATTTATTCTGTTTTGGAGACAATTGTTTCCTCTTTTGCCATCTGGAATTTCAAAGGAGTGGCAATTAAGTGTCAATCCTCTCTGTGCATGAAAAATTAATACAACAGTTGCCATGGTAACTCACAACTGGAAATAGTGTACAATTATGTGTTATAACACATTTTCAATACAATTGATTGTCTTCCTGAAAGATCAGTACCCAGCTTATTAATAAGGTGACATGTATTTTTCAGCTAAAAACCATGTGTAGGTGGTCTTAACCCACCTGAGTACTACGATCCGGATTTATCTGTACGGGTGTATCTGGTATTGATCTATCCTTCCTTGGAATTTGGCAGTTTAGCTTAGCTTATCCTACATACATATAGTGCCATTTGTTTACCACCTAGTATGAAATCCTATTCTTGTTTTCCATCCCATCTTCCACTTTCCCTACTTCTATCTCCCACACTCCCTCCCTCTCCCTCCCTCCTTCGCCCACACTCCACCCCTCCCTCCCTTTCCCTCTCCCACACTCCACCCCTCCCTCCCTCTCACTATCCTATTCTCCTTACCACCTTACCCCTACTGGAACATTATCCATTTCTATATGTCTATTTTATACATTTGTATGTATTTGGTCCATTGGTTTTGATGTGTTTTGTTCCTTTGTTCCTGACCAGAACAATGCAATTGCCACTACCGTTAATTGCTTGTAACCTCGCAACATAGTCTGTCACAATGTCACAAATGAATTCACATCATTCTATACATGCACGCCACATACCCTATTATTGCTGGATGGAAGGCATAATGAATATGAAAAGGCATAACGGTTACATCAGGGTATGGTAGAGGGTCGAGCAAGTCTGTTGGGAGCAGATGCTGATGTGAATTTGCACACGCTTATAATAGTAAGCAAACCATTCAGGTATTTGTTTTGATTTGTTTTGCTCCTTTGTTTCTTACCAGGACAAAGCATCTCCATTGCATGTGGCATGTCAGAGGGGTCATCAGGATGTAGTACAGACCTTGTTGGGAGCAGGTGCTGATATGAATATAGCAAGATCTGATGTAAGTCAGGATGTGATAATTTATTAGTTCGCCCATGAATTGTGTGCACACTTATAATTGTAAACAAACCATTCAGGTATTTGTTTTTATTTGTTTTGCTCCTTTGTTCCTTACCAGGACAATGCAACTCCATTGCATGTGGCGTGTGAGAAGGGTCATCAGGATGTAGTACAGACCTTGTTGGGAGCAGGTGCTGATGTGAATTTAGCAACATCTGAAGTAAGTGATGTTTTATCACGGCACACTTGAAATGTGCATACACTGATTGCATAATTGTTCATAACTTAAATGATTACATTACACTACATTCTTATTTCGTTGCTTTATAAACATTGGTTTACATTATTAGTTTTGGCTTTATTTGTACATATGTAAGCATCTCATGTTTTTTGATTCCCTGGTATATGTGTGTGTGTGTGAACATTAATCAATCTACATGTATAATAAAAATATATCTGCTTTGAAGCAATGGGTGGGAATTATTCCTGGTACTTTGGGCCACTTAATATAATGAACACTTAGGTAGTCATCAATATTGTCTCAAGGCAGTTTCATTGTGTTTAGTGGAGCTACAGTGCCGTCCACCCACAAGTTCACACGCGCGCGCGTGTATTCGAGTCGAGCGCGGGTCGCGCGAGAGTCAATTGGTGAGTGCAATTAGCCCTCGATACGCGCGCTGTTGCGGGCGTCACTCAAATACCTATTTACAGCATACTTACAGATGATTACGTTAGTTTCAAGCTATTAATAGTATATGTTTTTGTTCTGCTGTTTTGCTTTGAGTTAAGGCGCGCGAGTTATTATTGCACTCGATCGAGTCGCACGCGAGTCGAGTGCGTGTCGAGTGCGAGTTGAGCGCGCGCGAGTGTGAACTTGTGGGTGGACGGCACTGTATCCATTAAAACTCCATATGTTAAAACAAATGTTGAAAACATAAATCGAATGTGCTACCGAAAGTAATAGGCAGCTGAAAGCTATAGATCACCTTAAGTGACAAGCACTAGTCCTTCAAAACAAGTATTTTTGGTTCCAGTGTTGATGACCACATACATGTATACTACCCCCTCCCCTTTTTTGCTATTTTTTTACATTGTACACTTAATAATGGCTTCATGTTTGAACTGCCACCATACTTGTGTACCTTCACGGGTGAAAAACGTAACTCAAACTACACATTGATAAAAGCATGCACGGAATGCTACCAAATTGCACTGTCTTCAAAATACTTTATCTCCTTCATTGTGCATTATGATAGCTATTTTAAGTGGTCCTGTGTCTAGAAAAGTTTAATGCACGTTTTATTTATGATCCATCATTCCAAATATATCCGCCATCTAGTATGAACCTGATTTCACAGGCTTCAAGACAAAATCTGATGAAATAAAGCTCATACTTGAAGTTCAATGTATACTTTATGTTTTTGGGTTTAGCGTTAATTTTTCATCTAAATTGCACCCAGAAAGCGACTGAACTTTGTACCCACTCCAGTATGGTCGTACTCCATTACATCATGCTGCAAGGGAAGGTCGTACTGCTTGTGTGGAACGTCTCCTTTCCACTCCTGGTATTGATGTGAATATTAAGGATTGGGTGAGTTGGTCCTTTTATATGATATAGTATTAATGAAACAAAAAACAATTTCTCAGAGATACATTGTAAATGGGATTTGAAGACAATTGTGGTGTAATTAGGAAAGGAACAAGGATTCATTGATATGAAAGACATAGCACCTATACATGTATTAGTAGAACGATGCATTCTACTGTGCACCAAGTATATTGCTAAGTATGGGAAAAAATTGAGTTTTTGAACCCTAGTTTCCTTCCTGTTTATACTACCATTTCAAATCCTAGAATGCACAAGGGCAACTTATCATTGTCACATAGAAATGGAACAAAGTTCTCAACCATATTAATCATTTTTTAATAATAATCCCACCCAAATTTTTGACTCTAAACTAGGTAACAATGCAATAGCTACACCTACGAACTACCATCAAGTTTGCACATTATCATGTGCCCCTTTGCAACACCCTACGATCAGAACTGCCCCATCCTTTGATATGTCATGTGTCCATTAATTGTCCTGTGTTTTGAGGGGACCGGGGCATGTTCAGCCAGGTTTATGATGTCGGCAGTGTGCTTAATCACTTGTACAGATACACGCTACGAGAGTTGGATCATGTATGTGTTGCGCACCAATTATACGTGTAACTGTTCCAGATGAGATGTGCATGTACGTGCGCAATTACAAAACCACACTGCCCAATTCCTGCAATGCAAACGGTTAGTGAATTAATGGCACAAACAATTGGGTGCCAGAATGTACTGTTGGGCACACTCACACATAAGTGCAGAATATTCTGCACAAACCTCTGAAATGAATCTTGGGCACTGATGGTTCATACCTTACAGCTCTCTCAGAGCTAATAGCCTATAGCAGTATCTCAAGTAGCATGCAGTAATTTGTGCGCAGATCTGATTTTGTCTCTTAGCTAGGCTACATGTATATCGCTATGGTATACTGTCTACCCTATGCCGGCTTAAAGAATACTTTTGTGTCAAGTATGTGTCATTTATGGAAGCCTCATACCATTCATATGTGTCGGATCAGTGAGCATTCAAGCCTCCATCCAGTAAAGTGATTAATTGTGCATACGATTTTGAGGTTATTTGCTTAGAAAACCTCTAAGGGTGTGCTTTCATTTAAAATGTAACGTGTGTGTTATTCCTTTAAAGTAAGGTAATAGGTATGGGAAGGTTGCAGTTTTAAAGAATGACCTGTGTGCTTTGCAATCATGATGTGAGCTAGCCTTAATTATTGCTGGTTCCAGATGATAGTGTGTGCTGTTGCTTATGTGTGGGTGGGTAGACTATCGATCTGCTTTAGCAAATTCTGTTACTTAGGGTAAATTTATTTTAAAGCACTGACAGATGTTGCAAGCCTCCAGCAAGTTAGAAGGTGTGCTTTTTTTCAATGCACTGTTTTTTGTAAGCTTGTGTATGCATGGATGGGCTCTCGTTTTTTAAAATAACAAGCCTGTGTGATTGCATCATGTTGTGAGCCTTTTCAGCTATTTCTGTATCATAATGTTTGTTAATTTTTGCTTATGGATATTGAGTATCTGATTTTAGAGTTATTTTATGTGAGGGTGTGCTTAACAGTCTAATTTGCAACCTACCAGTTAGGATTGGGGAAAGATGAATCCATCATGTAGGGATGGACTCTAGTATTTAAGTGAGTCATGATTTTATGTTAGGGGCTGATGCTTTAATTTTAGAGTATCAACCCTTGATGCTGCTTTGTCATAATGCAGCATTTCTGCAGATTTGACGGATTATCATTCAGTCCGTTCAAACATTTCACCCAGAATGAAGACCATTCAATCCCATGTGCAGTCTCCTGCGTCTCGAGATGATGTTCCTCCAGAATCTCCTAGTAACCTTTCAGGTCTGCGTAGGCCTAGTCTGTCCATGGAATCGTTGAGAACGCATCCAGAGTCCATTAGTTATTACAGAACAATAGTACGGCTGCCGATACTTTCCATCAAGAAGTTCAATGGTAATCTTACCGCTTGGACTACATTTTCTTTCGAGTCAACTATTAATTTGAATCCTGAATTGACGAACATCGACAAGTTCAACTACCTGAATTCGCTGTTGGAGCAATCTGCAGCTGAATCGATGTCTGGTCTGACCCTCACAAATGCAAATTACGAGGAAGCTGTAGCTGTGTTGAAGAAGAGGTATGGTAACATGCAACAAATTATCAGCACTCATATGGATGCTTTATTGAACTTGGAGGATGTAACATCTCATTCCAACTTCAAAAGTCTTCGATATCTTCGTGACCAGATTGAATCCCACATTAGTAGTTTGAAATCATTGGGCATTCCTTCCGAGTCATTTGGAAGCCTGCTGTCTTCTGTGTTAATGAGCAAGTTACCACAGGAGCTTCGGCTCATTGTAAGCAGAACGATATCTGATGGTGAGTGGAATTTTGACGAAGTGATGGCAGTGATTGAGAAAGAAATTGATGCAAGGGAGAGAGCTGGGGCGACATTTGTCACTACTGCCAGGAATCATGTCACAAAAGACCTTCCTACTGCTGCAGCCTTGTTTAGTGGTGATTCATCTTCTGTATGCTGTTCTTACTGTGGACAGTCACACTCGTCAGTCTCATGCAAGACAGTGGTTGGTTCGGATGCCAGGAAGCAAGTACTGACTAAGACTGGCAGATGTTTTCTGTGCATAAGGAAACACCACATGAGCAGGGATGCAAATCCACCACAAAGTGCTACAGTTTCTCAGGAAGACATCACACTAGCATTTGTTCCAGGACTGCACAAAAGAAGGAATCTTCAACACCAAGTGCATCTGATGAAAGTGTAAATCATCAGAGTGTACCTAAAGGAAGTAAGCCTTCTGTTGTGACATTGTATGTGGACACAAAAACTCCAGTATTACTTCAAACAGCGACAACTGGTGTTCTTTGGCCCGATAGTTCATCCCCAGTCATACAAGCCAGGATGATTCTTGACTCTGGTAGTCAGAGATCTTACATTACAAACCGACTGAAGACAGCGCTTTCACTCCCTACTGAGCAAGTAGACACAATGCTGATAAAAACCTTTGGTTCAGTTGAAGAAAAAAGACAAAACTGTGACGTTGTGAGGCTCGCTATGAAGACCAAAACTGGAGAAAATTTGGAGTTAGTGTTTCTAGCAGTGCCTGTCATTTGCAAACCTTTGTCCGGGCAACCAATCATGTGTGTGGCCGAACGATTCCCACACATCTCTGGATTAGATCTGGCAGATCCACACTTCAGTGGTGAAAATCTTGATGTGAATATCTTCATTGGATTTGATCACTACTGGGAGGTGGTAACTGGGAATGTCGTGAGAGGGGTGTGTGAACCAACGGCAATTGAAACAAAATTTGGATGGGTCCTGTCGGGACCTATACATGGTTTCTCAAGTGAACAATCTGTTGCAAATCTTGTTTCTTCACATGTACTGCGACTGGATGCACCCCCTGATACAACTGAATCTGAGGCACACCTAGAGATGAGACTAAAGAAGTTTTGAGATTTGGAGTCCTTGGGGATCAACAGCAGTGAACCTTCACTCTACGAAACGTTTGTTGATGGTTTGACCTTCTGTAACAACAGATACAAAGTGAAGCTGCCATGGAAAGAATCACATTCCACCTTACCTGATAACTATGAGTTGAGTCAGAACAGATTACGAGGCTTACTGAAACGTCTCCAGCACAGTCCAGACATTCTCAGGCAATATGATGCAGTTATCAGAGAGCAAATGGATAAAGGGATTGTTGAAGTTGTGGCTGAACCTGACATTGGCAAGGTAGGCAAAGTTCATTATATCCCACATCATCCTGTGATTAGGTTGGACAAGGCAACCACAAAGCTGAGGGTAGTGTATGATGCTTCAGCAAGATCAAATGGACCTTCTCTGAATGGCTGTCTGTTTGCTGGTCCTACCTTTGGTCAAAGCATCGTTGACATCATTCTTCGATTTCGTCTGCACAAGATTGCCCTAGTGGGAGACATAGAGAAAGCATTCCTCATGGTGTCTGTTGATGAAGAGGACAGAGATGTGTTACGATTTCTATGGCTGGATGATATTGAAAACGAACTGCCGAAACTTGTGGTGATGCGTTTCACTCGGGTTATGTTTGGAGTATCATCAAGTCAATTTCTCCTCAATGCTACAATACACCATCTCATGAAGCAATATAGTCCATGGATGCACCATTTGTCCAGAAGTTTGAGCGGTCTATATATGTTGATGATGTTACCTTTGGTGCAGATGATAAGAGAGTGTGTATGAATTGATTGTGAAGGCAAAGAACAAGTTGTCTGATGGTGGGTTCAACTTGAGAAAATGTGTTTCCAGTTCTTTAGTGGTGCAAGGTAGAATCAACCAACAGGAACAGCTTCAATCACGATTGACCACTTCAGATCAACACATTACTGAGGACGATGAGTCATATGCAAAAAAAACCCTTGGTGATGAGCAGTACCTTCAGGAAGAACACAAGCTTCTAGGTGTGCATTGGAATACCACATAGGACAAACTAGTTCTCAACATCAGTCACATTGCAGAGTCAGCAAGAACATTAGAACCTTCTACAAGAAACATAGTCAGTCTCGTATCCAGATTCTACGACCCATTGGGTGTCATCACACCAGTCACAATTCAATTCAAGATGCTAGCACAAGACTTATGTGAAGCCAAGTTAAGCTGGGATGAGCCTATCTCTGGAGAACATCTGTCAAAATGGAATAGATTAGTCGATAGCCTTCAGTAGGGGGGGGGACTTATTACAATTAAAGAATTTTTTTTTAAAATTTCTTGTTTCTACCACTCTGAAAATATGTACTGGGTCACACTGGATCACACTGAATGTGAAAATAAATTTCAAAGAATTTTTAACCCCTCACAACCCCCCTGTACATACCCCTTGAAGTTCTTGCATATATCGTGAATGAATAAAACAGAGGACGGCATGAGTAGAAACAAAGTCTAAAGGGGGGAAATGCCTTGGAGTTGTAGGCTACTTTAAATCAGGTGATCTTACTCATGGTGTTTTGCCAAAAAAAAAGACTGTAGCTTTTTGTGCATTAATACATGTACTGAGCTATTTGTGATATATTGGCAACATCTACTAGTGCAATGTACTCCTGCTATTCAATGGCTTTATCTCTTGCCTGCTAGAACTGAATGCTTTAAGCTCCTAAATTTGAAAAAGGCTGCATTTAACTGTGCCACTGATAGTCAATTATGCATTCTAGGTATGCGTTTGAAATGTGAAGGGGTATAGAAGCAATGTATTAATACTCTTATAAACCAGTTTTTCACATTCAGTGTGACACAGTACATATTATCAGAGTGGTAGAAAAGGAAGATAGAAAATAACACATATGCACACACACACACATACACACACACACACATACACACACACACTCACACCTACTCTTATGTTACTGATGTTTTTATGTCATGGTGCGCTTATCAACTCAATTGTCTCATAAAAATGTGTGCTTTGCATCATGATGTGAGCCTTATTGCTAGTTCTAGATGATAGTGTACGCTATTACTTGTGTATGGGTAGTCTATTGATCTGATTTCTAAAAAAAATATTTTGGTTTAAAGCACTGAGAAAATGTTACAAGTTTCAATGTTACAAGTGGATATTGAATATTTATAACTCTGTACATGTGCATTTCCCTAGAATCTACATGGACATTGTAATTTGAGGGCATATGATGGTAAAAATATTGCTGTTTTACTTTCCATCCCCCTACCTCCCTCCCCTCTTCCCTCCCCGTCTCTCCCTTCCTCTCGTATTCTCCTTACCTCCTTACCTCTCCTTAAACATTTTGTCTTACCATATCCTATAGTATACATGTACATTTATATGAAGGTGCATGCAACATGTGGTTTAAATTTGTCTTGTTCCGTAGGACAATGAAACTCCATTGTATGTGGCATGTCAGAATGATAATCATGCTGTAGTGCAGACTTTGTTGGGAGCAGGTGCTGATGTGAATATAGCAAGATCCGATGTAAGTTATGTGATGTTTTGATATGTACACATACAACGTGTAAGACTATGATTAACAAATCATTGTGCCGCTTTATTCCAAACAATGAGCAAACAGCCAACGCTTGAAATAAAAGTAATCAATACAGCAAATAAGGCTACTTGCAAGATGGTGGCAGAAAACAATGTACACTCTGGTTTGAGCATGCCACTCATTTAGCGTGAGTTGTTCCGATTTACAGAAATAATTGCTAAAGCAGTCTTTGCTTTTTAGGCAAATAGAATTGCACAAACACACATGATTTCCAACTTTTATGCTCTCTGTTATCAAGATCAAGGGCAATTTTTAGACGTTCCTCCATCTCGATCGGATATCTACAGAGCCAATGGTTGAATGATCTCCAAAGCGAATGTAAAATGAAGCCTAATGTTTTAGTGTAACATTTTTCGAGTTGAAACTTTATACTTGATTTCATGCGAGGACCAGAAGTCATAATGGAATGCCCACATGGTGTACATGTAGGTTAAAACCACATTTTTCAACTACATTTAGGCGTGCGGTCAATCTATCATTACAAAATGTGGGTCCAATTTTCATGTTTTGTTCACTCCAATTGTTAGCAATATATAAGAAGTTTTAGGAACAATATAAATAGGTAGTAGTAGTACAATATTAATAAAGTTAGATGCCATTACAATTGATGTTATTATCTATTTTCAACTCATACCGTAAAATCGCAATTAAACGCTGCTGCGTTTAATCGGGACAGAATCAGCTTACTAGTGAAATTTTTGTTATTGTTGGAAATTAAAATGTATTTGAATGATACACGGCAACCTCAGCAGCTTTTGGAAATGCAATTCCCAATATATCCTGCATGTATTTATCTGTTGCAAGTTTGCTCAAGTTCCACTAAAGGTCGTTTATCTTGCTCGCCACGGATGCGATGTAACTGCATTTGTGCCCGTTGGGATGCACGCTTGTTAATAGCGTAAGTTGGCTATACACATACGGTAACTTCCATATGATCACCTCTCCGCATTTAAACTTATAACAATTATTCTCTCCCCAAGTTACAGTCTTTTAAAGCAAGTAGGTTTTCCCGCTCGTTTGGCGTCTGATATATTAAAAATACTAAATGTTGCCGATAATAACTCATCACATGACCAATAACGTTACACCTGTAAAATTACACAAGCAATAACTGAAACCAGTCCCCATTCAGAATCATGCAATGCATCAGTCTTGTACATGTATAATCTGCAGCAACAGGTAAAAATCGGAAGATGTGCTATGATAAACTGTTCGTAGATCAGCATCTCCAAGCCTAGAAAAAAGTATGCGTTCGATAGCAAAATAATTTGGCATTGTTAGGTACTGGTAAGTTGGATGGCAGAATGTGAATTGCCATGAACTCCTGCAGGCAACTGAAGCGAGCTCCTTCTGAACATGCAGCTGATGGTACAGTGCATGGGGTTAGTGCGTGGGAGGAAGTAACAATGGAGACAATAGTAAGGTCATTTAGAGGTTGCAGTATAAGAACTGCAATCAATATCCACCTCATAATGACCGTCCATGTCACCATAATCCTCTTCATCGCAGCTGGACCATGCATTGATTATCATCTGCATCTGAATCATCTGTGTCCTTAGTGTGAGCTTTTCCGAAATGGAATAAAGAGCAGCAAATAAAATTGCTTATTTTATTTTATACCACAACCTCCAAATGACCTCACTATTGTCTCCATTGTTACCGCCCCCCACGCACTAACCACACACTGTACAATCAGCAGTTTTTAAGGAGCTCGCCCTGCAGAAATTCATGGCGGTTCGCGATCTGCCATCCAGCTACTGCAGCAATATTCATCAATCAGTGCCAAATTCGTTTGCGATCCGCGAACGCATTTTTTTTCCCCCTCGATGCTTGGAGATGCTGATCTACGAACAGTTTATCATAGCACATCTTCTGATTTTTACCTGTTGCTGTAAATTATACATGTACAAGACTGATGCATTGCGTGAATTGGGGACTGGTTTCAGTTATTGCTTTTGAAACATGCGGTAATTTTACGGGTATAACGTTATTGGTCATGCGATGAGTTATTATCGGCAACATTTAGTAATTTTAATTATCAGACGCCAAACGAGCGGGAAAGATCTACTTGTTTTAAACGACTGTAACTTTGGGAGTGAATGATTGTTATAAGTTTAACGCCGAGAGGTGATCGTATGGAAGTTACAATATGTGTGTAGCCAACATACGCTATTAACGGTTTTATGCCGAATACGCTGATAAGCGTAAAAATTTTATATACGGTTCGTGCCGATTACGCGGAACAGCGTACCAGCTGCCCCCTTTCTGTTCAACAGTTTTGTTTTGCGACTCATAGGACGTTGATTGGAAACTTCGCTGACTGGAAATACTCAACATTCGTCTGGCTATCTAAAACTACAATGGTCAACCACAGGTACCGTTCAATAATTAGTTCTAATTAGTTTCAAGACACGCCCTATTTCTAAGTGTGCCCACCGTTAAAGCTGCTGTACTTGTTATGGACTACAAAGCGTCTAAAGCTTAGCCGAAACCTCATACACTATGAAGGCTTTCTACTGGTACTTATAACAGGTTAATACCTGAATAGGAAGCGTCAAAAAAGCTAAATAACTACTCTTTCACGTACCTATCTTTCAATCCGCACGGACAGCTTGTTTTCTATAGTATGAAATCACTTCATGGACACAGAATCGTAGCACTAACATTCCTTTCCAAGAATATGTGAAGAACATTACAAAAGGACGCTCCATTCAAAAGTTATTTGCTCGTATATCACTCCATTTCAAACAAGCTTCGCAATGAATTTAGTTACCGGCATGACGCGTATAATTTTTAATTGGATTGTAGGCATGAAACCGTTATAAAGCATGCATCCCAATGGGCACAAATGTCGTTACATCGCATCCGTGGTGAGCAAGATAAAGACCTTGAGTGGAACTTGAGCAAACTTGCAACAGATAAATACATGCAGGGATTTGCATTTCCAAAAGCTGCTGAGGTTGCTGTGTATCGTTCAAAAGATACATTTTAATTTCCAACACTAACAAAAATTTTGCTAGTAAGCTGATTCTGTCCCGATTAAATGCCACGGCATTTAATTGCGATTTAAGATATCTCTTTAGATAGTAGATACGTTTACAAATATACATATACCTATGCACTACACACCTACATTGCACTGTCCAAATGATGTTTTATGTCCTTGCTTATGTTTCTACATCCTCCCTCTCACTTTTGAAGTAGTTGTGCAATTTGGCTTTCACTGAGATAATTAAATCTATTTACATGTATAACCGGTAGGCAGAGGATAATCCGCCCTGCCTCCTTGGTTTTGACACCTCTACAGTTTTACCACTTCCTCGTCACCTCCACTTTTTCATTTCACCCCTCACTCTTCCTTTGTCTCATACTGCTTCTCACCTTATCATGTCAAACCTGGTTAAGATGAAATTTGTATTGCAGGGTAGGGGTCCATTGTGGACAGCTAGCTTTAATGGACATCTTGAGGTAGTGAAGACACTCATTGAAGCTGGAGCTAATATTAATCAGGCTGAAAAGGTTGGTGTATGAGCTATCAGTTTTATCTCCTTGAACTTTCCATATGCCTGTAATATACATTATGTTATTTGTAACATGTGGTTTTGATTTGATTTGTTCCTGAAAAGTTTGGTGTATGCGCAATCAGTTTTTTCTCCTCTCCCTCCCTCCCTCCCTTCAATTCCTCCCTCTAATTTCTTACCTCCTTAAATCTCCTCCCTGAAGTTTTCGTATGCCTGCAGTTGAAATGATGGTACATGTACTTGGGCATTCCATTTTGTTTCAGTACATCAATGTTTGGCATTAGTTTTTGGGAAATGGTGAATGATATCACAAATCTGATTGCATGTTATGTTGGTAAACTATATGAGAACATATACTGAAAGTGTAAAGTGGTTACGTGACTTTGTAATTATTCAGCATTTTCGTTTGTGCAACCTGTTCAATAGTTGTACTGAAAAGTGCTATATACTATGTCAATGCAGTAAACCGTTACACTTTTAAACCCGAATAAGTGCTCTTTAGAGTTGTAAAAGTTTTTAGATACTTTCACCAACAGGAATGCATTATGGGCATCATATTTAGCTGAGGTGTCTGCATATACACCAGAGGTGTCTGCATATAGACCAGAGGTGTTTGCATATGGACCAGAGGTGTCTGCTCTAGAAACACCCAACCAACCTGTATAGTAGTTTACCTGTTCGCTAAAACTAGCATCTAAATGTTTATGGTTTATTTGTCGTCCATTTTATAATGAATAATATTAATGAGTTTGTACACTAAATGGCTGGAGTTCAATGCAGAAACGATTCTTTTTAGAGCCAAAATCAGAGCCCTTCGTCAAATCGAGCAACACTAAGAGCTAGTTTGGGAAGCTTTGAAGAGAAAGGGAGCTCCGGGGAAAACTCCCAAAGCTGCTAGTTTGGGTCAGTCGTGCTGCCAATGCTATACTACATTAAGAAATCGCAGGACTGCATACTAACTAGCTGAAAATGCTGCCAAGGAGCTGAAAACATCTTGCTGACCATGTTTTGGGCATTCATGGGAGGCTTTATGAGTTTGTACGTTAACTGGCTGGAGTTCAATGTGGAAACAGTTTTTTCAAAGCCAAACTCAGAGCCCTTCGTCAAATCGAGCAACGCATGGAGCTAGCGTTGTGGTGGTGTCAGTAGTTTGGGAAGCTTTGAAGAGAATGGGAGCTCCGGTGGAAACTTTCAAAGCTACTAGTTTGAGTCAGTTTTGCTGCCGATACAAGATTCCACCAACTCACTCGGTCATGGACTTGCGTGTTTGCACATTCATACGTGCATGAACTGGCCAGACCAGATACAAGCATTTAAACGTTTAATAGGTGGGCTGGACGAGAGTTTAAAAAAGCTGGGCTTGACACAAATGTCTCTGTTATATTTGGAATCTTGAAAACTAATGAAGGCGCTTAGAAGTAAGTGTATACAGTCTGCGTGACTGTTGATCCGAGAAAAGAAATACATGCAATTAGCAAAAAAGCACTGAAAAACATTTTATGCTCCGGGGGAAACTCAACTGTATAGTACATTTATATGTAGTGTCCATGTTATATGCAAGATAAGGTTGTGATTTGTTTTGTTCATTTGCTCCTTATTAGGGCAATGCAACTCCATTGCATGTGGCATGTCAGGAGGGTCATCATGACGTTGTACAGACCTTATTAGGAGCAGGTGCTGTTGTGAATATAGCAACATCTAATGTAAGTGATGTGTTTTGAAATTTGCACAAACTGAAGTATATGACCATGATCTAAACAAACCATTCCGCTTGCAGATGGTTTAAACATTTGGGTCCATATTCATGTTTTTTGTAGTACTTGGACTTTCTACCTCTACTCCTACTATTTTTTTGGGAGCTTTAGGAATAGTACAAAGGAGTAATCGCACATGTACATTGTTGTCAGGTTGTGTGCAGTACATTTATTTAACACCGGATCCACGAGAATAGATCATTTTTTAGCGTTATTTTGCGGAAGTCACTTTTATGAAAAATTAGTCGGAAAGTATCTGAATGATATAAAACATGTACAGTACAGTAATCCAACTCTCTGGATGATGATTGTTGTAATTTGCAGTTTCGTATCTACCTCACGGGCTAGCCAGCATTAGTGCGAAGTGGAAGAGGTAAGAGCCGTCACCGTTAACGATGCACTTTTTTTCTGGGCTGTTTTACATGCTAAAAATTATTTCCTTAGTTACTTTAGAAATGGAATAAGGTCATTTCATTCCAAGATCGATGTTACATTCGTGTTTTTGACTAGAATTAGTGTTTCAAGACAAGGCATAATCTAACAGCGGTCTGGGGTGAGGAAATCGTCATAGCGCATGCGCAAAAGCTTAGTTTTGTACAGCCGGCAGGTACTACGTTGCCGTTATTAATTTACAGCGCGCGCAACGAGCATTTCATAACAAGTCTAGATCTATGTGTACGAATGACTAGTATGTATGGGACAGAAGCAATTGATTAGTGCATTCGCAGTAATAGAAATACAACCGTTATGACAGACAATAAGTTGACTACACAGTAAACATGTGTTCTTCAACGCGCTTAATTAGTTCTGGCTTGTTACCGGATTTCTTTATGTTATAGTGGCTCAGATATGCCTCTAGCTCCGGCTTTTTCCATGACAAAAGGTCCTTTGCAAGGTCAAGCTCCTCAAAGGACACTCTTGCCTTCTTCTTGGTACCAACTGACCCTTCAGATTGAGGCCTCTCACGTTTACGTTTACTGGTACTACAAGTTGGCACTTGGGTCATCCTGCCAATGGTTTGGTACACAACACGAATTTTCCCTGGTAGGGGAAGCTCACTTAATTTGATGACCTTTTGTGTCTCCATTTCTTCAAGCCTGGCAAATACACCATCAGCAGATATTTTCACATTCCCTAGATCTTTGTTCTCACCAGCTTTCCAGCACTCATTAATGATAGTTTTAACTTTAGTTGTGAGCTCTGGGTGCATATTCTTTCTGGTGTATGCCCATCCAGAATAGAAATTGGGCTCAAAAGTTGTAAATGGCATCTCATCACCTGTACCAATGAGGGATGCTTTTTGAATAGCGCCATGAACAGTGAGGTTCATTTGTGCCAAAAGTTTGTCGGCATGTCTCATAGCAATACTGAGGGCATCCAGACATTGCTGTGCTCCATCACATATGTGCTTATCTAGCAACTTTTGAGACTTAAAGTGATAGTGGCACTCTGAACACTGAGGATACAAAGCTTTTATCTGCCTCAATGCCTCCTCATGTTCACGTTGCTGTTCCATTTTCTGCAACTCCCGCTTGCTAGTACATTTAGTTCTCTTTGTGTATCGCTTCTTTTCCATCCTTACCTTTGTGCATGCATCATCATTATCACTATTGAGTAATACTGTTACTCCTGTGAAATTGATGCCATCCTCACCCATTGGAGTAATGAGCGAGGATGCATGGCATGAAGGCAAATGTACACGGGCAGATGGTATTGTCTGCCCAAGACAATTGTACAACAGAATGTTCTGCTGGTTAGAAGTATTATTTGTGATATACTGGGCAACATAGAATTCTGAGATGCCTTTAATGGAAGGGCATACGGCAGATCGATATGGAGCTTTGAAGTTAGGCTTTATCAGCAGTACAGTGGTGTTAATAGTTGACTTCTCCATCAGTGCCACTGCAAGCTGTTTTGGTGTGGATATCTTGCGTCCTCCCTCTCCCTGTGTCAAATAAGCTTCAACTTGGGTCTGCTGGTGAGAGAAGTGAGTGTCACAAACATCTTTTCCACTTTGTGCTTCATTGTGGTAGTAAGCCACAAGTTTGAAACCAGCAGCTGAGCAGACATGAGGCAAAAGAAGTTTTGACTGCTTTCCAGCTAGATTTTTAGCATTGTCACTTTGAATGATTATCTTTTTTACATGGGGAAACCGAGATCTTAAAACATGAAATGCTGCCTCAAAGCATGACAGCACAACATTGGCATCACATTTCTGCTCTCCTTGCACAATGCAATCAATGAAGTGTAGAGTTGGTTGGTCCTTTTCATGTACACTCAAATCATCATTAGACCCATAATTGTCATGCTCACTTCCGTCATCCTCCACCTCATGCTCACTTCCGTCACCCTCCACCTCATGCTCACTTCCCTCATCCTCCACCTCATGCTCACTTCCCTCATCCTCCACCTCATGCTCACTTCCCTCATCCTCCACCTCATGCTCACTTCCGTCATCCTCCACCTCATGCTCACTTCCCTCATCCTCCACCTCATGCTCACTTCCCTCATCCTCCACCTCATGCTCACTTCCCTCATCCTCCACCTCATGCTCACTTTCCTCATCCTCCACCTCATGCTCACTTCCCTCATCCTCCACCTCATGCTCACTTCCCTCATCCTCCACCTCATGCTCACTTTCCTCATCCTCCACCTCATGCTCACTTCCCTCATCCTCCACCTCATGCTCACTTCCGTCATCCTCCACTTCATGCTCACTTCCCTCATCCTCCACCTCATGCTCACTTCCCTCATCCCAGGCCCCCACCTCATGCTCATTGCTCTCATCCTCCCAGGCCAATACCTCATGCTCATTGCTCTCATCCTCCACCTCATGCTCACTTTCCTCATCCTCCACCTCATGCTCACTTTCCTCACCCCTCAACTCATGCTCATCAAGCTCACCCAGCAAATAACTATTACCTTCATCCAAATTGTCAATATTCATTGCCTCCATCTCATTCCGCAATCGTGCTTCTTCAGAGCTGAAATCTATTTCCACATAGAGTTTGTCAGTGCATGACGATGGACTGCTGATCACAGCCCTAGTCTCTGGCTTTATGAACACTCCAGCTCCCCACCACATCATTCCCTTCTTACCATAGTAAGAGTCACCTCCCTCTCGGAATCCTTTTGCAAGGAATTTTTGTTTGAAGTCATATACGATGTAGGCGGTGCTTGAATCCATCTCAGCAATGGCAAGTTTCATCCTATGGGCCTGTTGAGCAGCTTGCATCGCATGAGCCATATACCTGTATGAGCGACGCTCACATTGGTGTATAGTTAGGAGTACATCGGCTAATTCAGACAGCTTGGTAGGGCTCCTATCAAGTTTCATGAGGGCTACATGCCTCAGCTTGTCAAAGAAGAGGAAGGGACTTCTGCAGGCATTACACTCAAAGTGACCACCAGCCTTTGGGTTCTTGTTAGGCTTCCTGTGAGATGTCAGGTCCAGTGAGAATACAGGTGAGTGTGTTGTAGCACTGTTGCTGTTCTCTACCACAGGTCCCTTAAACTGAGCACAACAGCTGAGCTGGCCTCTGATCATGCTTACTATGGCCTCCTGTATACCCGGATCATCCAATTTGTCAGGCTGCGATACCAATTCTTCCAGTTCCTTATATGCTCTGAGCTGCTGAACTTCATGTTCTTGAGGTTGATGGGAGTAGTCACATTGATCTTCTGTGTCCTCTGATGCCTTCACACCTTCCCTTGCATGCAAAGCATACCCGTAGCTAAGAAAGGTGTACACATCAGTGCGAAGACCACGTAGCTCATTACGTAAGGTGTGGTCCACATCGGATAGAGGTGCAAGGATGTCAATCAACTTGTCCACAATGGAGAAGTTATCTATGTGAAAGTTCACCTTTATATAATCTACCCCTGCACGGGCTTCTTGTTGCTTTCCACCTCCAGTTATGTGTTTGGCTATGGTGTAAAACAATGACCTCCCAATTGGTGGCTTTCCAGGCATGGCGTCCTCATGCTTTGCAATGTAACCTGCATACATTGTTGCAATGTCATTCTTCAAAACAAGAGACCTCATAGCAAACACATTCTTGAGCTCTTTCCACTTTTCCTTTCTGTTTGGTGTACGCTTTTTAGCTTCCCATGCTAACCGGCCAATATTTTCATCACTATAGATGAATTCCACAGCAAATTCAATAACATCCTTGGGCACTCGAGGTTGTGTTTTGCTGAATTGTTGGATATTCATGCCATGAGTTAGGTACAGCTTATCGATTTTAGCCTGGAACATCACCCGAGCAGCATGGTCTTTGCTGAGTGTTAGCAACGATGCCACATATGCAGTGGGAACGTCAACAAAAGAAACTAGAAGCTTCCTAGCATTGTTGGATTTGAGCTGCTTCATCTTCTTCTCTGCCTTTAGTATGTCCCTGATGGTGGTTGGTATTGTGGCTAGTGCTTGGGCATCCATGTTGACAGGATTTTCAGGTGATCCTACAAGAAATTGGAGGCTGAATGCCTTCTTTGAGCCCTCGTCGAGTCTCAAATTAGGTAGAAGCACATGTGCCCACGCCTTGACCCCTATCCAAAACACATTTTGTACTCGGTTCATACAGGCATTGTCGATCTCGCTGTCCATCGCGCGTGTTACCTGCCTCCTCATTTCGACATGTGGAAGCGATCGTACGCTACGTTTGTGTTCATCGCAACCCATCAGCTTCAGTACATCAAGAATGTGTTTTTGCGAGGATGTGTAGTTGCTGGGTCCTTCCGTTGTATCGATCTCTGCAGGAATCGATATCGGTTCATCAACAAAACTCATTCCGGTGGCTGCACGACGCTCGGGATTTGACCGATGTGGTGTTTCCTGCACCACACTTACCTTTTTAGGGCGACCACGCAAACGGGGTTGGCATGGACAACACTTTGTGCAACTTGTCCCAGCATCGCACTTGTCACACACGGGTTTCTTGTGCGTACGATAACAAGCGAGTGACATGTTTAGTGATGACGTATTACGTCACTGCTGTATACTATATGACGGTCTGGGTACTAGGAAAGGTAAGTTTGTGTATTTGTGTATAAACTAAGCGTATTCTGAATGCAGTATTAATGTGGCATCTATCTGAGACATAACATAATACAATAGTGCACTCAGAATTTTACTAAACGGCCCTTAACTCTTTGACCGCCAAGTGCATATATATATACTAAAAATTAATTCGCGTTAACCGCCAAGTGCATATATATATGCACACATATAGAAAACCAGTCTGTGTCGCACGGTTACATGCTCCGTGTACTAATAAGCCCTAGTGGCATAGAGCTATGACCGAAGCGTTGGTTTTTAATTGAAAGGAAAGCGGGAACGAACAGCTGCAGGTGTACACGTAATGGCGGCTCTATCGTCACCAGCAGCTTCGAATTAGCACCCGCCTTTTCTACTAAAACATGGGCGAGCAAAGCTTTTTAAAACGTCAGGACGTTAGATGTAACAACAAGGGATAGAACTATGGTGTTTTTATCGACTGCTTCGTTGTATGCGCAATATACGGCTTCGAATTCCTGCCCGCCTCGCTCGACCTAAATCGGGTCTTGTTAGCTGCCGATTGTTTTCAAGCTAGTACACCATATATCATAACAAACATCATAAAACACTCTTCTATCATAGATAGTATCTTTTTAAGGAGGCTAACCGCGAGATTCTTCGAGAACACCGACTACTAAGCAACGGCCGTACGGGTAGCCATAATTAAAAACATTACTGGCAAATAATCAATTAACTACGTTATCCGTCTTGACTGTCAAAGAGTTAAAAAAAGTGCATTTTTCCACTCGAGACAACCGAGATTTTGGAAACCGCATCTGTTCAAACGAACGCAGGTTGCTGCGTACTTTAGATGGGCGTTTGAAAATATCAACACAAGACTCAGGGAGAGTTGGGCTCTCGGAATATGTGTGTTAAAAAGTAAAAAACACGTTTCCGAATATTTTTCCAAAACGGGTGTTCCGCCAAAAAAATGATCTATTCTCGTGGATCCGGTGTTAAAATATTCAACCTCTCTTCCATGGTCTTGTATCCTATCCTATATAGTGGCATTGTCTTATCACGTAGTATGAAATCACATTCTTGTTTCCGTCCCGTCTACTGGGAATATTTTTAATGTGATGCCGTTTTTATAAGGTGCGATACAACTTTAAAACATTGTAGCAGAAAACTGCGATGCAATCTATCCGCACTATGCGAAGGGAGTGTATATGTTCCGTATGGATGCCCAACATTGCCGGTTACGTATCCGGATGCTGGTTGTGTAACGGGCTGTCTGGTTATGTAACCGGCTGTCCCGTTTAAATGCATCACAAAATAGATGTCCGGTTACACAACCTGCTGTCCCGTTGCGTAACCGGCTGTCCCGTTGCATAACCGGCTGTCCAATTGTATGACCAGCTGCCTTTATTTAATATCTACGCACAACACAGGCTGTTGTTTTTTGTATAAGGCGTGATACAACCGGCCATATGCATCCTGATGTGACTACTAAATAATATAATTTTATTATTATACATGTATGTAGTGGAAGTGTAGATACCAATCTCAATAGCATGACAACTGATAATATTCTGATCTCTTCAGCAATGCACATACTTACATGTCACACACCAAAAGGAGGGGTTCACACACAATTAGAGATCCAGTTGGATTAGTCCATGCACATGCTACTGCCAATAGGTGTTGATGAGATGGTAGATCAACTGATTACACACCTCTCCATCCATTTGAAGCTTGACCTCAAGCTTAAATATAGTCAGGTTGGTGTCGCACACTTTCAGGGTACCTGTGAGGCACCTCAACCAGGTCTTCAGCAACATGGTCCTCTGCTGAGATCTGAACAGGTGGATCTTCAAGCTGGTGCTCCTCAGTTGGCACGACATCAAGAATATCATGGTCAACTTGAGGTGCTTGCCAATGTAGATGACCACCCTGGTTTTCCGGAAGAGCATCTTCCGTATGGAGCTGCATGGCTGGCTAGTGACGATGTCTAATCCTGTTAACATGTACTACCCTTCTTCGTGGTCCATCTGAAATTGCAATGTTCACCGGTGACTTGTACGCTGTCACTACCCAGTTTCCCTCCCAGCGAGGGTCCAACTTCCCAGCAGTTGATATCGATAACCAGACTGGGTCATCCACTTTAAAGGATCGCTTGTGTGAGTGTTGTTGTACTGTTGCCTCTGTCCCTCTGCTGCTTCAGCCATGTGAGCCTCCACAAGGTCAGTCAACTCAGCCAATTTGGCGTGCAGAGTCTCACCATACTCCCCAGGGGCATATGCTGCTGTTGGTAACGTTAGTGTGTCTCTTTCAGGCTGTCTACCATACATCAGTTCAAAAGGAGACACTCCAGTTGAGGAGTGTACTGATGTCCTGTAGGCCTAGAGAGCCAGAGGGAGGTGCTTCTCCCACTCCCTGCCTGGTGACATATGTGCGCAGTAACTGGAGCAGGGTGCGGTTGAACCTTAATAACCACCATGCCGTCACCTTGTGGGTGATAGGCAGTAGTCCTAGTCTTCTTAACACCAAATGCCTTTAAAACCTGCTGAATGCTAGCACTCTTGAAATTTCGGCCTTGACCTGAGTGCACAATTTCAGGTACTCCATATGTGGTGAACAGGTCCACCAGTTCTGTGGTTATCCTGGAGGCAGTTTGGTCAGGTAGTGGTCTTGCATCAGCCCATTTGGTAAAATAGTCCTGGACTACAAGGAGATATCTATTGTTGTTGGATGACACTGGCACCTCCAAGATATCCATTGCTATCATTTGCCATGGTCTTCCAATTGGCACACTTGTCATCTGTACTCTCATAGGCATTGTTGGCTTTGTATGCTGGCACACAGTGCATTCCTTGCAATGGCTCTCTACATCTTGTGCCATATTGACCCAGTATGCCATACGCCTCAGTCGGTAGTGGGTCTTTTGTGCACCTTGATGGCCTGCTTGAGGTAAGTCATGGCACTGCTGCAATGCCTCTTTCTGGAGAGTTACTGGGAGAACTGGCACTGTTACAGCATCTGTAGTTGGTCCAGGTGTATAGTGCCTCCGCACAATGCCATCTTTTAGGAGAAGCTGTGCCCACAACTGGGAGTCTCAAAGTGGGCTTTCGCCAATCGATGGTTGCAGGGCAACTTGACAATTTCAATGCCTGAGTGACCAGCGTGATGACTTGGTTGTTTCTGAGCGTATAGAATGGAGCTCAATGGTGTCATGCTTGGGTCTCTTCGTCTGGATAATGCGTCTGCCTCTATGATGCACAACTGAAAAACTGTAAAAGCCAGTGCTCACTGTCCCAGCATTCCCTCCAACTTTTGGTTTGCCAACCACTTTAGTGGCTCATGGTCAGTCCAAAGCTCAAATGGTCGCCCCAACAGGTAGTGCTTCATGCCATACACTGCTGCCAAGCACTCCCATTTTATGACACTGTAGTTACATTCAGCCTTGTTCAGCACACGACTTGCATAGGCAATCACGTGTCCATCCTGCTGCAGTATTGCACCCATTCCCCCGGCACTAGCATCAGTTTGAAGGATAAAGGGGCTGGCATGCAAGTCAAAGTGTGGGAATGCTAGTATTGGTGCTTCTGTCAGCGACCTCTTCAAGCACTGGAAGGACTCATTGCATTCTTTGGTCCAGCAGAACTGGACATCCTTTTGTGTTAGGTGGTGCAGAGGTGCTGCAATGTCAGCGAATCTTGACAAAAATCGCCTGTAGTATGAGGCCAGCCCCAGAAATTGCTGCACTTCTTTTGCAGTGTTTGGTGTAGGCCACTCTTCAACTGTTTTCACCTTAGCATTGTCAGGCATTACTCCTGCTCCACTGAAGACATGTCCAAGGAAGGCCACTTCTGGGAGTCATATTTGGCACTTGTTGCCACGTAATGTCAATCCTGCCTTCTGCAGTCGATGAAGGACTTGTTCCAAATGGCTACTGTGAATTTCTTCCATCGGTAATTGCCAGTATCCACTCTGGAGGTCCAGTTTGCTAAATATGGTTGCTCCAGCTAGTCTGTCCTGGACTTCATCTACTAGTGGCAGGGGGTAGGCATCTTTTACAGCTCGCGGTAGTTAACACACAGCCTCACCTCTCCTGACTTCTTTGGCACATACAATGCGGGTGCTAGCCAAGGACTGCAGCTTTCCACTATGATCCCATTTTGCAACAACTGCCTGATCTGTAGCTCCACTTCATTTCGAAATTAGGCTGGGATCCTGCGAGGTGGTACACGAACTGGCGGTCCTGTGGTGGTGATGTGGTGGGAGGTCACTGTTGTTGTTCCAGGTTTGGTGATGAACAAATTCTTAAATTTCTGCATGGTGGCCACGAAACATGCCTTCACCTCTTTGGGAAACTTATAGTCCACCTTTTCCCCATAGTGTGGATGTGGGACTGCACAGCCTTCGATCATCACCTCACTGTTCGTCTCTGCCATGTCGATTCCAGCAACTGGGCACCACTTTCTCTTTAATGCCACCCCCGATTCCCACAGTGCACTGAATTTTTGGGAATCCTGGTCAAGTGAAGGTACTGCAGGTACATGTGCCTGTGCTTTGTCCTGCGTCTGTGTCACTGTAACTGGCATAGTAGAAAAGTCGAAAACTATTCTATGCTTTTGGAGAAAATTTGTCCCCAATGTAGCAGGAGTAATTAAACTTTTAACCACCAGGAAGTTGTGCCGCCTCTCAAGATCCCCAAGCTTTACTGTGATGCTAACTCGATAAAAAATGGGTAGATTCTCCCCTGCTGCCTTCACCAGCTGTAAATCAAGTTTGGGTTCTGTACGTTCAATTTCCGTTGCCTGTTTTAAAACATCTTGCCTCTAAAGCGATACTGCGGAGCCCGAATCCAATAAGACTTCATGCTTAGAGCCACCAATCTGACCACAAATCGTAATCATCTTACTTCTCACTGCAGCAACTGTGATTTGATCTAGGCTTGGGGTGCCCACTGCCTTAGGCGGACATCCCGTTGCCGACAGTCTCTGCTGATGTGCCCTACACGACCACACTTGAAACATGCCTGCGGCTCCCTGCGTCGTTGGTGACATTCACGTGCCTGAGGTTGCTGGCGATTTGATTGCACCTGTGCTGCTAGCGCCGCATCTTGCTGAGTGAGGCATGCGATATGGTCACTGAAGGGTGTGTGTTGATCTATTGCGGCTGCCGGTGTTGGTGGTGCCGGGTCATCCAATGACATCAACAATTTTGCTCTTTTGATGGCTTCCTTTAGATCGGTGACTGCACTAGCTGCTCGCAGCTGCTTGCTAATGGATATAGGTAGACTTGCTACAAACTGATGCAGTAGCAATTAATCGCGTATCTTGCTGTCGATCTCTGGCATTGCTTCTCCAGTAGCTTGTGAAGGTCATGACTGAACACCAACAGGGCTCTCCAGATTGTAATTGACGAGTCTGGAATCTGTTGAGCATCGTGAACCCCATTGGCATGAGGGTCTCAATGAGGCGCTTCTTGGCTACATCGTAGGTTTTTCTTTCGTCCGCGTTCAGATCAAGCCATACTGCCAGAGCTTCACCTTCGAGGAGGGTTGGTAGTTTCACCACCTTCGTCTCTTCCATCCATCCATTCGCCGTGCTGCACAACTTGAATCGCTGCAACCATTCAGCCGCATCTCCTGATGAAAACGGCTTCGGAACATTGCAGTGGCTCGGTGCTGTGGCCATTATCTGTTACATATTTAGTGGAAGCGTAGATCCCGATCTCAATAGCATGACAACTGATAATATTCTGATCTCTTCAGCAATACACATACAATATGTACTTCCATGTTACACACCAAAAGGAGGGGTTCACACATTTGGTGCATGCATAGGTCACACACACAATTAGAGATCCAGTTGGATTAGTCCATGCACATGCTACTGCCAATAGGTGTCGATGAGATGGTAGATCAACTGATTACATGTACATGTCACAGTACTTGCATTCAAATGCAAATTTATGGGAATATGATCCGTCATACAGAGTAGATGACAATGTATCTTTATGGACACTAATACAAAAACTGACCCATGATGTTGTATAATACTGATATGAGGCTTTCAACTGTCCAGTATACAGCAACATGCAGCAGAAATATAAATATGCATATACTAAGATTACAATACGTTTCTACTGCACAAAGGGCAGTTCCACTGTGACCTACGATCTTTGTTAACACTTTTGTCAATCCTCATGCAGGCAACTATCACACTATCATTTTGGAGCCATCATTAATATGCCGGCAAATACTGTATACTGGTATATTCTTCCTGGCAGATGCCTTGGGGCGTCTACTTGCAGAAGATGGGTGGACAGACATCACCCCGTTATCAATACTCTTCAAAATATGCTTCCTCATTGCATTCTGTTTATACAATAGAACCGCTGGATCTTGTCCATTACAAATGAAAGTGATATATGCCACAGCAAATAATCTACAGTCATGCGATCCTTCCTGCATTTTATCATCTATAAACTCAACAGCAAATTGGTCTTCTTGTGTTTGAAGTAGGGCACTTATAAGTTTCAGGGTAGACTTAGGAAGCTCTTTACCCCCCATTGCAGTCATAAATTCAAACGCATGCTTTTTGGCAACCAACAATGGATAGAGCAATCCAATGATTTTTATTCACATTTATGATCTGTACAAATTGCTCCTGTGGTGGAATCATTGCCAAATTCTGGCTAAGTGCAGGTGATTGAAAGCCATCTATGGATGGGTGCTGCTGTTTCAGCATATATTGTGCCACGGTTATGATAAGATCATCTAGCCAGCATTTTGAAGATGTAAGTATTGCTTTGTGGTACATTGTCAATTTAACATCACAGATAGTAACCCAGGTTTCTTTATCATCTTCATCATCTTTACTTAATTCCGGATCTGCTGTTAAATCAATATTGCACAAGGGTTTATTGTGATCTCCATTAGTGCAAGAATGTCTTGGGTGACACTCTGCAGTACAGGATGATTTGTTCTTCTTACAGAAGCAGTACTTAGCACTGTTGCATCTCATTTTACATACACATGATAATGAAGCTTGAGTATACAAGAAAGGAGTTTTGTTGCTATTAGATGGTGTTGATTATTTCACTGCAGATGCAGGTGTACAATTCATGTTTTTGCAATTATCCCCTTTATGACAGTGTGAGGTGCATTCAATTTTATTCTTCTTACAAGGGCACCGTTGTGTGCTGCAGCCTGCTGTGCACTTGCACCTATTCTTTGAAAATGCACTCCATGGTGTACTTTCTTTAGAAGCCGCTCGAAGGGACACACGAGTAGACCTTTCCCATCCTTTCACAGTAAGATTATAATTCCCTTCAAACATTTCCAGATCACAAGCAGAATAGCATTTGTTCAACATTCCTTATTTGCACCGCAAGCGGTACATTGCACGTGCTGTTCCAATCACCTGTACATATGTGCATGGCAGTCTATTTGAGTCAGTGGAAGCCCGATCAATGCAAGGAATTCTTACAGTAACACAATCTCCTACATGAAACTCTTTAACTTTGTGCTTAAGGTTGTATTTTACCATCATCCTATTAGCATTTTTCAAATATTCCTTATCTGCAATCTGGCGAACAGGCAAGTGCTTCTCAGTAGTAGCCAAAACCCTTGAATTGGACTTCAGTAAAGCCACCTATACATCGAAAAGAACCAGAGAGATTAATTAGGTTAAAATATATATTTAGGCACTTACATGTCCATTGTTGTTACCATCCTGATCATAATCACTTTCATGACCATCACATACTTCTGAATCTGGAAGATCGCTTGCAGCAGTGGTTTTGTTTCTCTCCTCAACATTGCATTCGGACTGACTTGCAACAGTGCCCACATATGTACCTTCCAAATCCTTTTCCACTACATTGTCCCCATCGTCTTCAAAATCATCTTCCTTGTCTACATCTCCACTGTACTTTGCTATATCTTCATCCTCCTCTTCTTTCTCCTCATCATCCTTTTCTTTCTCCTCATCATCCTCTTCATTCTCCTCATCCTCCTCTTCTTTCACCTCATCCACCTCTTCTTTCTCCTCATCCACCTCTTCTTTCTCCTCATCCACCTCTGCTTTCTCCTCATCCTCCTCTTCTTTCTACTGAGGCTCCTCTTCTCTCCCCTCATCCACCTCTTCTTTCCCACATCATCCTCGTCTTTGTCTTTTGTCACTTCCAGTGACGGCTGCTTCAAAACATCTTCATCAAGCTGTCCCCGAAAGTTGACATCTAGAACAAAAATTGCCCTTGGAGGTTGGCCAAATACTAACTCATATGGGGTTTGTTTGGTGGTGTCATGAACCTGAGTGTTCATTGTGTCTGCAGAGATAAATAAATACATCATAACATTTAAAGCATGTAGAAAACCATTGGATCACTTACACACAATATGTGGAAGCTATTGAGACCATGGTGGGGAAGGATCGCTGCATTCAACAACCTTGGCACTGATCATTCTCTCAAGGGTGTAGTGTGCCTGCTCAACTAACCCTTGGGATTGGGGATGTCGTGGACGACCACTGATTAGCTGCACATGACCTGGCCATGTAGAAAAGCAACTACATTTTCAATGAGTTTGTTTACAAATTCTTTGCCATTATCACTGTGAATGATAGCAGGCAAGCCAAACACTGCAAAAACATAGTTGTGCAATACTTTAACCACAAGGTTTGCCTTCTTTTTCACAAGAGGAAATGCAAAACTAAACTTTGACCAATGATCCACAATGTGTAATATCCAGTTGCATCCATTATGTGGCATATGCCTCATATCAATCAGATGAATCTACAGATATGAATAAATATTTTGTACATGTAGTAAGCATGAATAGTGATTAAACCTACCTGGATATGAGAAAATAGCCCATCAGCTATTTTTGGTCTTAAAGGGGCTTTGGTGTGCTGTGGTTTACTTAAGCTGCATGTTGAACACAAGCTTACATACTTTTCAACCACAACTCTTGGTATGTAGGAGTACATTGACTGGACCTACAGTGTATAAGAAGTGACACTCACATGACACACACATGACTCAAATTAGCGTATACATTGTACATGTATACGGCACTCCAATAGCAAGGAAATACTACTTACCCTAGCATAGGTTTTTCTTGAACCAGCATGCAGACAATCTTTATCATGGATCTGTTTCAAAATATGGTAGAATTCCTCCACTATGGCGACCCTTCTGTAGCCTTTCATAATTGTGCGGTCATTAGCATTCTATACATGTATACCAACAAACAGTAATCAAATTGAATTTACGAACACAAAAGGAATTACCTCCTTTTCCCCCTTGACTTGGACAACCAATGCATCCCTTATTCCAGCTTCAGGCAAGTCTAGCAGTTGAAATCCACTTCTTTTCATAAGGTGGCGAAAGTTTCTATCCTCAATGCATAGAAGATTCTTTAAACAGCTAATGATTCATTCTCCAAACTGCTGGTGAATTACTGCACTTCTTGCTCTCTTAGCGTCTTTTGGAAATGCAGCAACAAGGTATTCTACGAATGCATCCATTGGGCGTGTGATGCCCAGCAATCGACTGGTTACGTAACCGGACAACCGGATGCACAACCGGACGGCCGGTTATGTAACCGGATAGTGACTTGTGCATGCACCAACAAGGTGTCACATTCACTTATCAACGTGTTCGTACGTAACACATATACAGTACAAAAGGAGACATGCCAATCAAAAAGGTGCCTGTTCAAAATGCTGCTCGCACAATATTGCATCAGTGGTATTGTACAGCACAGTTGGTTTAAAACCATAGCTGACCAGGACATTTTTGGATTGCGGTATACAAATATGACCAACTTGCTTTTACCCAGAGTTGTGATACAAATTAATGTAAGTAATTCAGTAGAGTTAATAGGGTAAGATTAATGACATTTAACAGATTTATAAAATTCCATTATTTTAATGAACTGATAAGTTTTAATAGCACCATTATATTACTCTAAATAGGAACTAAATAATGAAGGAATTAAATTTTATAATGATCCTGAAATAGTTAATTAAAATCAAGGCAATAAAGTCAAGATTGTTTAAACTTAATATAATCAAAGCAAATAATAGATCATTAACACAATTCATAATCATTAATGTATATCAGTTCAGAAAGATAGATGCTAATAGGTTATCCTCAAATGAAAGGCAGCTGCTTGGTACAGCCTGCTTTTATGGACATGAACGAACATTGTGATCTTCTCCGCAGAAAGAACATTTCACAACTCGGTGGCACCTTATAATTGGATCTGATTTTATCCAAAGCCTTATCAAAACATCAGATAGATTGGTGGACTGTGTAGTTTTTCTTGCCAAGCTCTCTCTGTACTTCCTAATGTTTTTGTTATTATGCTCTAGAGTTCTTCTGAATATTCACCAAGACCTGTTGATTCGTTGGCATCAATCAGTGCAACTGAATGTGCCAGTATTTGATGCATCAAAGGAATAAACTTGAATGTGGGCCAATGTGTAACTATCAAAAGTGATATTCCTTATCAAAGCTTATCTAGCTCCTCAATGTTTACATTTTTCCTTGAAGAAACAGCTTTTAAAATTACAGATAGTTTGTAATGAACTCACCAAAAACATATCTATCACATCTTCCATCCCTTCTGGTTTTTTCAGGAATGCATTTAACTAGAACCTTACGTTGTGCATTGACTCTTTGACTCTCAGTGATACACCCGACAGAGGATCACTTAGATACACTATCTCTGGCATTATACTATTCTTATGCTGCATTAGTCTATAGTAGGCTGGTAAGTCTACTTTGGACTTCAACTCCTGTCTAAAGTTAGTATACCCTGTACAACCAAGCTTGTAGCTAGATAACATAAACAGAGCTTCATCTAAACCTATCTCACTGCTAAGCATTTCCTTGTGGAACAACTTGAGACTTACTGCATCTACATGACTGTCATGTATGTAATTATCTCAATGAAGTATGTATCCTAACAATTGAGTTATTGTATTTTTTGCACTTCTGCTTCCTCCTTCAATAGAGCAAACAATGCATCTGTTCTCCTTTTGGAATGACGAGGGCTCAGTGCATTGAGTGGAGCAATTGTGCTGGTACTTGCTTCATCTTGTACTTTTTCGATCTCTTCCACTTTGTCTCCATCATCATCATCATCTGAACTCTGAGCAACAGTTGGTTCATTGGTAGCATCAGGTTTAACAAATCATTCTTGCTGAAACTCCATAAAGGATTTCTTTGTACTTCTGCTCTTCTGCCATTTGCTTAATCTAGCCCATCTACTCCTAAGACTGTGAAAGCGATACACCCATCGTTTAAAACTAACAGGCTCATTCACTATTCCTTCATCATTCATAAATCGTCTGGCAGCTTCCATGTTGCTTCTAAACTTCATCACTTACCTTTCGAATGCTTTTTGTTTGCTATCATCGGCCATAAATATAGCAAGTTAAGCTGTGATTATTAACTATTTTGCATCGTACGTCACTAGTGTTTATAGCATTTTTATAAATCCAAACTTTGAAGTGGAAAGAAGCGGTGCATGGAAATAGGTAGACATTTCATAGCAGAAGGCCTTTGCTCTATTATTTAGCTTGAGAAGACCGCCCTGTTTCACCTGTCTGTTCCCTTAGGACATTACACGTGATTTTATTTACTTTCCGTAAAGAGTAATCTATTTAAAATTATGTCCTGTAATGAGCTATGCATATGAAAATTATACCAGTACCTGTAAGAAGGGTTTAAGAATATATTTCTACTTTATTTACTTTCCATCACTCAAATTTTTTTATAACTAACAGTAGCACTAAAAACACAACTGTAAAATATATTTACCACAATTTAGTGCTTTGAACCTGGCTATCAAGGCCAATATTAGGCATAATTTGAAGTTACAGCTCAAATTGTGATAGTTTAGGGAGTTTATTGGAATAAAGTCTAAAGGTTATATCCTGACCACATGTCATGGTCTTAAACCACTGTGACGTGACTTTGATGCAACAATTAATGTCAGCAAATCTGCGGAGGATTTAGCGATTACTTACAAATGACGTTGGCGCATGAAGTAGAAGGGGATGTGTCTTATGTACCTACATACGTATTGCAAAATTAATTACCACGTAAGCAGTACTAAATGTACGTTTACGCGTCCATGTATCACACACTGTACATGTATTGATTTATTTTTAAATTTATAATAAAACTTTTTTTCTGAATCCCTACAAGTGCTACAATACCATATATTCACATAAGCAAAAAAACTAAACGAAACAAAATATGAAAGCCTATTGTGCAACTAGAAAGGCTTTTCTTGACACCAGGTCAAGAGGAGGTTGTGTAGTAGACATATAATGGCCAAGGTGAGAGTGTGCCCCTCAAATGCATATAACTGAGCTTCGCAGTAGCCAGTAGGCAAGATAACATCTCAATCCAATGATGGTTAAGCTATAGGCCTGGTTCCATTTAACAGAGAGCAGAGAAGCCAGGTGCTTATAGCTTGTTGTGGCTTGATGCCCAAGGCCACCAGCATGCAGATAAATGAGTCTTTTGATTCGAGGGGGCGTAAGGATTAAAAACCTTTGCATAAAAAAAATGCCCGTTTGAACTGACTTCCCCAAAATTGTGCACAATTCTGGATATCCGCTGAGAATCTACTCATGTCATGACCTCACTCACCTGTTATGGGTTGTATATGCCACAACATGGCATATGTAGTGAATACGGGTGTATTAAAATCTACAAATATAAAAACTTTTAAATGTGATGCACAGTGGTTTACAGGGGAGATCATGATAGTTGAACAAAAAAAAATTGACATCTTATGTTTCTTTGAATTTAAAACAATAACCACATGTGATATTGAAAATCTAACTGCACAGATACATGGGCTATACAATTGTCATCAAGTAATAAAAAATATGGTGTGTCACGTGACTGTCACGTTCTACCATTCATTTTCAGTGACCCCAGTCTTGTCAACTGAGTTTTCCTATTTATCTTCACTCAGGGATAGTGGATCAGGATAATTATTGGGATGTAGCTTAAGCAACAACCTCTAAATGATTTGGCCGAGCCAGATTCTGAACCCGGGAAACCGTTCGGTTATTGTCGAGTGATACGTAGCTTATAAGGACTAAAAGTGTTTAGCATTTTGTTTTTCGAAGCGCTCGATTCATGCTAGATAAAGCATTCAGTTATTCCGAAGGATGATCATTGCAACATTTGGGCCCCTTTTACAATGCCTTTAGAATTCGGGTTGCCTAACTTCTGGCTTTATAAACAGCACCATATTTGGATGAATTTCATTAAAACGATGCATTTATAAACAGTTATTCTCAGTTATGGCTAAGTAAGTGGGCGGTGGTACGACTCAAACCAAGAATGGTTCTTTTCAGAACCAAGCATAATCCATCTGTGAACGACGGCGGAGAGCAAGCAAAGGGGTAGCGCGTACTCGGGCATCGCTGCAGGAGTGAACAGTTCAGAGAGTAATCCCAGCGATGCCCAACCGCCGCCCAGGTATGCTCTACCCCTACAGTTGAAACTGTGGTACTTGTCCATAAATTTTTTTTTCAGTACTTCTATGTTTGGCATAGGTTTTTGGAGAAATGATAAATGATATCAAAAATCTGATTGCAGAGTAATGTTGGTAAACTACATGACAATACATATCAAAAGTGTAAAGTTGTCACGTGACTTTGTAGTTATTCAGCATTTTCGTTTCTGTAAGCTGTTTAGTAAACACGTTTCTCGATGTTTTCTCCACCGGTACACCATGGGTTGTACTGAAAAGCGCCATATATATATACAAGTAAATCAAAAACTTCTCTATCGAGAAAGTGATTGGTGGGATGTAGGATTGGTGGTGCAAAAAGCAAGGAAACAAGGTACAGTATGTTAAAGTGAGGTTTGGTAGGATCCTACAACTCACAGTCCTGAATTTGCAAATGAAGAAGCCTATTTGCAAATGTAGGACTGTTATAGTTGTAGGATCCTACCAAACCTCATTTTAACATACTGTACCTTGTTTCCTTGCTTTTTGCACCACCAATCCTACATCCCACCAATCACTTTCTCGATAGAGAAGTTTTTGATTTACTTGTTCCCCTAATTTTTTTTTCTCTGCAAGGAGTGTTCACTCAATATAATATATAGCTTAGTGCATACTTGCAATGCATAGGATGCTTAGATTCCTCGTTTCAGTATCGGGTGAGTATATAGGCCTCATTTTAATTTTATTGATAGGCCTACCTGTATCTTAAACTCAGAGTTCTTCTTGTTAACGAGCCGTTTTCTTTGGCTTGGTCACCTTTCCTGAATTAGAACCGCCTGTTGTAAACGTATCTGCAGCTGCGTATACACGTAGCCTGGCAACAGTAAATTAAGACGCGTGTGTGAAGACACTGCTAGGCAACCGAGAATTTTCACCGATAATGAATTGCACCTGCTTCTGTCATTTCACGGCATTTCATCACCAGCTAACAACTGTAGGTCTTATTTGTATGAAAGGGCGCGTTTGGAAATAAAAGGCTACTTTTTGAAGCTAATCTCGTCTTCTTACGACGTTCCTGTCGCGAGTTGTACGTGACGAACGGAAGACGACGGAGGAGGAGAAGATGAACAAAAATTAAATGGCGGAATTTTGGTACCGACTTGTCACTCCACGTAAACGGCACTGTTTAGCGAAGCTCACGTTATATGTGCATGTCTATCATGTTTGTGATGGATTATATGCAAGCTGGCGAGTATAGGAAACGCTTCGTTACCGTTTTAAAACGCTCGATCGAAAACCACGCCCACGAAGCCACATAGGACCCACTACCGTGGGTCCTGATACTATGTCAACGGCTCTATCGATTGTCCGAGTCGGAATTTCAACGCGGTAAACCGTTACACTTTAAAACTCGAATAAGAGCTGTTTAGAGGTGTAAAAGTTTCTAGATACAAAAACCCACAATAATGCCGTTGGGCATCACATTTAGCTGGTATAGATAGAAGAGAGGAGTCTGCACTAGAAAAACCCAACTAACATGTATAGTGTTTTACCCGTTCGCTAAAACACTCATCCAAACTTCAGGCTGTGATTGCCGTCCATTTTTATATGAATAACATTATTAATACTGTTTAAAGTAGTTAAACAGGGTTAACGAAGCACCCGTTGCGCACGTCGTCAAAAGGGGGCGCGGCTATGACTTCACGATCGAGTGCATGTGACCCCGAGCTCACGCAAGCGCACTGCAAAGCGAAGGTTCGAGTCGTAGCCGACACGTGCGGTTTTTTGCTGAGTTCGCGATTCTTGCTCAACGGATGGGTGACGACGGTGACTCAAGTCAGCCCCCGTTCTCAGAGGCTCAGATGCGCTGGCTGTCCCAGTTTCTGCCAAAAGAGACCCCTACGACAAGCCATCAGGCAACCGGTGAGCGAGGGGTAATTTAAGCGGGGGCTTTAGAATTAAGAGCAGCGCCTTGCCATCCGATAGCGGCCTCGCACAGGACGCGCGCACTGCCTCAGGGCAGTAGAGGGGTCCGCGCCACCCCCAGTCTTGTCACCGAGAGCAGAAAAAATTGCATGCAGGCATATATCTAGCTGTTATGTATCAGATTGTTGATTAATTGTAGGCCCAAGCCTGGGGAAGGTTTACGGTACACAGAGCCATGGGTTTATTTATTCCTTTACTTACTTTTACGTAGAGGGACAGCAGCAACCCTCCCAGCCGCAGCCTGCTGGAGCCGCGCACAGGCTCACGACGTTCGACTTGCAAGAGGCCGCGCCCTCCGCCAACCAAGCGGCCACGCTGGCTCTACCACCGCTGCTCGCCTCAGCAGGCGTACCAGTACCCGCGCGAGCTGCGCCCAGCTTTGTGACCGCTCGGTTGCCCCCCAAGCTGGTTCAAAGGATTGAGAATCTCGAATTTGTCGAGATGTCCGAGCTCCTGCAGGACGCGTGGCAAACGGACACTACCGATGGCAGCTCATCACGATTGGTCCTCCGCATGCCCCGACGATCGGTACCCATCATGGATATATCGCTATGGACCGAGTGCTTCGCAATGATGGCCGCTGTCATCACCAGCAAGTACCCATCCAAAGCCCCGGACATGCTCATGTACCTGCGGCGCATCGCCTTCTGCGCGAGACGATTTGAAAGCGGCGCTTGGGTTACTTACGACCAATTATATCGGCGGCAAGCTTCTGCTACTAAGAGCCTCGACTGGGCCACCGAGGACCAGTCAATATACAACGATTCCTTCGGTGGGAAAGCCAAGCCCACGACACGATGTAAGATTTGCCTTAGCGAGCACCACGGGGCAGACTCCTGCCCTGACTCCACCCGCCCCCTCTTCGCTCAACAGGAACCCGACATCCCAAGACAGGCTACGTCGCAGGAGATCTGCCGTCGGTTCAACGAAAACCGGTGCTTTGTTCGCACATGTAAATACCGGCACGCGTGCTCGTTGTGCGGGGGCCAGCACACCGCGCTGTCCTGCGGTCAACAACGCGGTGCCCCCGAGCACCCATACGGCAACAGGGGAGACATAAGGAGGCCCGGAAACCAAGGGCGCTAAAGTGGACGGTGTGTATTCAGTGATGTCATGCACGTGTAATGTTATTAATAGTTACGTTTGGCAATTAACGCAGCTCCACCTGAATAGGTGTGATTCTGATTGCGGCATGGCACACTGACGCGTACAGGTACATGTAACAAATTAAGCAGCTGCATGGCATCATGAGGCGATAACAGATAGTGGAAAATACTTATCCGGATGCTCCAATGTCGCAGGCCCCCCGTACGCCTACACGAGCCACCTGATGCAGCTCCAGAGTTTCATGCCGCTCCCGGGTCCACAGATACCTGGACCACTATTCGGAGGCTCCTCCCCCTTGCGAACCGAAGCGTTTAAGGCCGTGCTGAAGGACCATCCAGACAGGCAGTACAGAGATTATATCGTAATAGGGCTAGCCGAGGGGTTCAGGGTTGGGTTCGACCGCCGACAACCGCTCCGCTCAGCCACCCGCAATCTCCCATCGGTTAGCGAGCACGACAGCGTCGTCTCAGCGTACATTGACGCAGAACTGAGCGCAAACCGCCTCCTAGGGCCGCTACCTAGCCACGTGGCTCGCTACACGCACTGTAGCCGAATAGGGGTAGTCCCCAAAGGACATAATACGGGAAAATGGCGCTTAATTACCGACCTGTCCTTTCCGGAGGGATTCAGCGTAAACGACGGCATCAGTCCGGCTCTCTGCTCGCTGAGCTACATATCCGTGGACGCAGTGGCCGCAGTCATTACCGGCCTGGGGCAAGGCACGTTGCTGGCAAAAATCGACATCCAGGCCGCCTACCGCCTAATCCCGGTGCACCCAGACGACAGACCACTACTCGGCATCGAGTGGGAAGGTAGCGTGTACTGCGATGCGATGCTTCCGTTTGGCCTAAGATCGGCGGCGAAGATCTTCACGGCAGTGGCAGACTCGATTGAATGGATTTTGCGTCGAAGGGGCGTCGTCCACATTGCGCACTACCTTGACGACTTCATCATTCTTGGCACGCCCCATTCCTCTCAGTGTGTCGATAGTTTAAAGATTGTCGTGGATACCTGCGCGGAGCTGGGCGTTCCCCTGGCTTTAGATAAATGCGAAGGCCCGAGAACCCGCCTCACGTTCCTGGGAATAGAGCTGGACACATAGACGTGGAGCCTCCGGTTACCAAGAGACAAGCTGACCAGGATCCAAGACACCCTGGACACATGGCGTGAGAGGAAAGTGTGCAGAAGGAAAGAACTGGAGTCCCTCGTTGGCCTCCTTCACCACGCCTGCAAAGTCATCAGACCGGGCAGATCATTTCTGAGGCGCATGATCACGCTCCTATCCTCGACGAACGACCGACACGTCATCCGGCTCAACAGAGCCTTTCGTGCCGACCTCGCATGGTGGCGCATGCTGGCCGCCAACTGGAATGGAACCGGGCTTATCCCTCAGAATGACACCACACCATCCACCACGTTGTTCACGGACGCTTCCGGTTCGTGGGGATGTGGCGCGTTCTGGAACCAGCGCTGGCTGCAATTTCACTGGAGCGAATCGGCCGCCCCTTTGCCGATATCGGTGAAAGAGATGCTACCCATAATAATGGCCGCGGCTACGTGGGGCGCTCAATGGCGCGGCCAATGCGTCGCATGTTACTGCGACAACCAAGCGGTGGTAGCCACGCTGGCCTCTCAATCGTCTAAAGAGTAACGACTCGCGCATCTATTGAGGTGCCTTTTCTACTTCGAGGCACTGTACCAGTTCGAGTTACGAGGGTTCCACATACCTGGCACCCAGAATCGAGTTGCCGATGCCCTGTCACGTAACCATATCGATGTGTTCTTCCAACAGGTCCCCGGGGCGGATCCCTACCCGCACCCCATCCCACCTCGGCTGGTGGAAACGCTGCTGAGCGAGGACATAGACTGGCTGTCTCCGCTCTGGACGGAACCGTTCAATTCTTTTACTCACAGGGCCTGGCAGAGTCAACGCGACGAACATATGAATCTGGCATGAAACGCTTCCACCAGTTCTGCGCTAACTATGCTATTTATATTCCGTTCCCAGTAACAGAACCTATCCTATGCTATTTTGCCGCCGCCCTCGCAGCTGATGAACTGTCGCCGCAGACCATAAAGGTCTACCTTTCCGCGGTGCGGGACGCGCACGTCGCGCTTGGGTTCCCAGACCCTCGTTCACAGTCATCACTGTGCCGATTGGAGAGAATTCAGGCCGGCATCAAACGTGTGGCAGCCCTCCGTAGGAAACCAGGTCGGGTCAGGCTTCCCATAACCCCCGCTATTCTCCACGAGCTAAGGTCGTTCTGGATGGAGAGGCACGACGGCAACGGGACCCTGCTATGGGCCATAGCAGCCATATGTTACTTTGGGTTTTTCCGCCTTGGAGAGCTCCTGCCATCGAACGATACCCCGAGCCGACTGCCGCTGCAGTGGGAGGAGGTGGCATTTAACCACAGCACGGCCCCCACCGTCATAAGAGTTCATCTGAAATTCGCGAAATGTGACCAGTTTGGACAAGGGGCAGACGTATTCATCGGCCAGTCGGGCAACGCGATATGTCCCATAGCCGCTTGCCTGACCTACGTGGCAGCTCGGGGGGACCAGCCGGGACCGTTCTTCGTCAAACGAGACGGACGACCCATTCTAAAACCAGACTTCGTGACTGAGCTCCGGAAGGCGCTAGCCGCCAGAGGTTTCGACAGCTTGTCATTCGCGGGCCATAGCTTCAGAATTGGAGCAGCTACAGCGGCAGCAGCAGCAGGAATAGAGGACTCCACTATCAAGGCTCTCGGTCGCTGGAGCAGTGACGCCTTCACGAGCTACATCCGGACACCCGGGGCGCAGCTGGCTGCAACCTCTTCAGCCATCGCTGGTATCGGGTAGTACCGAAAACAATAATATTACATCAGCGTGAAGGGGGGTCGGCATCCGAGTGGTTAGAAGGCTGCCCCACCAGCTATATTAGACTTTCATGGTTATATACATGTTGCGGGGTGCATGTAATCGGTTAATAATGAGAATTGAGAAGTACATGCAGTTAATTAAGAAGCTGATAATGAGAATTCAATGAACACGGAAGCTATCCCAGCATCGTAGTTCCTACCCCTACGTTTGGGGGTGTGCAGGCCGCCGTACCATACGTCGGCCTTCTGGGGTTGGTCTGCTCGGAACCTCGCAGAACCGGCACCCCCCCCAACTGCGGGGGGCGTGTCCCTGACATCACCTCCCAAACACTAACTGGCTGACGAGATGGGCAAGCAGAAGCTCGAGTCCTGTAATAGATCAGCTCGCACGGGTCCCACTGCCATAGTGCGTAAAGTTAAATACTGTTTAAAGTAGTTAAACAGGGTTAACGAAGCACCCGTTGCGCACGTCGTCAAAAGGGGGCGCGGCTATGACTTCACGATCGAGTGCATGTGACCCCGAGCTCACGCAAGCGCACTGCAAAGCGAAGGTTCGAGTCGTAGCCGACACGTGCGGTTTTTTGCTCCCCCACCCGCCCCTCTTCGCCGTCATACGTCCATTGTCCGATTTGCAATTTGACAACGTGATGAGTGTCAGGGTTGGTCTGCTCGGGACCTCGCAGAACCGGCACCCCCCCCAACTGCGGGGGGCGTGTCCCTGACATCACCTCCCAAACACTAACTGGCTGACGAGATGGGCAAGCAGAAGCTCGAGTCCTGTAATAGATCAGCTCGCACGGGTCCCACTGCCATAGTGCGTAAAGTTAATTTACGTTATTAATGAGTTTGTTTGCTAAAAGGCTGAAACTCTGAGCCCTCCGTCGGATCGACCTACATGTACACGTACTAGAAGAGCTAGCGTTGCAGCGCCAGATGCTTGGAAAGCTTTTAAGCATAAGGGAGCCTCCTAAAGCTGCAAGTTTGAGTCGTTTGCGCTACCTCAGCAAGATTCTTCCAGTCAGAAATCGCAGGACGTCATCTGAACTAGCTGAAATGCTGCCAAGGAGCTTGAGTCACTAACGGAGTACATGAATCATCATACATCTCGGCAGGAAAAAATTACTATGCAACTGAACTGAGTTGCTAATCAACGTCAATTTTGCGTAGCAAAATCGCTATATAATTTAAGTAAATTATTCCCTGCATCTACCACCTCTCCCTCCTACCATCCCTCTCATTGAACATTTTCTCTTTCCATATCCATTTGTTTGTAGTTGTTCTATGTTATGTGCAACATGTGGTTTTGATTTGTTTTATTCCTTACCAGAACAATGCAACTCCATTGTATGTGGCATGTCAGGAGGGTGATCATGATGTAGTACAGACCTTGTTGGGAGCAGGTGCTAATGTGAATATAGCAACATCTGATGTAAGTGATATGATTTAAAATGTTGATGGTTCAAATGTATCAGTATGTGTACATTGTTGTCAGGTTGTGTGCAGTACATTTACACTAAGTGTCGTTCTGAAACAAGTGGGCATGAGTTTCACATCACATGTTCAAATCTTGATGTGACTTCTCATATTTGTTTATGCACATATGAATATACAGTTTTTCTTATTAGTAACTTGAATGTTTAATGAAATACAGTATATCAAATATTTAATTATCCCCCCCACTTTGCAGGCTTTTGTCATAACCTGTCATTGGCTGCACAGCTGGGTACTACCTGGCATATAATTGAAGCTCATTGTAGGTACAACTTAAGGATGCCATTTGTTTTTGTGGTTTGAAAACGGGTTAACAATTAAAAACATAGATAGTAACATTTGGTAAACTAGCCAGTTGAAACTGTAAAGGAAGGGAACCTATTAAGGAACAACCAACTTCCCTTGACTGATGCAGACAAACTATGCAGGCTAGAGAGATAATTTAAACACTGTTGGATAGAGAATTTAACGTAGATTACAACTGTACTAACCATAAGAAATGTTACATGAATCCTGGTACTGAAAACTCACTTTTCGGCAAACATACCTCAATGTATGGGAAAGGTACCAAATAAGGAACAACCACATCAAAGGGTTGTTATATAAACACTCAACCGCATGGGGTTTGCTTTGGGGAGGAGGGCGGATGCTATATGCTAAAAAATGAAATGTCTATCTACTGGTAGCTTAATTATGGCTGATAAACGACAGGCCTGTCTCCACTACGTGAGGGTAGATGCTCTTCCTGAAGACATGGTTGGACCCCATGATGCAATCATGGTATCATGTGTTGTGTCAGGGGCAGCACTTTCTTATAAAATCACCATTGTAAGCTTTATTGAGGATGATGTGGCACAAGAGGTGAAGAGGCAGGTTGATATCAAGGCTGCATGCTGCAATGACAACAGAAGAAGATCTGCAGTTACGCCTGAAATTGTCAATTCAGTACCACTCCATCTAAGTGGCTGCATGTGCAGTACGTCCTAACTCCTGAGCAGGTGCAACATTCTGAATGGACCTCTCCTCAAAGTTCAGAAAGTACCACTGATAATTCAGATGGAGAAAGCTTACATCCATAGGACAACGCTATCCCTACTACTAGTACTCAATTTAAGCATTTGAAAGGTTCAGCTCAGTGCATGACTTCAGCACAATGGATTGATGAATTTAAGGATATGAAAAGGAGAGAGATAGCTGAGAAAGAAGATTGATACAGAAACAGAAAAGCAGTTTTAGAAAACACTGCATTAGAGCGCATGAAAGCTATAATGAAATCAGAAGGTTGCAAAGGAGCACAATGCTGCACTCCTAGCTTGCCAAATGCTAGTGGAGAATTTTATCAGCATTGAACATCATCACTAGACTATCCTTTATGTCATATACTTATCCAACAACTAGTGGGTCAATCAGATTCATTGATTTGCGTATGAGCCATCATTGCAAACCCATAACTTTGATTAAATTTTTAATGAGATTTAGTGTTCCTTAATAGGGGTGCGTTCCACATTCGGGCCCTTTGCTCTACTTATTTCTTCCATGACATAGATGGCATTCTGTTTCTTAGTGTTTTAGTCTGAGTATAAGTAACTCTTTCTGTGCCATCTTTTTGGTTATGTGTTGCTTAGATAGTTCGAGGGTGTTATGTAACTGATAACTGCTTTACCGCTAGGTAAAACCACAGGGTTGATAAATGATACCCCAAAAGATGGCGCCCAAAGGGTTACTTATACTCAGACTTTTTATTTCGTAAAAACACTACGAAACAGAATGCCTTCCACGTCGTGAAAGAAATAAGTAGTTTCAACTGGCTAGTTTACCAAACGTTACAATCTATGCTAAGGATGTATTTAATTGTTAAACCTTTCATCAAATGGCATTGTTTAGTTGAGACTAAAATGAGCTTCAATTATATGCTAGGTACCCAGCTGTGCAGTCTACGAAAGGCTGGAGCCTGCAAAGTGGGAATTATCAGGGGATAATTAAATATTCAATATGCTGTATTTCATTAACTATTTAAGTTAAAAATTGTACAAGTTATAGGCATATGTGCACAAACAAATTTGAGAAGTTGCATCAAGATTTGAACATGTGATGTGAAACTCATGCCCACTTGTTTTGGAGTGACCCCTAATACAATATTGTAGCCTATCCTACATAGTGGCATTATCCTACCGCGTAGTATGAAAGCCTATTCTTGTTTTCCCTCATACTGTCTACCACTAACCCTGTTCTGAGGTCCCTCCCTCCCCACCCTCCATTCCTTCATCTAAACAGCCTCTCACCTTTTCATGGTCAACTCCTATCCAGTTATAACATCATATAATGACACTTGTGTTACAGGTTAGGGGGAGTCCATTGTGGACAGCTTTTTTTGATAGTATCTTGAGGTAGTGAAGACACTCGATAGAGCTGGAGCTAATTTTAACCACACTAATAGGGTTGATGTATGTGCAATTTGGCCATTCCAGTTTAACATCCCTCAATCTATGATTTAAGTAATGGTGCAGCTGTTAAGTAGGGAGGCTGTTTGATAAGGCTTAACATAAGTACACCATTTTTAAATGCCTCCATTGTATTTTGCAAGTGCAAGACTTCAAACACAAAACGGTCACTACATATACGAGTCTCCTAACGCCCACTATTCTATTTTTTCCATTAGAAAACTGATCTGAAAGTAAGAAGGCTTGTGAAAAGGCCCGCTATACTAAGCCCCGATCTTCTGCATGTATATATATAATGCATTGTGCGCAGCACTATAGAGTGCTGTGTATACCGGTAGTCATGTTTTGAATGCCAAAGGATCATATTTCGCTCTTTCTCATCAGTGGGCTGCCACAAAACGGTTCTTGTACGCCATTCATCAGCACAAGTTAATAAGTAATGTTCTATCTTCTTCACACTTATTCTTTTCTCTGTTAGAAAGCCGATCAGAAACTATACGAAGGCTTGTGGAAAGGCCCGTTATCAAGCCCCGATCTTCAGCGCAGAGATTAAATGAAACCTGTATAGATGGTCACAAAGATATTGAACATGTCGAATGTCAAGGGACATTTTAAAAATGGAAGCACGACATGAATTAAAGAACGAGCGTGAGGATTTGAAGTGTCTACAATTAGCAACCCCTTCAAATTGCATACACTTAGAATAGTACATGTAGATATAATCCATACTTTAAGCTCCTTCCGTCAATTACCAATATTGGATTGGTTTAAGCTATAATAGGTATGACGTAGCCTCACCCTCGCGCTTTGCTGAGGCGCGAGGGTATGGCTACGTCAGACTAGGTATAGAGCGCTATATTATCCTCGCGAATTAAATATTGAGTGGTTCTATTAGGAACTTTCTGCCGAATTTTTTTTTGTATTATGACTTTCTGAACTAAAGTTGTATTCAATACAAATTTCAATGTTTAGGTAAAAGCTTGCCATTATACATGTATTAGGCCATAAATGTGGGGTCTGTGGCTCAACACCTTCTGAAGACGGCTTCTCTTTCTTCTGTTACAATTGTAAAGCTGAAAGTGCAGGGTTGGTACTTGAACACATAGAAACCATACTAGCGGGGTCTCAGTGTAGTAGAGCACGTCATGTTCAAGATAAGTGGCTGAACAAATACAATTGACGGCAGAAAAAAACAATGGTTTATGAATTAATAACAAAGTCAGAAAAGAAAAGAATAAAACATGCTTGCATGGTTCTTGCACCAAGTGGAGAAGCGGAGTTGGAATAGATGATGGTGCTGGACTACCTGCAGAATTACCAAAATCTGATTAACACTTTTCTTTCATTCTTTTTTTGTGTCCTTTTTTAGTTCATGTTTCTTGTTTTTTCTGTGCTTGTTGTAATGGTGTTTCATTGTTGTTTCATTGAATTATCAGTGGTACTTTCTGAACTTTGAGGAGAGGTCCGTTCAGCATGTTGCACCTGCTCAGGACGCACTGCACATGCAGCCACATAGATGGAGTGGTACGGAATTGACAATTTCAGGCGTAACTGCAGATCTTCTTCTGTACTGTTGTCATTGCATGTGCAGCAGCCTTGATATCAACCCGCCTCTTCACCTCTTGTGCCACACCATCCTCAATAAAGCTTACTGATCAGAAAGTGCAGCCCCTGACACACCACATGATGCCATGATTGCGTCATGGGGTCCAACCATGTCTTCAGGAAAAGCATCTACCCCTCATACAGTGGAAACCATCACACTTGCTCCTATAATTTTTTGTACTGTTATTTTGTTCACTTGAATATATTTCAATAACAATGAGCTCAAATGGAAATCTGACAACGCAGGTATAGTGTACAACTATTTTTCTATATATACTGAAAGTTAAAAAGCATCACGTGACTATTTACTTTAGTTATTAACACTTGTTGTGACCCCAGTACAAAAAAATTGTAAGCATAATTCCTCCTCCTGTAGGCAATAGATCTTAACCATATTTGCAGTATATCTAAAGAACAAGCATTAGCAACCTTTGGCCGCGTCGGTTTTTAAGTCCGGTAAATAGTTACAGTATTATCGAGCTAGATATGCGTTTTTAGCTTGTAAAAGCTTAGCGATGCAATTTCGTAGTACGCTCTCACTGGACTGCTATATTTCGTTTCCGAGTCGTCACATGTTAGATCTATCGCGAAATCGTACTTGGGAGGCAATAGACCCTCCTTTGCCGTTAAAAAAGTGCCATCAGAGCTGAGTACCTGAAAACATCCGCCATATCGCGATGAATTGCATTTGAAACGTCATTATTGCGTCATTTAGTATCATGAATATATTTATAATGTGATGTATCGGCAGAATGGATGCAAGTGCTGTCATTGACTCAATGAGGATTGTGAAAACGGTTCTTTACCTAACGATGCTGCGTCTTGCAGCCACTCATGGCGAACGTCTAGTAAATCAGTAACATCAAATTGGGAAGCTTTATGGGCCATCAAGACATTCGCAAGGGTAGCGTTCTATCACCCAAAGCTTCCAATCCTTGATGGCAGCTTCAAAATAGCTAATTGGGTCCGCTTCGCTTCCAGCTTTAAAGTTGCCTCTTGCTCTTTGATGTTTCTTGTAACCTGCCCAATTTGATGCTTCAGATTTCGTATCATCTCTGCCGATACGTCACATTATAAATAAATTCATGAACAAATGATGCAATAATGACGTTTCAAATGCAATTCATCGCGATATGGCGGATGTTTTCAGGTACTCAGCTCTGATGGCACTTTTACAAGGTTTTCATGCAGGTGCTATGCGAAACAAGGATTCAATGGGATGAAGGCATACCAAGGTCACTAATGGCACAGCGGTTCCAACTGGTCTCGGCATTAGAAGAAGCTCAACCGCTGACGATCCCTAGATGCTACTGTAATGAGGTGCATGGTGAAGTTCTCTCCTATCAACTTTGTGGCTATAGCGATGCCTCACAGTCAGCTTATGCAGCAGTTATATATTTGTTCATTGAAACTGAAGGCCAATGCCACATGAAGTTTGTAGTTGCCAAGACGAGAGTTGCACCTCTAAAGAAACAGTCTATTCCCGGCTCGAAGGACCATGTGAGTAAGTTCACGTGTTAGCCGTTCCGGTTCTAAGAGGTCCTACTACACGGATTACTCGAGATACGTTACACGCGAGGCAATGTACTGTTCTCTCTCGATAATAATGAATAATTACGTGGTACACAATGACATCATTATTACTACATTACGGATAATGTTCAACACACGTTGAACTTGGCTTGTAATGACACTATCAGACAATGCCAGCTTATAAGAAATGCCTTTGACACAGCACAAGAAATCACTAAGTTGGTTGAGAAATCACCACTTCGGGATGCTAGTTGAGTCGTTTGAAGCACGAACTTGCACTGCCCTCACCGGGAATACGGGCATTGTGTCCTACTAGGTGGACCACCAATGCAGAGTGCCTTGGATTGATTTTGTCTATTATGAAGTGTTGTTTACACTATGGGAGGAATCGCTGCAATACGTTAAAGAAACAGACATGAAATCTAGAGATAATAGGCGTAAAAGCATGTTAGGAATCATTTGATTTCCTGTTTGGTTTGATGCTAGGTCAATTGTTACTATGACACACTGACAATCTAAGTCAGACTTTCCAAACCCCGAGCTTGTCTACAGCAGAAGACCAATCTGTAGCAGCAATGACAGTAAAAACGCTTCAGACATTAAGGTCTGAAGAAAATTTTGCAGCGTTTTGGGGAAGAGTTTATCAGACTGCTAGTGAACATAAAGTGAAATATCCCACACTACCACGCAAAAGAAGGCCATGTAGATGATATGATTCTTGTTCAAGTGAAGGAGATCGTGCAGGAAATATACAAGATATGTACATGTACTGTCGTATTTTCTATGAAGCACTAGACCTGATAATCTGTGGTATTCAAACTCGATTTGACCAGCCTGGATATCAGGTTTATTGTAAGCTAGAAAATCTCTGTTGAAAGCAGCAAACAAAGAAAATTTCTCCAAAGAATTGCAGAATTAACGGTGATGATTTGAACATTGATCAGTTTAGGCTGCACTTACATGTAGATATAATGTCCCAAAATCTGCCTAAATGCAATGGAAGGTATACTCTACATTGTGTTGTGATATATCCAAGGAACCTCACACCAATCCATAGAGTGCTTGATTCACAAGTTTGCACGTTAGTATCGCTGATTTTGGTCCTGCCTGCAACAATTACTACAAGCAAATGTTCTTTCAGCATGCTGCAAAGAATTAAAACCTTTTTACAAAGTACTATGATGCAAGTACGGTTGAATAATGCAATGCTACTTCACATCTATAGCAGTATGACCAAAAGACTCAATTTGATCAATATTGGTAATGATTTTATTTTCGGTTCAGAGCATAGGCTTACCTTGTTTGCAAAGTTTAGTTGCAATGACTGATGTGTACTATAGTGTAAACTCACTTGTGTGATATTCATATGATTAATTATATTCATAATCTTCATAATGGCGGCTACACTTTTTAATTCCTTCCGTTGCCGCTGTCGAATAATGGGCGAATTGTCAGTGCAGATGACGAATACCTAAGTACCTCCGAATGGAGATGAATGAAAAAAATCCAATAATCCGTATAATGCTAAATTGCTATTCGAACGGATAGGTTTTGCGAATATCCGAATAACCCGAGTAACCTAATAACCGGTTACACACCCTAGTCTGGAGACATGCAATGGGTCTGGGAACATTTCATGACGGCATCAGTTCTGATTGTTTCAATAAAAATAGTTTTACCTGCACATATATAACGTAAGGTAAACTTAATAACCTTTAACTAATCAGAACCGATTTTGTATATGAATCTTTCCAGATCCTCTGCAAAGTGCAAGGGTGTGGCTATGTCAATCTAGAATACGAATACTTGTACTGAGGGGAGGGGATATGAAACATCTTCACAATCATAAGTGCTTCTTTTAAAATCGCTAATCGCAGTTGCCTAGCACTTACATTACAAACATTGAGGGGAGCCCATATCATGTAGGGCCCTTCTATTATAGCTTTGGTGGAGCTTGAACACCTCCCCCCCCCCCCCCCCCCCTGGTTCCTTCGCTAATGACATTATATATTTGAGGGCATATCATGACAATTATTCTACTTCCCCCCCTTCCTCCCTGTTTACCTCACCTCCTCTTCCACATTTGTATGTAATTGGTCTATATGCAACATGTGTTTTGATTTGTTTTGTTCTTTACCAGAACAATGCTACTCCATTGTATGTGGCATGTAAGGAGGGTCATCATGAAGTAGTGCAGACCTTGTTGGGAGCAGCTGCTGATGTGAATATAGCAACATCTGATGTAAGTGATGGGAAATGTGCACACACTGAATATAAATACGCTTAGATTGTTGATGGTTGATATGTACATGTATCAGTTTATGTAGATTGTAGTGACAGACATCAGGTTTTGTGCAGTACATTTACTTAGGATATTCAGCCTCTTTTCCATGGTCTTGTATCCTATCCTAAATACTGGTATTGTTCTATCGCCCTACTGTGAATGCATATTCTTGTTTTCACTCCCCATCTACTTCTTTCCCTGTTCCTGTGTCCACTTTTTTCTCCTTTCTGCCTTGGTACATATGTGTTGAAGAAAGTATGTTCTGCATTTTATGAACACCTATATTTCTGAAGTGTTGAACATTATCTTGTCTTCAACCATTTCTCTCTCCATCCCTCCCCTCCCTCCCTCCCTCCCTCCCTCCCTCCCTCCCTCCCTCCCTCCCTCCCTCCCTCCCTCCCTCCCTCCCTCCCTCCCTCCCTCCCTCCCTAGCTCCGTCCATCCCACTCTCCCTTCATGCCTAGTATGGTTACATAGGTGATGCTTACCAAATGTATAGAGGGTATAATAAGACTGAGTTTTGCAATTAACATGTATATATGTTGATTTGTATGAATGGTAGGACAGAATGTGTTTTGTGGAACTGTGTGTATGGAGGATAACCTGCCATGTCTACTTGGTTCTGACGCCTCTGTTTGTACCACCTACTCTCCTCTCTCCATTCCTTCACTTCACCCCCAACCTTTCTTCTCTTTCAAAGTGTTGGGTTGATGGTGGAACACTTGGAAAACATACTAGCGGGCTCTGTATAGTTGAACACATTCTATTTCTTTATATAAAATGTGTTGTGTGCTGCAGTTATACCAGTCAAACTGGTATGTATTTCCAATGCTGATGGTGCATATTGCAAAACAAAACAATCACTAAGGCTTGACATTTTACTGTTTTGCATGTTTTGAACATATTTGTGTCGATTTTCTGTAGGGCTAAAACATAAGCAATACTAAGTTATCCTTGATGGTGTCTCCAGTGGCATCTCTCCAGCCTCCCTCTTTTTCCACCGTACCTCGCCCACTCATCTTTCTAACCCTACCTCTCTATCTTCTCTCTCTTCTTTAATGATAGATCGAACAAACGCCTACATGTAGGCGAAAAGTGCTGTATTAGCCTACATTTAGGCATTCTATTGCAACCTATGGTCCTCGCATTCAATGGCGTTTGAAACTTTGAACTCGAACATAGGCCTTCGTTTTTAATTCGCTTTGGAGCTCATTCAACCATCGGCTCTTTAGAGACATGATCAACGTGGAGGAGCGTACAAAAATTGGCTAAGATCATGATAACAGTGAGTATAAAAGTTGGAAATCGTGTGTGTTCGGCAAAAATTTAATTGCCTACAAAGCAAAGAATGCTTTTGAAAATCTGAACAACTCCACCGGAATGAGGGGTGTCCCTAACCAGAGTTTACGTAGCACTGGCAGCAGGCTGGCATTGTTTTCTGTCGCCACTTTGCAAGTAACCCTCTTTACTATATTGATCATTATAATTTCAAGTGTTGGCTGGCTGTTCATGTGTTGGAATTAAGGGATTTGCAACGCCTTCATGTAGGTTAAATTGCCTATGCGTAGGTGATGATCTATCATTAATGTTTAATCTCCAGGGAAAATCCTTATTTAAGGCTGTCATTATCCTTAAATAAGGATCATCTTTTAAATTGCAAATTTTTGCTTACCAAGTAAGATAAAAATAAATGCAATTGATTAATTGTATACTGATTAGCCTCCATAAATGATGTCAATATGATCAATGTCCATGTGGTAAAACAGGGAGGAAGTGGCACATCCTAATTTAAGGATTGACACCATCCTTAAATAAAAATCACAACAGTTGAGAACATCACACTTGGCCTAAAAAAAATTTTCATGTGTTCTCACTTTGATTGTGATTATATCACCAACTGTAAAAGCTGAAGATAAAAAAAATGATGCACTTGTATTATATATATATATATATACTTAGCAATGTGAACTTGAAAAATGAAATTATTTATTGATGTATGTTATTAAATAATAAACTATTTAGTGACACCCCTCCAAAGCAACTTCTTCGTTGATTTTCTTCCTGAAAATGGATAGGTTTTCAACAAAATTAGGTTTATAGATACTTCATCACTGTCTTTAGCTTTTCAGTCTTACGCGTCCAACTTTCGATCAATCGTTACAGTTTAAAACACCAAAATGTAGCATTTTCGATACCTTTTTTGTTCGCCAATTTGTGCTCTCCAGCAAGTGCGGAATCGCTCCAACTTTTCCATATATAGCGAGCGATACATTTGATATAGAATCAGCCTCCTTAGGTACTTGTACCGTTCAACGCAACATACAAAAAACAGCTCAAAGCTTGGCAACGTCGCCATTTTGAGATATTTACTATGAATATAAGCAATTAGTTAATAAAGTATCGATGCTATTATGGCTGAGGGCGGTGCAGACGACGTTGTTTTGGACGGTGGGAACGGTTCTTTTCTGCTCACTTTGTCCTGAGCTTGAACTCCAGATAATACATACGCAAAGCAAGGATCTTTGCATCGGAGTCGGTAAGATCAGGCATGAATTCAGACAAGGCATCCAGTTGATCTGTAGATGCATCTTTTATAGTCAACTTGCTCCTTCTCTTCCTTTTCTCTGCCCGCTGGTCTCCGGTTGTGCGATTTTCTCGCGGAGATTTCCTTTTCTTCTTAAGTTCTGCCCACGCAGATATAGCTTCCACACTAGCACGCCTAGAGCTGCGTTTGCTACTTGAAGCTTCCTCTGATTGGTTCTGAAAAGAACCGTTCTCACCGTCCAAAACAACGTCGTCTGCACCGCCCTCAGCCACAATAGCATTGATAATTTATTAACTAATTGATTATATTCATAGTAAATATCTCAAAATGGCGACGTTGCCAAGCTGCTTTCAACTTTGAGCTGTTTTTGTATGTTGCGTTGAATGGTGCAAGTACCTAAGGAGGCTGATTCTATATCAAATGTATCGCTCGCTATATATGGAAAATTTGGAGCGATTCCGCACTTGCTGGAGAGCACAAATTGACGAACAAAAAAGGTAACGAAAATGCTACATTTTGGTGTTTTAAACTGTAACGATTGATCGAAAGTTGGACGCGTAAGACAAAAGCTAAAGACAGTGATGAAGTATCTATAAACCTAAATTTGTTGAAAACCATTCCATTTTCAGGAAGAAAATCAACGAAGAAGTTGTTTTGGAGGGGTGTCACTAAATAGTTTATTATCTAATAACATACATCAATAAATTTTTCAAGTTCACATTGCTAAGTATATATATAATACAAGTGCATAATTTTTTTATCTTCAGCTTTTATAGTTGGTGATATAATCACAATCAAAGAGATAACACATGAAAAAAAATTTTAGGCCAAGTGTGATGTTCTCAACTGTAGAGATTATTGAGCATAAAAACCACAATGGTTTTAAAACTCTTGATTTTCCCTGATAGTCAGTTGATCCAGCTATACTCACAACCTGATTCATCAAAGAAATAACTTGTGGTTAATAAGTTATGCTTATTTACACCATAACACTTAATTAAAAAAATTAATATCAAGCATTCGTATAATGATGTGTACTGATGCAGATGCTCACTTCTGCAACATGGACGTACCCTAGCCTCACTGAAACCATGTGCACTGTATGTGGCTGTTCTGCAGCCGCTCCATCAAATGGTGTGCTTTCTAGTCCTATCATTGAGTACACTACCATGTAGTATGGGGGAGGGGGGGTACGGGAGATCTAGGAAGCGTTGCCAATTGTGTTTGAGCTTAGTGGAGCTTAGCCCCAAGTAATTAGACTCGAGGGGACCACGCCATTGCTTAAGCCTACTGTTACTGTCGCTGTCACTGTCATTTCACATATCATGCAGTGCTACCGCTTTGGTCACCTATAGGCCTACATGTATGTCATCCATTCGTACTGAGGAACTACATCCATCGCTTTCTGTGGCTCCCTCGGTACCTAAGCAGGGTTGCTTAGCTTGACGCTTTTGAGTGTATACAATCGCTTCAATCTTTGGAAGTACTGGCCGGTATGTGAGCATAGATTGTTGAAGCCCTGGATATTGCACAGATCCATCTGACAGTGTGCTACCAGAAACCTGCCCTCCCTTGCCTTACGTCGCTTTGAGTAAATTTGCTCACTACTATATCGCCAGCGACAAATAGCGGTTTCGCCGTATTTACACTGTAATACTGGTTTTTCAGCAAGCCAAACCTGTGGCAGTATCGCTGATCTGCATGATCTTGAATCTGGTGAATCACAAATATAAAACAAAGCACCGAGTGTACATCACTCTTTTAGAAAGTGGTCATCATCTTTATTTAAGGATGGCCATCCTTAAATAAAGATTGCGGGAGATTAATCATTAAGGTGATTGTGCAATGAGATAGTAATATTTACAACTGCTTGTAATGATTATCAGGTTGGTGTATGTGCGTGGAAACTCTCACCTTCCCTCCCCCTCCTTTCCTCCCTTTCCTTTCCGTTTCTCCTTACCTTCTTACCAACATTTTCTCTTTCCATATTCCTTTTGTATACATTTATATATTTTGTTATGTTCCTTTCTTCCTTAGGACAATGCATCCCCATTGTATGCGGCATGTGAGAAGGGTCATCATGAAGTGGTGCAGACCTTGTTGGGAGCATGTGTTGATGTGAATATACAAAGATCTGCAGTAAGTAATGTGATGTAAACAAACTGAATTATATGATTACGATTATCTAAATAAACCATTCTGCCTGTAGATTATTTAAGCATGTGGTCCATTTTCATGCTGTGATCATTAGTTAGACATTAAACATCTAGTACTTGTAGTGGTCAGATTGTCTTCCATGGTTGTTGTGGATCGTACATATTCATACATTGTTGTAATTCTGTTCGTGTGCATTTCCCTACAATCTTGTAAATTTGAAGGCGTACCATGACAAACCTATTTCTAATTTACTTTCCATCCTCCCTACATCCCTTTCCCTCCCTTCCCCCTCCCTTCCCCCTCCCTCCCTTTCTCCTCCCTCCCTTCCCCCTCCCTCCCTTCCCCCTTCCCCCTCCCTCCCTTCCCCCTCTCTCCCTTCCCCCTCACTCCCTTCCTCCTCACTCCATTCCCCCTCCCTTCCCCCTCTCTCCCTTCCCCCTCTCTCCCTTCCCCCTCTCTCCCTTCCCCCTCTCTCCCTTCCCCCTCTCTCCCTTCCCCCTCTCTCCCTTCCCCCTCTCTCCCTTCCCCCTCTCTCCCTTCCCCCTCTCTCCCTTCCCCCTCTCTCCCTTCCCCCTCTCTCCCTTCCCCCTCTCTCCCTTCCCCCTCTCTCCCTTCCCCCTCTCTCCCTTCCCCCTCTCTCCCTTCCCCCTCTCTCCCTTCCCCCTCTCTCCCTTCCCCCTCTCTCCCTTCCCCCTCTCTCCCTTCCCCCTCTCTCCCTTCCCCCTCTCTCCCTTCCCCCTCTCTCCCTTCCCCCTCTCTCCCTTCCCCCTCTCTCCCTTCCCCCTCTCTTCCCCTCTCTCCCTCCCTTACCCTCCCTCCCTCCCTATCTCCCTTCTCCCTTCCCCCTCCCTTCCCCCTCCCTTCCCCCTCCCTTCCCCCTCCCTTCCCCCTCCCTTCCCCCTCCCTCCCTTCCCTCTCCCTCCCTTCCCCCTCCCTCCCCTATTCTCCTTATCTCCTCAACTCATTTTTGGGGTTGCTTGTCCCTCTGGTGCAGAGAAGATTTTACATGGTTTGAGAAGTTGCATTGAGGAACATCAGAATGAGCAGGACTTTGTAGTGATGAAAATTGACTTGCGTAATGCATTTAATTTAGTCTCCTGTCAGGCACTTCTTGATGAGTGCAACGCACACTTCCCTGAGCTCCTCCAGTGGGCTGCATGATGCTATGGTCAACACCCTCTGCTCTGGTCTCCAATGGGAACTATAATGTCAGAATCTGGAGTCCAACAGGGCGATCCCTTGGGACCTCTTTTGTTTTGTTTGGTTCAGCAAAAAGACCTTTTATTCCATGCCTGGTACATTGATGATGGCGTTATTGCTGGTTTAAAGCAAGCCGTTGTGCAGGCACTCAGTACCATTCAAGATATTGGCCCACCACTAGGTCTCGTGATTAACTCCTCGAAATGTGAACTCTATGGGGATTGTGACCTTCAACCATTTCCATCAGAGATGAAAAAATGTAATGCATTTAACTTTGAAATTCTTGGGGCCCCAATTGGAGACACTATTTTCTGTGCAAAGTTTATTGCAGAGAAGAGAGCAGGTGCTTCCAAATTCCTGGCTCTGTTGAAGGAAGTCGGATTCCTTGATTCCCAAGTTGCTTTGGTACTCCTTTGCCAATGTGGAGGGTTCTGTAGATTTGTTCATATTGCTAGATGCACCCCTCCCTCCCTTGTTTCTGAGGGCTTGCATTTCTTTGACATTGATGTTCGCCAGTGTTTCTCTGACTGCTTGTCTTATGACCCACCCAACACAGCATGGGAACAAACCCAGTTGTGCTTGAGTAGAGGTGGTCTGGGACTCCGCAGCTTATCCCAGCATTCAACAGCAGCATATGTAGCTTCCTCTGCAGTGTCAGGCTCTGCAACCAACACAAGCCATCATCTTCTCCAATCAATAGATTGCTTTAATAGCCTGGTTTCTCCAGCTGATGTTACTACTACTGATGAATTGCTGACTTCACCCAAAAATCAGAAGGAGCTTTCTAGTAGGATTGAACATAGTGAGTTTCATGCACTCGTTGAGTCCTCTTCACTGCCAAATAGGGCGCAGCTATTATCAGTCACATCCCCTCATGCTGCTTCGTGGCTTTCAGTTGTGCCATCTCCTGGACTCAACCTACATCTGGAATCTGCAGAGTTCCAAATTGCAATAAAATGGTGGCTTGAGATTGACCTATTCAGTGGGGAGAAATGCCTTTGTTGTCTTACCTTGGCATTGGATCCCTTCGGTCATCATGCACTAACTTACCGATATAATGGCGATGTGGTCTCTCGCCACAATAGGGTCCGGGATGTTTTTTTTGAGTCTTGTAGGCAGGCTGGTATTGGTGGCCAAATGGAAGTTGGAAGTGGTTTGGGACATGATGCCCGACGTATAAGGCCAGCTGACGTGCTTGTTCCTAATTGGGTTCTGGGAAAACCTGCAGCTTTTGACATAACTGTCACTTCACCGCTTACTCCAATTACTCTACACGAAGCGAGTGCGACAAGTGGGTCAACTGCTCAGGTGGCTGAAAACAGGAAACGCCAGCAATGACGCAAAGTGCTCAGAGTTTGGGTGGGTGGGTGTACCTCTGGCAGTTGAGGTTTATGGTTGTTGGGGTCCTGAAGCACAGACAAACCTTTCTCGACTTGCGGCACGCCTTGCAATTAGATCAAATTGTTGCAAGTCCCAGGCTACTTCGGCTCTCTATGGCAGGTTAAACCTGGTCCTTGTTAGAGCGAATGCCAGAGCTCTGCTGTCCCGTTCGATGGCAACTGGATGTTAGTTTCCTCAACTTCTCTGTTCCAATGTACTGTTTTTTGTTTAATAACATTGTGTAGCTTAAAACTGTAATAATGTTGAATATGTTCAATAATAATAGTAAAAATGATAATAATAATTTTTACATACACCATACAGCACACCAACAAAATCAAAGTCACAGCAGCAATCACCCCACACCCGCACACCTCAACCCCCCTCCTCCGAATGCCGAAACCTTGCACGGGAGAGCAAGGCTCTAGCATTGGCTCTCACAAATGAAAGGCTTAGCCTCTTGTACAAGATGGTGGTAGCCTGTGATTTGTTGCATCCCATTTGGATGGCTAGATGAGCCACAAGCCGCAAGAAGGATTGTTGTGCTTCCATGCCCCAGCATCCATGTGACTCCACAGCTAGGGGAATGCACACCCATCCTCGCTCAGCACACTTGGAATCATTGGCACTGTGCTTTCTTGCCTCAGCAATTAGAGCAGAAGACCCACACCTCACCCCCGCTTCAGTCAAAGTGGTTGGGTTAAGCGGTGAAGTGATAGTGAGGTCAAAAGCAGCAGGTTTGCCAAGATGCCAGTTATTGACAAGTACGTCAGCAGGACGTTAGAGCTAACCTGAAAAGACACATAATAACCAAAAGTACGAGATACACTATATACACTACATGCTACTTGTGGTGCCCAATACAGAGGCAGCATTGCCATGTTGGAGTGCAATGGACACTCTCTGAAGAAGCAATGAGAGGGACTGGTTGTCATGTGTGATGCTCTGCTGACGCCTGCTGATATCAGTGAGCAAACTGAGAGCATCAGGGCCAGGGGCACCAGTGGTCTCAATTGCAATTGGGACAGAATGGTGGGATCTGGACAGCAGAATATATTTCTCCCTCTTTCTGGCTTCAGCAGCTGTGGCTACAGCTCTAGCTTCCCTTGTGGCATCAGATATGTATGATGCTGCAAAGGTGTCAACACAAGTAAAGTCCCAAACAACACACTGCCCAGACTTCCATGGTGCAATAGGACAACCGTCGGGTCGCTTACCATCTGATCTGCATAGGCCAGTGGGTTCAAGGGTTGAAGGTACATTAACTGCAGCTAGTGACCTATGTACAACCTTGGCTTTTGATGCAGCTAAGCCCATTAGTAGCAAGGACATGGCAGATGTGGGGTTGACAGAGTGGTGTACCTAGAACAGCTATCCTGGTTTTGTGATCACCCATCCGTAGGCCTAGGTAAGAGACAGGGAGGGCATGCAACCAGGCCCCAGACTCTTTAGTGGATGCTGCCAGTAACCTGGCATGAACCTGCAGTTAGATGCACCCTGAAGGAACTGATCACATGTCTCTTGCATGTGAGGTACATCCCATGCCTTTTGCCTGGAAGATGGAGAGACAGGTGGTGGATAGTTGTGACCCTCTCTCCACTAAATAACAGTGGTATCAACAGCTATGTATGGAATGTCGGAAAACCGAGCAGGCAAAATTTGGTTGATGAGGTCGTAGGAACCAGCAGCTGAGACCAAGAAGGCAGACGGTGCAAGCGGAGAAGCTCTACCAACCCCAACACCAATAAAACATACTGGCAGAGTGACCTGGGACCACGCTGACCCACAAGAAAAATCACTATTCTAAACCTCACTCAGAGTGCTGTGTAATTCAGCATCATAAACTGTCAAGCACGGAGATGTGAAACAAGGAGCTGTCCTGAGAATATACAAAATCTGAAATGAGTGGTGGAGCAGAATCAAGAATCAAGGCATCCTGGCTGCTCAAGAGATGCAGGCGTGATTTCATTTTCCTGAGAGCATCCACTCTATCGAGCAATGATTCATCGATAGACGAACCAATTGATGAAACCAGCAAAGTAGCAGTGTTGGGACTGACCCTACAACGGTCAGGTGCCAGGTACAAAAGAGCAAGACCAGATTGATCTGCACAGATGAGTTATGATTTGTGATGGTTAAGCTCCAGACCAACCACAGCAGCTTCTCTTTCAATCATATTAAAATCATCACATACGTCTGCCTCATTGGCACCTAAGGTTGCATCATCGAGGTAGAATATGCGGAACTCAGAATGTGACATCTATGTCAAGGGAAAGATAATAAGGCAGAACAACAAAGGACCAAGAGGGTCACCTTGTTGTACCCGTTCAGCAGAGCTGATGATGGTGTAATGAAATAAGAGAGAAGAAGAGGTTGAATAGCAGGTGTAGATGAAGGGGAACAGCTCAGGGGTTTGTAGCTTAGCAACTGCAAGCACTTTATCCCTCCTTATGCTGTTAAAGCATTTTAAAAGTCTAGCTTGAGGATCACATGATCTGGATAGTGGTTAGCAAGGTATCTTCTAGCGGAGTGGGCAGCAGCTCCTGCACCCAGAGGAGTGCCATACCCGAGTTGAACTGGGGATAATAAAGCGTTCATGTGTGTCATGCTAGCACATTTAGCAACTAGATGATGAAAGGTACATCCAACTGCAATCGGTCGGAGTTTACCATCTCGTTTTTTTTGGGACCACCAAAGATTCACCGAACAAAAAAAAAAGGAACAAACTATTTCCAGAAAGGACAAGGTTTGTAAGTGCAGTAAGGCTGCGGAGGAGAGGCACACCACTCTGTAAAGTCTCAAGTTAGCCCGATGTATCAAGATACGAGATATTGGTCAAAGCATGCACACAAGAACTACAATATGCAATATCACATGCACAATCACAACTAATTAACTAATTGGTGTTCTAATACATCACATCCCTCCCCACTAATTCATTAATCCGGATCACTGTGTCGAGCTGGTTTTCAGATCACCCACCCATAGCGTGTTGTTTGAGGGGCAGCTGGTGAGATGGATTGGCTCTGTGGTGTTGGTCGTGCATCATCACCACCATCTTAGTTCATCTGACTGGTCCCGGTGTCTGCTTTGTGACTGGGGTACCCCTCCTCCAGGAAGTGTCACGTGGTAGAACTTGGTGTCCTCCTTGGGCATTTACCACTGCAGATTGCCACCTTGGGTGTTTAGATTTGTAGTCTCTGACCATCACTGGGTCTCCCACCTCAAAGCCTCTCTACTGCTGCCATGCAAGAGTTCACTTGTGTGGTCTAATTTATTATTACACTTTCCCGCACATCAGGTGTAGAATACTCCTCAGATCCCTCTTCATCGACACCTGGTTAGGAGAGACTTCGGTGGCGTTCCTGTAGTGAATTAGGAAGCTAGCTATCCTGTGGTGAAGGGACTTGGCCTCCTTACATGATGCATGTAAGGCTTGTTTCAGCGACTGGACAAAATGTTCAGTGAGTCCATTGGTCAATGGGTGGCAAGGGCTGGTCCTTGTATGTTTGCAGTTGTTAGCCCTGACCAACTGTTCAAACTTTTGGGATGTAAACTGTGGCCCATTGTCTGTGACAATCTGAGAAGGAATCCCCCACCTTGAGAATTCATCCAGCAATTTTTCCGTTGACATGTCATCCATTACAGCAACCTCGGGCCATTTTGAGAAGGCATATGAAGGCATTCCTGTATATGAATGCTTCCTTTCTACCAAAAGCGAGTAAGTGACCGAAGCATTACTGTGGAGATATTCGATAAACGGACATATATATTACGAACGGGTGGCGCTCAAACACGTTATATTCACACAGAAAGCAATTTTTTGAGCTTCACTCTCGGTAAATGTCTTCATTATAAGATTGTCCATCGAAATAAACACACAACATCTCACTTCGACCAGTTCTTGGGTGGCGGATAATGGCTCGTTTCTCACCAAACGTTCGTAGCTCTATGGGTCAACGTAGCACCACTTCTGAAACAGAGACGACAATGATTCTTTGACCGACAGATTCGCCAACTAATTCTGTGCGAGTGATGTAGAACAGGTGTAAATCCATCGTTGTGTGTTCATACAATACTTATATAAACAATACCTATTTAAATTGAATAATAATACCCGCGACCCATGCCTTAATGTACCTGAGTTCCTTACTGCACGTATCCCACCCTCATCGCCACTGTAAAGTCTCAAGTTAGCCCGATGTATCATGATATGAGATATTGGTCAAAGCATGCACACAAACTAGAACTACAATTTGCAACATCACATGCATGACCACGCGATTTGCCCTATGGCAGATAGCTGTGGAGCCGGCAGGCAAGTAACTACGGCAGACAACACGACTGTACACCACAGTAGACAGCTATGCAGTGGACAGTGGACCCTAAGGCAGACAGCCTAGCCAACAGCTAGGGATCAGACAGATAAGTACCTACAGAAGACACATGTGGAGGCAGTGGGCACTACGTCAGATGACACTGGACACTTATGGAGTGACACAGCACACAGCTGTGGAGTTGACACCCGAGCACTGAGACAGCTGTGGAGTGAACTTTGCAGCACAGAGAACTGGACCCTAGCATCATAGAAGGTACCTTTTGAGTGAACAGCACAGCAGCAAGCTACGGCGGATACCTGTGGAGCAGGCGACCAAGTAACTATGGCAGACAAATGGAGTGGACACTACAGTAGACAGCTATGCAGTGGACAGTGGACCATAAGGCAGACAGCCTAGCCAACAGCTATGGAGCAGACAGATGAGTACCTACAGCAGACACGTGGAGAGGGCCCTAAGGCAGTGGGCACTATATCAGACAACACAGGAGCTGTGGAGTTAACATCGCAGCATTGAGACAGGTGTGTAGTGACATGCAACTAGCATCACAGCTGGCACCTGTGCAGTGAACATCACAGCAGAATAATTGAGGCTGTGGAATGCACATCACAGAAGACGGTTGTGGAGTGAACATCACAGCAGACGGAGTGAACATTACAGCAGAAGTGCCTGTGGAGTTGGTGTAGACCCTGCATCACACAGCTATAAAGCACTCCACAGCAAAAAGCTATGGGTTTAACCCTATGTAGAGTACCCCATAGAAAACACCTTTAAAGTGGACTTTATGGCAGATAGCCATAGCTATCAGAGCAGTGAATGTAGTTAGACTGGACCCTATAGCACACAGCTACAAAGCACTCCACAGAAAAAAGTGAGAGTGTTAACCCTATGTCGAGTACCCCATCGCAAACACCTACATGTACATGTACATGTACATGTATGAAGTGGACCCTATGGCAGATAGCCATTGCTATCAGAGCAGTGTATGGAGTTGGAGTTGGCTCTACAGCACACAGCACCCACAGCAACTGGACCTTATGACAGATAGCTGTAGAGCCGGCAGCCAAGTAACTATGGCAGACAAATGGAATGGACACTACAGTAGACAGCTATACAGTGGAAAGTGGACCCTAAGGCAGACAGCCGAGCCAACAACTAGGGAACAGACAGATACATGTAAGTACCTACAGCAGGCACATGTAAAGTGGGCCCTAAGGCAGTGGACATGACATCAGACGACACTGGACACTTGACAGCACACAGCTGTGGAGTTAACATCACAGCACTGAGACAGCTGTGGAGTGAACATTGCAGCACAGTCAACTAGACCCTAGCATCATAGAAGGCACCTTTAGAGTGAACAGCACAGCAGACAGCTGTGGAGTAAATATCACAGCACTGGGACAGCGGTGGATAATTAATGTCACAGCTGACAACTACACCATATGGCAGGTAGCTTTGGTGCAAGCACCAAGGAACCACAGCAGACAAACGGAGTGGACATTACAGTACACAGCTATGTAGTGGAAAGTGCACCCTAAGGCAGACAACCTAGCCAACAGCTAGGGATCAGATAGATAAGTACCTACAGCAGACACATGTGGAGAGGGCCCTAAGGCAGTGGGCACTACATCAGAGGACACCAGACACTTGAACAAACAGCTGTGAAGTAAGCATCACAGCACAGACAACTAGCATCACAGCTGGCACCTGTGCAGTGAGCATCACAGCAGAATAAATAAGGCTATGGAGTGCACATCGCAGAAGGCTGCTGTGAAGCGAGCATCACAGCAGACCACTGTGGTGAGAACATCAGAGCAGAAGCACCTGTGGAGTTGGTATGGACCCTACAGCACACAGCTATGAAGCACCCCACAGCAAGAAGCTAGGGGGTTAACCTTACGTCGAGTACCCCATCTCAAACACCTACACGTATTAAGTGGACCCTATGGCAGATAGCCATAGCTATCAGAATAGTATATGGAGTTGGAGTGGACCCTATGGCACACAGCTTCAAAGCACCCCACAGCAAAAAGCTATGGGTTAACCCTATGGCGAGTACCCCAGAGCAAACACCTACATGTATGAAGTGGACCCTGTGGCAGATAGCCATAGCTATCAGAGCAGTGTATGGAGTTTGAGTGGACCCTACGGCAAACAGCATCCCACAGAAAAAAGCTATGGGGTTAACCCTATGTCGAGTACTCCATAGCAATCACCTATGAAGTGGACCACATGGCGGATAGCCATAGCTATCAGAGCACAGCACCCCACAGCAAAAAGCTAGGGGGTTAATCCTATGTCAACCATGAAGTGGACCCTACTCACAGTGATTAAGGCAAGGATTTTTCGGCAATAATTGAATTCAATTGTTGTAATGAATCGCTTGACTTCCAATTCTTCACAGGTAGCTGTTTTGACAGCCATCATTTCAAAGACGACAGTGAACTATTTTATGATTATTTTCATTGCAGGATGAAGCTACAATGTGCGCATGCGAGTGTGTTGTATCTGGTTGTATTTATGTGGGCATTTGCCGGACCAGTAAACAAGTACCTCTACCAGCGTCTTTTGGTTCAAAACAACTATCTACTATGTTTTTGCCGATTGGGGTTTAGTGAATCGACTAACGTGTTTAAGATCGAAGCCTGAACATAGGACCCAGTACTTTAGGTTCTAACTGTTATTTTTTGCCACCATGCATTAAGTAGTTATTCCTTCCAACCCCAACCTCAAAACGGATTGTACACAGTTCAGTGAGTGGATCCGACTAATAAAATACCCAGAAACCCGTTGGCATACCCTCCGGCAAAGCCTATGTATGTTTACCTTAAGGTCCTATACGGCCGCCTCAACAGCTGCACATGTCACTCGATTCCAACAAATTGTGGTGGTAATACGCTGCCATACAATTAAAAAAGCAATAGTTGTTCCTTTAAACAACACCTAAAACTGAACTAGTTCTATTTTCCACACGCTTATCTACAGCTACATGTATTGTTCTTACACAGCAGCTGCCATTAGTAATTTGAGACCAAATAATGTATGCGCACGCCCCGTTATTATGCATAAAATAAAAAGCCTTGCCTTAATCTACCTGAGTATGGCAGACAGTCATAGCTAACAGCTACAGTGTGTGGAGTTGGAGTGGATTCTGTGGTATGGCACACAGCCATGAAGTATCCTACAGCTATATGTAACAGCTGCAATGTTGTATGACAGTGAACAGAGTACATTGTAGTAGCATGGCATCACTTCTGTGTTGAATATCATTGATAGCCCTATCCACTGATTTAGGTTGGTCAGGGCCAGTGGTATGGTATGTAGTTATTATCATGGTGCAAAGATTTTTAAAGCCAGATATAGATGTACTAGTACGTGTACTAAAAACAATAACGACATAAGTACAAGAGTTGCACTTGAACACTACACTGAGTATACTATGCATGTAGCATCCATAGCGGACGAATACTAGGGTCTGTTTGATGCACGTGGATTCTACATAGGGTCCACTCCATACATGTAGGTGTGTTTGCTTTGGGGTATTCGACATAGGGATAACCCCCTAGCTTTTTCCTGTGGGTTGCATTGTAGTTGTAGCTATGTGCTGTAGGGTCCTGTCCAACTCCATTCTCTGCTCTAATAGCTATGGAAAGTCCCCTTCATAGGCGTCTGATATGGGGTACTCTACACAGAGTTAAACCCATAGCTTTTTGCTGTGGGGTGCTTTGTAGCTGTGTGCTGTAGGGTCCACACCAACTCTACAGGTGCTTCTGCTGTGAGGTTCACTCCACCATGGTCTGCTGTGATGTCGCTCCACAACGGTCTTCTGTGATGTGCACTCAACAGCCTTAATTATTCTGCTGTGATGTTCACTGCACAGGTGCCAGCTGTGGCGCTAGTTGTCTGCTGTGATATTCACTACAGGGCTGTCTCAATGCTGTGATGTTAACTCCACAGCTGTTTGTTGTGTCGACAGGCCCCATATTTAACGACAGGCCATATATTTAATGACAGCCCCCCGGGTCAGCAGCCCCCCCCCCCTCCTCTTGGCGGCCCTGGATCAATATTTACTGACACTCCAAATTAGGCCGGGCGCTGCCCCATCCTTGCGGACAGGTTAGCTAACGAAAGCCAACTTCTTCAGCTCCCAATCTCCACTGCCCATTCTCGCGGCGTTGATCTTAGATATTGTCTTCTTCCCTCTGGGGGAGTACAGTAAGTGCATCGCCTTACAGCAAAGTCTGGTGTCTGTAAATTGCAATTGACTGCCACATCAAATCATGTGATTTTATTTCCTCCAACTGTGGTGGGTGGTGTATGCCCCAGCCTGCGGGATGTAGTTGAATATTCATGTGTTTCGGAGAATGGAAGCAGTTTCATCTTCATATAAAGGCGCAATTCGAGTGGGAAATGTGCGCTTACTTTGCAAAGCTGCATAACAAAAAAATTAATAAACAGAACAAATCAATAGGTAGAGGACCTCTGTACCTACAAACCGAATTTGAAGCTATTTGATTGCTCCTACATAAAGTTATGGTGGGTTTGAACCAGGTGGGGTATCGAACGTTGCAATACTGGCTCGGAGCAAGTGCAAGATTCCAAACAGTATTTTACCATAGAGAAATGGTATAGTATGAACTGTTGAAAATAGGAAGTCGATATCGTTTAGCTTTCAGGAGAGCGATTCAAACAAGAAGCATTGTCATAACACGATTATTTATGATGTTATAAAACATAGGAAATTTTCGCGGAAACTGACCCAAATTATCATAATGATACACTATAACTATAACATGAATATATATACATGTAACTACCTAATCTAAACAGTTACATGTTTGAGGCAAAGCATCTAGACAGTATAGCAGTGGCATTAGCTGTAACTAAATTAAAGATTTAGCCTGCCATAAAGGCTATTGAGGACAGCTGCCCCTTGCCTTGTTGGAACTGGTTACTAGGCGAGAGGCCAGACATGACAAGAACTCCATGTCTTCAGCTCCCCAAGCACCATAAGCTTCAACAACCATGGGGACACAGCTATTACTATTATTATTATTAATTATTATTATACTTTTATTCAAATATTCATGTTACATTTACAAGCATAAACCTATGGTTAAAAATTAGTTTAAGCTGTGAGTGTCCAGGCCATAACTGCTCTCATGATGGACCTGGTCAAGGTGAGGTTAAGTTTGCTGAATATCACACAGACAAGGCTGCTCTTAGATTTGGATGAACCAATGGCAAGCCAGGTCGCTAGACAGGAAAATGTGTCCCTAGCCTCCTTCCCCCAGTTCCCATAGGTCTCGACTGCCAGAGCGACACGCACCCACCCTAGCTCACTGCATTTTGGGTCATCAGCTCTATGCTTGCGGCCTTCTGCTGCTTGAGCTATGGAGCCTGCTGTGGTGCATGCTTGATTCATAGATGCGACAGAGAGGTGTGATGACAGTGAAATCAATAGCAGCAAATCTGCCAGCAACCCATACATGAATCAATACATCAGCTGGGCAGTATCGCGACCCATCAGGTGTCAGGGTGCTACCACTTCAATCTGGACACCAAGGTATGCCTGGTGTCAATTGTGACGTGGGACCACATCTCCACCCTTCTTACATGTAACAGCCTGGTGACCCGGGGGATCTAATGCTGTGTTGGGACAAAGAGGACAGGAAAGACCTCTGGAGATACCCACTCCCAACCACCACCTAATACCTACACATAAGTCATGGGGGTTGAGGTGCAAACCCAGCTCTATACTAGGCACCACTGAAAGCCAAGAGGATGCATGTGGGGCTAATGCCAAGAGGAGGCGGGCCTTGTTAGCAAGGGATAAAGAATCGTAGAGAGCTCTAAACTGCTGTGTGTCAATTTTGGACTTCTGGCTACCTACGTCTGCAAAACCATAAGAGCTAATTGATGTGATATAAGCAGCACAGTCATGCAGAGACAAAGAGCGCAGCCCCAAGCCTCTGTACATCAGACCCAGCTGTGCCTGCTGCCAGGCATGCGGTGTGAGGTCCAGAGCAGAATGTGGCAAAACATTCCTTAACTGCCATATCAAACATCTGCAAAGGGTAAGAGGACAAGCTGGGGGGAGTGGGCCGAGCTATGTGAGCCAGCCTACAAAAACTACCACACACATGAAGTAGGTTGAAAGCCACTTGGGGATTCAATTATGGCAACATCCTGAAGCTTTGAAAGCAACTTTAAGGCCTCAACCCACTTGGAGGCAATGAATTTGGCACAGTGGATATAGGACAATCAACTCCCATGCATGTGGCATTTGGGAAGGGTCATTATGATGTAGTGCAGACCTTGTTGGGAGCATGTGTTAGTGTACCAAGATCTGAAGTAAGTAATGTGATGTAACTGAATAATATGATTACGATCATCTAAACAAACCATTTTGCCTGTAGATCATTTAAACATGTGGTCTGTTTTTATGTTGTGATCATCAGTTAGATGTTAAACCTCTAGTACTTCTAGTTGTCAGATTGTCTTCCATTGTTTTTGTGGATTGTACATATTCATGCATTGTTGTAATTCTGTACGTGTGCATTTCCCTACAATTTACATCCTCTTTGTAACTTTGAAGGCATATCATGACTATCCTATTCTTAATTTACTTTTCATCCTCCCTCCATCCCTTCCCCCTCCCTCCCTTCCCCTCCCTCCCCTATTCTCCTTACCTCTTTGCCTCACCTCCTTTAACATTTTCTCTTTCCATATGTCTATATTATACATTTGCACATAGGTGGTCCATGTTATGTGCAACATGTGGTTGGGATTTATTTTGTTGCTTTTATTCCTCACCAGAATAATGCAACTCCATTGCACGTGGCATGTCAGGAGGGTTATCATGATGTAGTACAGATCTTGTTGGGAGCAGGTGCTGATGTGAATATAGCAACATCTGATGTAAGTGATGTGGTGTTTTGAAATGTGCATGCACTGAATAATATTAGTATGTTTATAATTTGATGGTTAGATTGTGTCAGTTTACTTAGGATATTCAAACTCTTCCATGGAGCCTATCCTACATAGTGGCATTTGCTTACCACGTGGTTAGAAAGCCTCTTCTTGTTGTCCCTCCCATCTCCCATCTAGCACTTTCCCTGTTCCTATTTCCCTCCCTAGCCACCCTTCATCTGTCCCTTCCTCACTTCCTGTCACCATTTCATGATCGTCTTATCCTGCTATAACAATATGATGACATTTGCGTTACAGGGTAGGGGGACAACTTTAGGCATTTAGAAGTATTGAAGACAATTATTTCAGCTGGAGCTAATGTTAATCGCACGATAGGGTTGGTGTGTGTGCCATTGTTTAACATCCCTCAATTCTATGATTTAAGTACTAAGGTGTAGCTGTTTAGCAGATTTTACTAACACCTGTGTTTATTTCTGAAGTGTCAAAACATTATCCATGAGTGTCTCCAGCCATTTTTTCAGAGTCTCCCTCCCTCCCTGCTTTGTATGGTTAGATAGGCAAGGTTTACAAACTGTCATGGGCGCCCCCAGCATTTCTAAAAGGGGTAGTGTGGCCAGGATGCAGGCGCAGGGCGCTGATGGGCAATACCGCCCCAGCAAAGGGGTATGGGGGAGCGCTGCAAGCTTCTCCCCCCCTCCCCCCCATTTATACATCATACATTCATTAACGTATAAATATCCTTCATTATTTAGCAAATCTATGCAATCTATCCGTGCTATGTGTATGTAAGATAAGACATGCCAATCAAAAAGATGTCTGTACAAAATGCTGCTCACGCAACATTGCATCAGCGAGATTGTACACACTCACGTGACATCGATCGCGACAATTCATGTGACGATTAACATGGTAGCGATTGCATACGAATAACATGGGTGCAGTGCATACACAGCCTTCTAGTCGGAGTTCTAGAAAGGGGTCTTACATACCTACATGTACGTACGTATTGTAAAAATTAATATTACATAAATGTTTTTTATTTTTAAAATTAATTTAAAAAATAAGAATAAGGCCACTTTGAATTGCAAAGTTGGTTCCCGTTCGGTCTATAGACTGGAGAGGATGCGGGCGGGCGGCTCCATTTCCATTATCCATTACAGGAAGTGATGTCACAATTCATTGTGTATATTATGAATGTGTGATGCGTTCGAATGCTTCACATGTACATACATATTAGTAGGTAACAAGTAATTATAACACTATAAATGCGAGACGCCTTGTGTTTTCACGTGCATGGAGTGGGACGGTAATATGTATAGTCTGCCGGATATACAATTAATATTTGCAGGAAATATACGTTCTCAATACTAACAATCACTTTTTCTTAGCACTTCTGCGGGGAATCTTTGGCTTCGAACTGCAGTCATTACACTGAGGAAAATGTTCATTCTTTAACATTGCTAATGGAAGGTTTGCTGAACAATAAACACAGATGTCCACATAATAAGCTGAATAATACAAAGCTTCAATTGGTCCCCCACAATTCATTGATCTTACAAACACTACATCTTGCAAACCTTCAGGCAGTTCTGCATCCTATAGTAAGGAACCACAAGAAAAACACAGGCATTGCTCTGAATTACATTCACAACTGTTTTATTTATGAATAATCGAACAAAATGGCCAAATGTTGCAACAAGATGTTTCACTCTCATGCCGATACAGAATAAGTTAAGTAGTGGATAAACCATGCAGTTGCAATGTGTATGTGTAGCCGTAGTAGACTAGCATTGTATGTTTGTACACCGCAGGGTACGCAGAACAAAGTTTATTGCGTTCCGCTGCTTCAGCATTCCAGTAAAGTTCGACTGCATGTTTTGCTAAGTTGTCTAAGTCCTTATCTCTTTGGGTCGAAGCTTTGAAGGCCTAATACCTCTTAAGCAACTCGTTATAGCGGAGGTACGCGAAACTTCCAGTACACTAATCACGAATCGCCGTACAGTGTCAGTGAACCTCCGCTGTGGCGAGTTGCTGTAAGAGCAGCGAAAAGTATTAGGCCTTCAAAGTTTCGGCCCAAACCGATAACAACTTATACAACGTGGAAAAACAGTCGAACTGCACGAGATTGCTAAAATGGTGGAATGCTTTGTTTTGCGTACCTTGCAATGTACATACGTGCTCCTCGGAGCAGCCCCGGACATTAGACATTATAACAGACTTACGGAAACCATCCACATAGTACATCTTTTCTGGTGATGTTCCTACTTTGCAATCTTCAAGAAAATTGTTGGACCCTCCCTCCCTCCCTCCCTCCACATGTTGTTTTTAGTATTGGGTCATTTTATTAAATACAACTATGTACATGTAAAAGCATTAATGGTCGATATGAAAAAAAAAATGCATGCAAAGCTGCAACGGGATCTAGTGCTTCAAAAAAAATGTTCTGCCTCTCTGGAGAAACCCATCAATTGATTTTACAAAAGGAGCAAATGTACCTTGCCTATCTTCACCCTAATATTTTATATAGCTTCTTCTTCTCTAGAGCCCCTGAGTCCAAAATTGATTTTGGTGTTCGATGCAGGTGTGATGATGCGTCTGTATCAATGACTTTTTTTAATCAAACAACGCTTCCACCTGTGGAGTCCAAACACCTCGAATGCCTTGATTGGCCCTCAATCCTGGACCATCTGCTTTAGAGTCAGCCTCTTTGACTATTGGTTCACGTACAACCTGACTCCATACTTGAGCAGCCATATCCCCAGGACAGTCCCGAACTTTGTTATGTCGTTGGATGACAAGACCACCTGTCTTACAGGCTAATACATGTTGCAGCGGGAAATTTGCACTACGTCCATCACATTTGATAGTAGGTATACAGGAAGGGGGTTGTCATTTATATCGAATTGCCAAACCATCCATAAACTGAGAGGGTGTTAGATCAAAGTGACAACTCTCTAATGGCACCACATTCAGCCATGCTGAGGTTTTACCTTTTATTGCCCTTTGTATTGATCTCTGTCACTCATGTGTGAACTTTGCTAGAATGGACCCCAAGCTGGACTGGTGTAAATACATAAATGTACGTTTACGCATACATGTGGTACGTATATGCCAGAACCACTAACATTAAAACTTTTTAATGTGATAGTGACCTCGTTCGACTCGTTTGCTTGAAAGCGATCCGAATGCACAGGCTTGTGCGTGGGATAGTTCTGCTGTAAATTCATTCAATGAAGTAAATTATTCCCTGATTGATTGTATAATTCTTTTTCTAATTATTTTCATATATCTTGTATCACTCATTTTGATCAAACCTGACTGTGTCTGGAAGGCACCCATTTGTGCTCAGGGAGGGTTGCCTGTTTACTCTGAAAATTGCTTCACCACAATGACAACTGATCACAAGCAACATGGAATGATCCCCCTTTTATGGCTTCCAAAGACCAATAAAATCTATTGTGGGCTATAACTAATCGAATTAAGTTAGTAGTTATGATTAAAGATTGAAACTTGTGTCAAGCATAACTCACCTCACGAAGATCATGAAACAAATCCAACTCAGTTGTAAGCGTCAAACTTGTTGGTTCTAGAGCTTCTGCATATCCGCTAACATTATCCTTCAATCGTGACGAAGACACAATGCAATAAACCTCTTATATCCGAGTGAATCTTATCAGATCCAGAAGGAAACGTAGAAATCTATTTAAAGTTTTGAGTGTGGGAACAAGCAAGCATTATCTCTGTCTGAGCTTTCTAAGCGTCAGCAGTTTTACTACATTGTAGATATTCAATGGCGCTCATCAAAGTCCAATTGATTCTATGGTACATTGGCTATAGAGGGATCTGGTGTTTTGCTGATTGTATTCACAACACTTCAAATCATACATAGGACCTGATGACTATCAGGTTGGTGTACACAATACATGTGCTGGAAGTTTTTATCTCCCCTATCCCTCCCAATATCACCCTCCTTTCCTCCCTTTCCTACCTCCTTGCCTTACCTCGAATTTTTTCATATCTATTTTATACATTTGTATAAAGTTGTCATTATATATTGAGTGCATTTTGTTTGTTCATTTGTTCCTTAGGACAATATAACTCCATTGTATGTGGCATGTCAGGAGGGTCATCATGTTATAATGCAGACCTTGTTGAGAGCAGGTGCTGATGTGAATATAGCAAGATCTGATGTAAGTGATGTGATGTTGAAATGTGCATGCTTTAGGTGATTGAAATATGTGGGTCCATTTTCATGTTGTGATCAGTACTTAGACTTTCAACCTCTAGTAATCCTAGTGGTCTGATTGTCTTCCATGTTCTTGTGGATCTAAGACATTTATAATTACATTTGTATTTCCCCATAGTCAACATACACATAATCCTAGGCGTAGGAAGCTGCATAAGATTAGGGGGGGGGGGGGGGGGGGGGAAGGGGGGCTCACTTGTGATTGGCCTAATTTGAATACTAGGGGGGGGGGGGGGGAGCAGTTCCCCCTTGTGTTTGGCCGTAGCCGAATACGACTAGTTTGACGTAGCCACACCTACATCTTTGCAGAGGGTCTGGAGACATGCAGTGGGTCTGGGGACATTTGCATGATGGCATCGGTTGTGATTGTTTCCAAAAAAAATTAGTTTTACCCTCACATATATAACTTAAGGTAGCCTTAATAACCTTTAATTTTTAAAATCAAATTTTGTACATGAAACTTTCAAGTCCCTCTGCAAAGAGGAAGGGTGTGGCTACATCAAAGAAGAATACGAATGCATGTACTGAGGAAGCGGGGAATATGAAACATCTTCACAATCACAAGTGCTTCTTTAATCGCAAAATTGCAATTGCCTAGCACTTACATTTCAAACATTGAGGGGAGCCCATATCATTAGGGCCCCTTCTATTATAGCATTGGGGGGGTCAAGCTCGAACACCTCCCACCCCTCCCCCCCCCCCCACCCCGGTTCTTACGCCTATGATGTTGTACATTTTAAGGCATATGACTACTATTTTCCTTTCCCTCTCCATCCCTCCCCTATTCAACTCACCTCCTATCCTCTCTTCTATATGCCTATCATACATTTGTATGTAATTGGTCCACATTATAGGCAACTTGTTGTTTTGATGAACAACCGTGTTTATTTCTGAGGTGTTGAAACATTATCCCTGAGTGTCTTCAACCATTTCTCTCTCCATCCCTCGTCCCTTCCCTCCCTCCTACCCTCCTCCCTACCCTCCCTCTTTCCCTCTCTCTTCCCTCCCTCCTTCCCTCCCTCCTACTCTCCCTCCCTCCTCTCCCTCCCTCCCTCCCTCCCTCCCTCCCTCCCTCCCTCCCTCCCTCCCTTGTATGGTTACATAGGTGATGTTTACCAAATGTATAGAGTGTGTAATAAGGCTAAACCAGAATGTGTTTTGCATTTTATGAACATGTACATGTGTTGATTTGTATGAATGGGTAGGACAGAATGTGTTTTGTGGAACTGTGTGAATGGAGGATAACCTGCCCTGCCTACTTGGTTCTGGCACCACTGTTTTTACCACTTGCTCTCCACTCCTTCACTTCTCCCCCACCCTTTCTTCTCTTAGAAATAAAATGTGTAGTGCACTGCAGTTATTCCAGTCAAACGATATTACATATTTCGAAAGCTGATGGTGCATATTGCAAAACAAAATGGTCACTAAGGCTTGACATTTTTCTGTTCTGCATATTATGAACATGTTTGTGTAGATTTTCTGCAAGGTTAAAACATAAGCAGTACTAAGTTATCACTTACGGTGTCTCCAGATGTACTCTCTCCATCCTTCATCTTTTTCCACCGTACCTCACCCAATCATCTTTCAATCCCTGCCTCCCTATCTGCCTTTCTGCTTTAAGGTGATTGTGCAATGAGATAGTAATATTTACAACTGCTTGTGTTACTTTTAATGATTATCAGGTTAGTGTATGTGCGGGAAACTCTCACCTTTCCTCCCTATCCTTTCCTATGCTCCTTAACTTCTTACCAACATTTTCTCTTTCCATATTAATTTACATATTTGTTGTGTTCCTTTCTTCTTTAGAACAATGCAACTTCATTGTATGTGGCATGTGAGAAGGGTCATCATGAAGTAGTGCAGACCTTATTGGTAGCATGTGTTAATGTGAATATAGCAAGATCTGAAGTAAGTAATGTGATGTTAACAAACTGAATAATATGATTACGATGGTCTAAAGAAACCATTCTGCCTGTAGATCGTTTATACATGTGGTCCGTTTCATATTGTGATGAGTAATTAGACTTTAAACCACTAGTAATTCTAATGGTCAGATTGTATTCCATGGTTCTTGTAGATCGTATGTATTCATAATTCTGTACATGCGCATTTCTCTACAATTTTTTTTTTTTAACTATTTTTAATTAATAAAATGGAGATCTGGGTTAGGTTTGTGTCCCCCTGGTGACTGAAACGTATGGAGCATGGGGACCTGAGGCCATGGCCTGTTTCTCCCAGCTGGCTTCGAGGCTTTCCATCAGGCTTCAAAAGCCCAAATCAGTTATTTTACATGAACTATATGGTCGCTTAAACACATGTCTTGTTCGTTGTGTTGCTACGGCCATGTTAATCATCATAACTTTTTCCTGTGTTTTTTCTTGGTGTAATAATTATACATGTACTATCATTAAAAAAATAAGAAAACAATAAATGAATAATAAAATCAATTAAGTTTCTAGTTGATAGGGCTTTACACAGCTGATAGATTGACCTTGCTGTCAGAAATTGCAAGGTCAATTGATGTTTCGAAGAGTTGTTGTGGCTTGTGGTAAGAAGAGCGCGAACCATGGAGGCACATGATAGCTGATCTAAGTAGGGAGAAGCTCACTTTGAAGCAAAGCCAGAATAGGGTTTTACTGTACGGCTGTTCCTGCTTATCTGCGATCAATGAAGCAAGTCTCTTGAAAACTACTGTAGCAGTAGATCCCAATCCGCCTGTGGTTGAGAAAACTAATGGCGAAAAGGAACCAAACTCAATTTCCAGAATGCGTTGTTCATATGCATGTTTCTACATGGCGGTAGCACTGTGGTAATGGGACTTTGCTTAAAGTAGCACAAAAAGGATTGAAAACCCTAACATCAAAGTAAGTCTTTTGTCTATTATGCCCCCAAAAATTCTCAGCAACGATGTCAAGACGAGCATCATCAGATGAGATAGATGATTTTTGTGTTAGATGTTTGCCTGAAAGCTTCTGCAGTACAGGTTCAATGCCAACATTGTTGCTCACTTTGGTAGTGATATCTCGAAGTTCGTTGTGACGGATGGAGGGATATCCACCACAGAAGCAGCTTACGGCGTCTTCCACTGTGAATGGTTTGTCGCAGATGCACACTAAAGGGAGTGAAGAAGGTTGCCAGCCTAAACGCAGACAAAGGGCATCTCGAAAATCTCCCTTGTGGAGAGCAAAACTATGAGAGGTTAACGAGAGAGCAGTAAGCCTGCTACTAGACCCCTTTTCACTTCATGCCTCCAAAATTCTCTGAAGACGCGGAGGGAACGTGCTTAAGAGATGTATGTGAGAGTCTTTTCTGCTAGACGACGGGCTGCACTTGAAGTTTTCTTTACATCTTGTTGGGCCAGTGTACATGATAACGGGTAGGTTGTTGACTGCTTTAAAATCAAATCACACAGGGACTGTGTTATGTTGAGGGAGGCATTATTCTGGAGTGAGCAGAGTTTTGTTGGGCTGATGATTCCTAACCCACCTAGCCCAACAGGTAGTGCTAATAGTTCACATTCGCTGTCATTGAATGAACTTTGACCTGTAGCAGAGGGTAAGAATATTTGTCTGATGATGGCTTCTAATGGTGCAAAAAGATCACTGACGTTGGGAACAACTCTGGTTTAATAGGTCCATTTGCTTGTGAATCCATGTGTAAAGGCAGCATAAGCAGCATGAGGTTGGGTAATTGCAAATTTAGACAGTAATTTAAGTTCTTTTCCCAGGTAGAGATTTGTTGGTGGATAAAAGAATGAACAAATGCGTCAGTACCAAGAGGAGCTCCAAGATATTACTTCCCTTCACAAGATATCGAAATTCCTGTTCCTGTGAAGATGTCTGATGCAGTTTTTCATACAGCATCTTTAACTAGAAGGCAGGTTTTAGCTGGGTTGGGAAATTAGCCATAATCAGGTCCTACTATCTGGACTAATTTGTCCCACCATGACCGAATGTATTCAATCTTGCCACAAGAAGCTGCATCATCTGCATACCATATCTGTCTGATTGCATCATCAGATAGTGAATTGATTAGTGATAAAAGCGCCAATGCTTACATAGGCATTACTAAAGGATCACCTTGGGTTGTTCCTTCTTCTGATAAAAGCTTTTCTCCATGTATGAACAGGTTGACATCATCACGATAGGTGTTTATCAAATACGTTGAGATCACTGGACAAATATGCTGTATGTTGCGGAGTGCTGTTTGTCGATTTATAGAATTGAAAGCATTTGTCGCATCAACGAGAAGCACTCAGGTGAATTAAACAGTTTCTGCATCACATGCACTGCTGCTTCACATCCTGATTCTTGCCCAGCACAGAGCTGCATCGGCTCCGCAGCCATAAGAATATCATCCTTAAATGTAGATAATACAGCTCTCGCAATGATACGACGAAGGGTTTCACCGATCCCAATGGGCCGAACACCTGGGTTCTTGTCTAAAGCAATGAGTCTACACGCAACAAGCGCAGTTAAACCCTCAGGATCCACAAACTCAGAGCAAAGGCGTCTGGTAACAGCTGCGATAGCTTTACAGAGGTCTATTGAGGCATCACAATGGGAAGTACACATCTGTTTCCATGCTGCAGCATCCAGGCCAGAGGGCCCTGGTGCACCTTCGATCTTCAATGCTGCATAACGAATTTTGACACCATCAATTTGGTCAAAAACATTTTGGTCAGGCAGAAGGGTGGGGTTCATCTTTTACAAGGGTAGATAGAACAGGTGTAGATTTAGAAGAATGTTTTGCCTTAGGATGTCCAAGATATCTTTAGTTGGACCACCGCTTCCGGCATCATTGCTATCCTGTGATAGCATTCGGAGAGCTGCTTTTACTTTTCCTTGCATCATCAAATGAGCAAATATTCTGGCCCGTCTCTCATCAGCAGTATTGTTGTTAGTTGTTCTTTTCAATTTGTCTGTATAGAGTTTTTGGATCGATCTGCCTTCCGTGAGCAAAGCATTAATATCTCCTTTGTACCAGAGTTGTAGGTGACGCAGGAGATGATCTGTGTTCTCTTTGTCCCTGGATTTAGGATATGGTTTAATGCAGGCATTGACATAATAGCTTTAAAAACAATCGATTCTTGTGTAGAGCTGTTTGTGTATGCATTGAGAAGACGAGTCATTTCTACAATGAACTCCTTTCCTGATCTCCCAGAAGGAATTTTGAAAAGATCTTTCTTCCAATGGACAAGTTCATCATAACAGCATTGTATGGTATGAGAGAAAGTCTCACCATCAATGTCTTCCCATAGAAAAACACATTCAGAACGTTTGGAGAAAGGAGGAAGGTCATATGCCGAGGTTGTTTTACCTGAGTCGGCAATTTCTGTTGTATGTGGTATTGGCCGTGGCTTAGATACTGCGCTTGTAGTCGTGGTTGTAGTCGTGGTTGCCAGTGCCAGTCCATTAAATAGGAGGAGAATTTGAAAAGGCATTTAAACAGCGACCTAACTTTTTCAGACAACAGTTTATACATTCACGACCCCCTTTGTGGCAAGCACAACCACTACAGCGTCCATTTCGATTACAACGGCAACAGGCTCGTGGTGTTGAAGTACCTGTAATTCGGGTTGACATAGTGTCTGTAGGATTAGGTCTTAACTGATTCTTATCATGCGCACCGCATGTGACAATACAATACATGATACCACATCTCCCCTTCCCATGCACGTGCACCGTACGTGACAATACATCTCTCCCTTCCAACAAAGTCAAATATTCGTTCTTTCTTTCCTCCGTCATCACTCCATACACTCCCTCGGTTCGGTCTCTACTTTACCCGCCTGCTTTCCCGCACATATTCTCTCAGGCTCTCTTGCTCTCTCCCGGTTCCATTTCCTGCTTTTCGCCATCTTGCCTCTCTTGGCTCGGGCCATCTTGCCTCTCTTGGCTCAGGCCATCTTGCCTCACTTGGCTCAGGCCATCTTGCCTAACTTGGCTCAGGCCATCTTGCCTCACTTGGCTCAGGCCATCTTGCCTCTCTTGGCTCAGGCCATCTTGCCTCTCTTGGCTCAGGCCATCTTGCCTCTCTTGGCTCAGGCCATCTTGCCTCTCTTGGCTCAGGCCATCTTGCCTTACTTGGCTCAGGCCATCTTGCCTCTCTTGGCTCAGGCCATCTTGCCTCTCTTGGCTCAGGCCATCTTGCCTCTCTTGGCTCATGCCATCTTGCCTCTGCCTCCAAGCTGTCTCTTACTGGCTCTCGCCCTCAGCTTGGGGTTCAGCATATCACCGTACGTAACATCCCAGCGTCGACACTCGCCCTCGGCTACGGCTCTGGCCCCACTGGCTCTGGCCGCTCGCCTCAACCCGGTCTCCTAACTCCTAGCCCTGTCTCGACACACATGGCTACATACCTCTCCTTCGCGGAAGCATATCACCCTTCTCTCCCTAGGTGGCAGAGCCTCTTTTCTTCACCCCGGAACTTTATCCAGTGGTAGGCACGCACTTTGCGGCAGGCACACATTATCCTCCCCGGCGGCAGGTACGCTCACTCCTCCCCGGCAGCAGGCACACATTAGCTGTCCTGCCCGGCAGCAGGCACACTCACTTCTTTGTGGCTGCAGGCACTCTGTCCTCCCCGGCAGCAGGCGTTCTGTCCTCCCTGGCAGTAGGCACTTTCTGTCCTCCTAGGCGGCAGGTACTATTGGGTCACACGCGTGACCGTGCCTGTTTTGACGTCGGACTATGTCCACGACTCCTTCCCGATGGTAATCCAGGTAGCAGTGGCTTGGTAAGGGTGGTGGTGGTAGGAACCTTCACCTCCTTCATCTCCTTTCCTCCTCTTTCGAGGTTGAAGGACCCGCCACGCGCACCGCACGTGACAATGCAATACATGATACCACAGTAGCGTCGACATCCGTGTCGTTGCTAGTTGTTATTGCACTGGAATCCTCACATTCATCAGATTTTTTTTTCTTCTCTGTTTCTTTTGATACGCAGTTAGTGCTTCTTTTCCAGTTTGTATTTTTGTCCTGCGTTCGTCATCCATTGTCGTCTCGTTCCTACAATCTACATCCTCTTTGTAAATTTGAAGGCATATCATGACAAATGTATTCCTAACCATCCTCCTTCCCTCCCTTCCCCCTCTCTCCCTTCCCCCTCTCTCCCTTCCCTCTCCCTTATCTATTCTCCTTACCTACTCGCCTTGCCTCCTTTAACACTTTCTCTTTCCATATGCCTATATTATACTAGTACATTTGCATGTAGTTGGTCCGTGTTATATGCAAAATGTGGTTGTGATTTGTTTTGTTGTTATATTCCTTACCAGAACAATGCAACTCCATTGTATAAGGCATGTCAGGAGGGTCATCATGATATAGTACAGATGTTGTTGGGAGCAGGTGCTGATGTGAATATAGCAACATCTGATGTAAGTGATGTCATGCACTGAATAATATTAGTATGTTTACAATGTTGGTGGTTGGAATGTGTCAGTACATATACATTGTCAGATTGTGAGCATTCCATTTACTTAAGATATTTAGCCTCTCTTCCATAGTCGTTGTATCCTATCCTACATAGTGGTATTTGCTTACCACTTGGTTTGAAAGCCTATTTTGTTTTTCCTCCCATCTACCACTTTCCCTGTTCCCATTTCCATCCCTCACCACCCTTCACCTGTTCCTACCTCACTTCCTGTCACCCTTTCATGATCAACTCCTATCCTGTTATAATATCATATGATGGCATTTATGTTACAGGGTAGGGGGACAACTTTAGTGGCATCTGGAAGTATTGAAGACAATTGTTACAGCTGGAGCTAATGTTAATCGCACTAATAGGGTTGGTGTGGGTGCAAGTTTAACCCCTCAGTCCTATGATTTCAGTACTAAGGTGCAACTGTTTAGTAGGGAGGCTATTATTTAGAGGGTATGATAAGACATAAGTGCACCATTCTACAATGCCTTCATGGTGTTTTGTCTATGCCATTAAACCATGCTTTCATAACTTTATTCATGTCTCCTTTGTCCCATAGTACATGCATATTGAAGAAAGTATGTTTTGCATTTTACTAACACCTGTGTTTATTTCTGAGGTGTGGAAAGATTATCCTTGAGTGTCTCCAGCTATTTTGTCAGTTACTCCCTCCCTGCTTAGTGTGGTTAGATAGACAACGTTTACCAACTGTATAGAGGGTGTCAGCATTTAAAGAAAGGGGGAGGGAGGGGGCAGATGAAGGCGAGGGGCATCAATCGGCTGTGCCGCTAGAAGTGCTTTAGGCTTCGCCGCCCCCCCCCCCCCCCCCCCCCAGAAGCCAACGCTTTTTGCGTTGAAAGAGTCCGAAGACTACGCAAAAAATGGCATCCGTGACCCCTATTACAGAGTAAAGTAGTACCTATATATACTAGTACAATTTAAGAAAAAAGTTACAACAGTAGTTGGTAGGCTGGGTCAAAACTGGGAATTTTAATGCTCTTCTATTGTGGATAATATTAGAAAACTGAAAAAATTGGTTTTATACTCTCTTTGTGACAAGCACTGTACTCCAACATCGTTCTATTATTAAATGATTTACAATAGCAACAAAGGCATTTCAAAGATTTTCTCAGTGATGTTCCATCTAATGAACTTGCACTCATGAGGAGGAGAATAAACGTTTATGGTTTTTGGTCTTGCAGAGTAGTTTAGGAGATCCTTACTAGAACCCATCTGAAAGCTAGAACCATGTAGAAACATGCCAGTACTCTTGTTGAGCTTAAAAAGCTTTATACATACAATGCATGTAAAAATTAATTAGCGCCACTAGCGACTCGTTCACGCTGTTGATCGGTAACACTGCCTAGCTGTGTTTTGTGTACAGCTTATTTCAATATATGCTTGTGTGTACTGGCTTGTGATTTTACCTGGCTGCCAGGTCATGCAACAGTTGAAGACTTGGTACTTCACTTTTTCCAGAGGCAGTTGATTCAGCTATGAAGGCATTGTGCACTATGTGCAACCCAATGATCCAGTGTTAATTAATCTAGTGCTGTACTCTTCCATTAGCTGTGTTCTGATTTGTTTGTAAAATTTTCACTAGTAATTAGTTCTATCTGCCACTATACCATTAATCTACAGTCCACTTTCACTTTCCTATTCTTAGGATTTTAGATCGAATATATCGTTATCCGAGTAGGTTTTTGGTTAATTTAATTAAGCCTATCTTCACACTTAAATAGTCATCACTCGTCACTATTTAAATGTTCCAAGTATCCTAAGGTCCTATTAACATGGTTTTACAGTTATTCACATTCATAACATCGTACAGTACTGTAAGCTAAATAGCTATTCTTTCCAGTGTTTAAAAGCATCAAAGTAGAGCTGTTAAAATAATCTGGCATTTGAAGTACAGAATACATAGTCGTTGGTGTGCAAATCTGCATTTAATTGTTTAATACCACGCTTACTTATATCTACATGTTTATTAATATGGATATTAAAAGCACAAAGTATTAACAGCTTTTGAACTTTACTTTTATATATTATGTGTTACTCATTTTTAAAAACATTTATAGGCCATCCAACAGCAGAAAACATGTTCAGCCATTGTAACTGTTGTGTACAACAAAGTGGTATTGCCTGTACAGTACGTATGGATAGGCCAAATGTCAGCTGGGAATTTTACACATTATGATAAATGAACTGCATGCTTTTCAAAAGTGCAGTACCAAATCGATGCACCAATTGTTATCTTTTTCTGCAGTGAATCCAAGAATGAATTCTTTTAATGTTGTAGATCATGCATCGTTAGATCCACTTTAAAATCTAGATTAAGTGCTGCTAATCAATCAGTAAGTTGGTATTATGATTTGTTTTGTAGATACTGAGATACTGAGAAATGTTTTAACACCGCTTCCGTGAAATTAAATGACTTTTTTCGTCGAACTCAAAATTCAGAAAATTGGTCTCATTGATTGTATTTGCTGTATAAAATATACTAATCTCTCGCTGAGCTGTCACGAGCAATTCCTAAGTTTTTATCTATTTCCAGCAATAAGCCATACTGATCTGTAGTGGAATCGTTCCCGTTTTTAGTTGCGGTAAAACATTGCGTAGTACATTTTTTTCCTAGGCCATTGTATTTTAATCTGGCTTGCCCATGAGACTTCATTTTGCATAAACAAAGGACCCAGGTAGTATCAAGCTTGTAATTGGTATGTAGCCTCTTTCTGTGATAACTTGCAGTTGTAGTGTGAACGTCGGTCCCGGATCATTGCTTTAGTCTCATTCCCAGAGAATGTTTCTTGCAAAATTACATAGACCAGGGTCTGGGAACGAGACCACACGCGCTATACTACTCTGCTTTTCCATAGGCGGCGGAGCCGGGGAGGCAAGGGGACTTTTGCCCCCCCCCCCCCCCCCCCCCAGATTTTTGGTAGTACAGATATTTTATTACATTAAATTTCGTGAGCATGCATGACTTCCGCAAGTTATATTCTAATTGATGGTATATAGATGCGCGTAACGCACACGCTTCAATATAGCGTACCTTTTGTGTGTGTGTGGGGGGGGGGGGGGGGGGGGGGGCAACAATTTCATGCATTATACATGTCACTGTAGGGTCGGCATAATATTGACGTAAATGTAATATGTAATATAATAATAATATACGTAAATGTACGTGCGCATATTCAACCTGTTGATATTGAAGCAGTCATAAACCGCTTTGCTACATCAGGCTTTGTTGTTGCAATGAACTTTCTTGTATGTCGCTATTGCTTGCGCGTATTCTTTTTAAAATACATTGGCCCCCCCCCCCCCCCCCCCCCCCCGCTCGTTGAATCGGCCAAACGCGGACAGCACCCCCCCCCCCCCCCCCCCTCCACCTGCTCGTTGAACCGGCCGAACGCGGACAGTACCCCTGTATTTATAGTTTTACCCCCCCCACTATAAAATACCTTCCGCCCCCCCTGCTATGGTACATGTACATGTATTCGCACGGCAGCCGACTAATTTTTAGCGGGATTTGAAGCATAAAGAGTGAAAGCTTCTGGGGCAGAGCCCCAGACCCCGATAAGGGAGCTTGCAGCGCTCCCCCACACCCCCTTGCTGGCAAGAGGGAGGTGCCCCGGCTGCTAGACGAGAGTGCCGGGTGGAAACGCCGTAGGAAGAGCCATCCAGTAGTGAATATGGGGACCCCTGCACCCTTCCCCCCCCCCCCCCCCCCTTCCCCATTAGTATTTGGCCAATCGCAAGGGAACCCCCCCCCCCCCCCCCCACCCCCCCAGTTGTACTGTTTGCCCCTCCCCCCCCCCCCCTCCCCAGGTTTATTTACCTTCCGCTGCCTATGTTTTCTGCTACGATAAACACACAAAGCCAGTGTGTGACAAGTGCAATGCAGGTTACAAATGCACCCAGTGTTGTAAATGCAAGCGCGGTCGGCCGAAAAAGGTTTTTATCGAGCAGCCTGAACCAGCCCGTAAGGTCTAAATTATGCATGGTCCTTGGAAGACACCGCGTGACTGTCCATCTTGAAGTCCCTCTAGTTGTACAATGCAAGCATGTGTGCAATGGCTTCCAAGTGTTGAGAAAAGGCTGCAAGCACGATCGGCTACAAATGATCTTGCCCACGAGATAAACAAGAGCTACAGGCCTACTTAATCTACCATAATCTGAAGAAACCTCGTATAAAGCAACTTATTTGGGCCCTTGTACGTACATGTATATGTAGTTGATGTAATAATCGCTAACGTTAGTAAGTCTGGGTATGAGCGAAGAACCACCACTCCCCCATTGAATCACTCGACAGGTTAGACCAAGGCCGTAGATAAGGGGGTGCTTGGGGGGGGGGGGGGAGGGAGGGGGGGGGGGGCACGAGCCCCGCCAAAATTTCTGTAACATATTGATTATTATAAGTCCAATCACGTACGTGGTAATCAAATATTGAAGGATACCTTCATAGGAGGACTCCGAAGCCCAACAAATCCAGCTCCGGTAACACTTCACTCAAGTGCTAGTAGCCGGTAATACTTCACTCAAGTGCTAGTAGCGAGCTGGAGTAATGGAGTCATATTGCAAGAATGCAGTCATAATGGAGCAAATGCTCCCACACCATTAGTGTTGTGATCTGTACCCGAATTCTCCCAATCAGCCCAGGCTGGAGTTTCCTTTGAAAAAGTTTGGTAGTAATCATCGTAGCTTTTGTTCCTCATGGTATGAAAAGTACCGCTACATGGTTGCAATACCTTGAAGAATATGCCATGTTATGCTTCTATTGCATTACTGCAGTCCAGTTAAAGATGCCAATGAGAGTATACATGGGTACAGTATTTAGTACTTCTGGATTTGTTAACAAAGCATGCATGCATTGCGATGCTCTTAGCGCGGCTTCGACAGAGACAATGAATGTGGGCACACAACTAATTATAAGTGCTGAACATACTGAACAGAAACCTTTAGACTGTAAGCTTGCCAAACTTATTATTGTCATATATACCTGCCACCAATGCAGCCAATGAACGAACCTTCAGTGCCCTGCGATGATTAATGACCTGGCTAAGATTTAATACAATGACCAATCAAGGTTAAACTGGTGCATGCTACTGCACGTAACAAGCTTAACCTTACAACCAACCCCCCCCCCCCCCCCCCCCCCCCAAACTATAAAAGTTATCTACGGCCCTGAAGGCACTTGTGTAATGCAAGCATGCGTGTATCTACATGATGCATTTAGTGCAAATTCGGCTATTTCCTAATGAATCCAACTAAATGCATTCATTTTCGAGTGTGCAAAAGGCGTAGGATAAAAGTGTACCGATTTCAGTTACGGGCAAACCCCGCAACTTTAAACCCGTGAAGGTAAAGGTTGGTTATCAGTACGGCCTAGGTATTTAGCAAAAAGTCATGCGAAAGAGTTGCTCTATGAGACTCAGCAGGTAATTTCACAAACAGACCATATGAGACTAATTCTTATTTTTAGGTGTTCGACAAAATGGGCTTAAAAAGTCGTCTAATTTCATAGAAGCGGTGTTAAAAGGAAGATATTGTAACTGGTGTTAGTGGTCTATACTTGGAAGTATTGATGTGGAAAAAATTGAGAATCAAAAGCCGTGCTCAGAAGTTTGACGGTTTTTCAGGAGACACAAAAGTGAAAGTTGAAGTTTACAAAACGTATCAGTTACAAAGTAGCCCTGCAATTTGTAGTTCAGTGCAAATGTTCTATCTTCATTAGCCAAGAAATTCATACGCAAAAGTCCAGTTACAATCACACTTGTTTAACTTTTTGGATCCATGACTGCAGGGTTCTAGTCCTAGCCAATGCACTGAAAACTCAAGTTGAAATTTTTTTTTAGGTAGAAGAGATTATTGTGATATAATTAGTGAAATTTTAGGCTACTTGCATACAAATTTATGTTGTTGGGTAGGATAACTTTAGCAATTTCAACCCTGTCTGTACAAGAGTGGCTAGCTTCTACTCAGAACGTCTGAAGTAATTTTTCTCTTATTACTTTTGTCCCATGGACAGGCAAGTGTGGAGCATGGATGGAGAAATTAAAGAAGGAAAGAGTTGTTGCTGAATGAGAGGCTTGAAAAAAGGGCAGGTGGAGTCTCTGAGATCAAACTAGTCAATTAGCTGATGACTTCTTGTAGTCTTCTTGCAAGGGAGATGAAATATACAGCCCACCTGGAGAAAGCTTAGGAATTGAATAAAAATGGAAGCAGTAGCAGTACAAAGAATTTGCCAGTAGACCAGAGTCACTGCTAAGCTGCTGTTCGTGCTGCTACGGCTCCTGGTACTGGTGGCGTCTTTGGCAATGATGATGGCGGCAGGAACGGCTACGGTACCTGCTAGATAAGGACCGCAATGTGGAGCTGTTGCTAGGGCTGGGCAAGTGACGCTTTTTGTTATGCCGATGGGTATAATATTTTAACCAAGTGAGATCCTCTCCGATTATTCTGTGCTGTGGAGCAGGATGGGCCGTGGTCCATTCTCGGGCAATCCTTGTGTTGCATAGTTCCTGGTTGTCGTCTTCTTTGGAGGACAAATCATTTGATGTACCTGCTCCGCCATCTTTGGAGGGGGGCACTTGACTTCTGTGTCTTCCTCTGCTGCTTCATCGCCGCTACCATTCCCTTCACCCTAGGGTGGGGTGTTGCTAGTAATAATCATTGTCCCATTTCATATCGACCACAGCCTTCTTTGAGCCAGACATAATGAGGTTGGCCTGATTAAGGTGAAGGTGCAGGACCTCGGCAGACAGCCCCATTAAGCACATACGCGTCTGATCCCTCTGTAGGAGATAAATCCAGAACTAACTGGGTGTGTGTGTGTGATGAACTTATATGGGCAAGTCTGAGTCTAGCCTGAATGCATACATGTAATAAGCAGTGTGATAAGGGGACATTGATTGAGGTGGGTTGATGCCTCAGTGGGCACTTGCTAGATCCCCATCAAACACAGTTTCTACCTTTAATTAGTTATGAACCCCTCAATAATGAGTCAATTAAATCCATAAATCATGCATCTTTTTATATATCACGGTGTAGCTTCATGTGTACATTAAACCCACCCTGTTGACTGAGCTATTGTATCCACTACAGTATGGTGATACGCCATTACACCTTGCTTCAAGGGGAGACAATACTACTTGTGTGGAACATCTCCTTTCTACTCCTGGTATTGATGTGAACATTAAAGATAAGGTGAATTGGTAAATTGTATATATATATAACTAAGCTGTATGAATGACTCAGTATATTAGGGAGGGGTTCACAATGATACCAAGGAAAGGCCCTAGTTTCTGAATTATAGACTGTTTAAACGCATAATATTTCAGCCTACTAGGTAAATACCAAACCTGATACAAGAGATGAAGGCATTCATCATCCACTTGATTATATTATCAATTATGAAGGGAGTGTCTTTGTAACCTATGAATAACATACATTGTCATACCTCAGCAGACAGCCCCATTAAGCACACATGCATCTCATCCCTCTCTAGGAGATAAATACAGCTGCTGGGCAGAACTAGGAGGGTGTGTGTGAGTGTGATGGACTTATATGAGCTATATGGGTAGGTCTGAGTCTGGCCTGAATGTATGCATTTGATAAACAGTGTGGTAAGGGGCCGTTGATTGAGGTGGATTGACACCTCAGTGGGCAATTGCTAGATTCCCATTAAACACTGTTTCTACCTTCAAATAGTTATGAACCCCTCAAAAATGCATCAATTAAATCCATAAATCATACATCTCTTTATATATCGCCGTGTAGCTCCATGTATACATTATACCAACCATGTTAACTGAACTATTGTACCCACTACAGTATGGTGATACGCCATTACACCTTGCTACAAGGGGAGACAATACTACTTGTGTGGAACATCTCCTTTCTACTCCTGGTATTGATGTGAACATTAAAGATAAGGTGATTTGGTCAATTGTATATAGCTGTATGAATGACTCAGTATATTAGGGAGGGGTTCACAATGATACCAAGGAAAGGCCCTAATTTCTGAATTATAGGCTGTCTAAAAGTATTTCTGCCTACTAGGTAAATACCAAACCTGATAAAAGAGATGAAGGCATTCATCACCCACTTGATTATATTATCAATTATGAAGGGAGGGATTGGAAACAGCTCATGTGAATGGCAATTTACACCTATAGTCTTCGTAACCTATGAATAACATACATCGTCATACTGTCGAAAAGCTACAAACTCCAATGAACGCACTACAGAAAACACTTTTTTGAAAGTGTGGCTATCAGAACATTTATTGTATGTAAATAAGATTATAGTTCACTACGCAATTAGACTTTGACATCTTGAACGTTGAAGTATCCATTAGCTACTTACTCAATGCAGACGACTTGTGATCTGAAAAGAATGTATTCAGCTAGAGAAGGACAGAATTATCAGGAAATACACACTTGCCTTATTGGCTGCAATTGTAACAGGTGCATGTACACAAACAAAAAAGTTTATAATCAGTTCGGGTTTGAAGTACAACCTTTGTGCTTTTTTCATATGCCATTCATGTAGCTAGTCCATCTAAGTTTATTTCCAGGGGTGACAGTTGGTACATAGGCGTAGCGCTAAGGGATTATTAGCAGACCTATCAAATTTAAAAGTAGGGTTTTTCAGCAAACATTAGCATTATGGGGTACTTTTGGTGGTCTGATATAGCCATTGAAATCCTCTAATCCACAAGAGTACCTATAGTTTGGATTATTACATTTTGGTTTTCTGCTAAACTTGTGTGAACTAAGGTGTGTAACAGATTTTCAGGTTCTGTAGGTTAATCGATTATTCGCGATCACCTTTTTGGTAGATTATGCATTTAGTAGAATAGCATATTACCAATATCATAATTTCTTTTAGTCGAAATAACCGATTCTGTTTTTCTTAGTCGTGACTAGTCGACATTCACTTCCTTCATATGCAGAAATCGGTAGGAAATCAATTACCCCTTTTTCTGAAAATCTGTTACACACCCTAGGTAGTTCACACCTTGCAGGAAACCAAAATGTAGGAATTCATCAAACTATAGGTACTCTTGTGGATTAGAGTAATTCAATGGCTATATCAGACCACCAAATGCTAATGTTTGCTGAAAAACTCTACTCTTAAATTTGATAGGTCTGCTAATAATCCCGTAGCGCTAAGCCTATGTACCAACTGTCACCACAGGAAATAAACTTAGATGGACTAGCTATATGAATGGCATTTTTGCATTTGAAATAAGCATTTCTTTTGTGTCAAAGGTGGTACTTCAAACCCGAACTGATCATAAACTTTTTTGTTTGCGTACATGCACCTCCTTTCCCACCTGTCTGACAACGGCCTATTTTGTTGATGTAATCAACACTTAGTCTGGGGACCCAGCTGAAGGTATAAGGTATATCATAGATATTATACATGTTGTAGAGGGATTGGAAATGAGCCCAATCATCACTAGTTTATTTGGCACTATGGAATGAAGACTGTATGAGGTTCAATACTACCAGATTGAGTTTTCTTTCTATTGTGTATGGCTAATCTTCTTTTTAAAAATACATCGCTCTTCCCACAGTTCCCAGTGTACGTTTTGGTAGAGGGCATAATGACATAAAGAACAGTAACCAATCAATTGTGCAATTGACGAAAATACACTAGCAATTTTTATATAAATTTTCCCATAATAGTACTACAAACCCAAACGAGACGCTGCAGTGTAAAAATCTATGCTCTATCAGGGAGTGTTTTTTGTATTATTTTAGTGACCAACTTAATGAAGTTATAGCTACAAGTTTCAATGGGTGTTGAAAGCTGTTATATTTTAGTCGCCCCGATACGTACGGGCAAACCTCACAAAATCTACACTTTGCAGTACTTGTATTAACGTGACCACTATCACCCTTACTTAAAAAAAGGTACAAAAAGGAATCAACTAGGCCGAAACACCCACACATTTGTTGATAGAATCTACACACCAAATTTACTATATCTTCCCTTCTGTCTGTTGTATTAAACCCTTACTTAAAAAAAGGAATCAACTAGGCCGAAACACCCACACATTTGTTGATGGAATCTACACTCAAAATTTACAATATCTTCCTATCTGTACATTGTATTAAAGATATATAAATGTTACTGAACCCTACATACAGCAAGGAATCCAAATCTGTAACTGGTTTTGACCCTGCTACAAAAATCCTACGGGGGAAGATAGCTAGACACTCAATCAGCACTCAATTAGTAAGTACATGGATGGTAGATGTCACGACGTATAACCTTAATTCTCAGGTCCAAGTCCTACGCGTAGGACCAATATTTGAAAATTCATTATAAATAGAAATGCAGTTTTTTGGCATCCATTTCTCTACTGTTGTTTGATGTGTCTATCATGCTAATGTTACCAATTGTCAGTCTATTTTTTAAATCACACCCTTGGTTACCCGATGCAAATAAACAGATACGGTTCTTAAAAATGCATTATGTAGAGAATTAAATTGTCACAGAAAAAAGTACGACAAGTACAACATTTTTTGAATGTTTTTTGATGCATGATGTGTGGGCTACTTTATACATTCTACGGCAGTGTTTTTACTCTAATTCATTTTGCCATTTTTACCGAAAATGCACTGTACGTTTTCACGATTTTGTCCATTCACTTGGCTATTCCCACAACATGCGACTGAAAATATCTATTGTTCATAAGCTTGTGGAGCTAGCAATTTCCAAATCTACAATGTACTTTTTAATATGCTTAGGTGTCTTACTACCCCCCCCCCCGTCCTTCTTTAAACATGTTGCTCTGATCTTCCCAACATTACTTTTTGGTACTTGAAGTTGCTTTGCAATTTACCGCACATACATCTTTTAGCAATGAAGTATTGATGGTATTTGACAATCTTTGAAGAATTGCAAGAAAGTAAAATTATTTTCTGAATTAATAACCATTTGTATAGTACAATTAGATTTTGGTTTATTTTATGATCATATGAGTTTGCTAAAAATTAATTTTAACTTGCGTCCTACGCGTAGGACGCTAATCCTACGCGTAGGACAACAGGAGATTAAAGGATAAGCGTCTATGGCTCAATTGTGCCATTTCCAATCCCTCTACTATATATCTATGGGTATACAGTGCATAACGTGATACTTGTTCTTAAATTTTTTTCAGCAATTTTACAAATTAATTTGTGTAACCTGGTCGTTTGAGTATCCCAAATTTGAAAATGGAATAAGCCTTGCTAGCTATCTAGCAATAAGGGCAATTGAAAATGAAATGTGTCACATTATTGTAGGGCCTGCACTCTTTTATTTTTCCAAGCACACAGTTTTTAGCCAATTTCTCTGCTGTTTCACAACGGATTGTGCTGATCGTTAGTGCATACATGTAACTGCAGTGTTGCACTTTGCACCTAACTGCGCAGCTGATTTTGAACCCGGGACACAGTGTGAGTTCTGCTTGCCTACGAAGGCCAATTTAAGGCCAATTTGAGGGTGAAAAGTGTTAGCTTAGGATTTTCTTTAGGCGCATTTTACCCTGCTTAAAAGTGAGCATGTAGGCACTCAAATAGTACCTGTATTTGAAGCAGGTCTAGTTGTAGCATTATAAATCGTTTTTACCCTCCAATATATGCTTTTAGTCGGAAGGTTGAAAAACAGTGGACATCTACCAGTGGGCTGCCGCGACATAGGAGAAAGCAGTTGCTGCCAATTTGAGAGCCGCTGATGCTGGAAAAAAGCCCCAAGAGATAATCCCAAGAGCTGGAGTAGCAATGAAGCGAGTGTAGCACGCGCAAGCCATCACATCTTGGCAATCAGCAGCTGTGATTGCCAGCAATGCATCGAAGGAGCTCGAGGCCTTCATCCCTGATATCGATGCAAGAAAGCTAGCACTGTGTATGTACTACCTGGATCTTTCCGAAGGAGTATCGCCAAACGATGCCCAAACGACAGTCGGCAAGACATTCACTGTGACTGGGCTAATAAAAAACATCTTGCTGACTCTTTGCGTGTGCTCACTTTATTGCTACTCCAGCCCTTGGGGTTACCTCGTGGGGCTTTTTTCAGCATCAGTGGCTCACAAATTGGGGGTGACTGCTTTCTCCTATTTCGTGGCAGCCCACTGGTAGAAGCTTGCTCTTCTTCGTACTGAAAAGAACCGTTTTTGCTCTGATCAGCACACCCACTTTTAGTCATGTTTACCAATGGTGTCATTTCTAAAATGATATTCATATCAAGATGTCCGCCATTTTTGACTAGAAAATCCTAAGCTAATACTTTTCACCCTCAAATTGACCTTCATAGGCAAGCAGAACTCAAACTGTGTACCGGGTTCGAAATCAGACTGCGCAGTTAGGTGCAAAGTGCAACGCTGCAGTTATTTACAAATGATCAGCGCAATCCGTTGCAAAACAGCAGAGAAATTGGCTAAAAACTGTGTGTTTGGACCAATAATAGAAAATAAAAGAGCGCTGGCCCTACAATAACGTAACACATTTCATTTTCAATTGCCCATATTGCTAGATGGCTAGTAAACCCGTTTTCAAACTTTGGATATCTCAAATCACCCGGTTATGAAAATCAAGATAATTGTAAAATTGCTGAAAAAAATTTTAAGATCAAGTATAACATTACGCACTGTACAGTCCCTCCTTAGCCCTCTCAATATAGCATTAAAACTGGCTATACATGTATTAGACTTGAGAAACTGTGATTTATTGTGCCAATAAAAAAAAACCTGGAAAAACCTAGGTAATCATTGGCAAATTAATAGTGCATTAAAACAACATTTGCCCTATAGTTATAATCCACTGTTTGAACAGCATGCCCCCCAATAATTTGGCACAAACTGAAGTACTGATAAGAAACTGCCAGATAGAAACCTCATGGTGGAACACCGCTCCAAGTATACGATAGCGCTGCCTATCAAGACATATATTTGGAATGTCATGGCCAAACATCTGGAAAAGGGTGTACTGAAGTATTCTGACACCTGTCAACTGAGTCAGCCTGGGAAACAATACCACACATGTATAAATAGTTGGTGCAAAAGAGTACGTAGTGCGTTTGATTAATGCACGTGTACTATACTGCATAAAGCACGAACTTAGTCGATGCTTGTTTGAAGTTGAGGTGCTTTTCAATGAGCACTTTATAGTGTCTATGAATACAACATCTGTACCATTACCATTTGTGATTACAGTAATAAATTGTGATCCAAGTGTAAGTGTGGCACTTAGAACTAACTGTAAGTGCTAATAGAATTGGTGAGTTGTGAAGAATGGCTATTAGAGAAACGTATATGCTTAAGCAAAATCTTGGAATATACACAGTTTAAAGCAAGCTTTACAATTTAATGGTAGGTTAAAAATGATAAAATTAAAGACCCTAGAAGATTTCTAATTTCAAAAGGTGCTATTAGTGCTAATATGAGTGAAAAGAAATTCTCGCTTACAGCTTATCAAAATATTTCACAATATATAAGAATTTAATAAGAAGAAAAAAAAAGATGCGACGTACAAAGAAGCTGAGAAAAGTTGAATTTAATACTTCATAACAAACTAAAGCTGATTTATCTATGAGGATCTTTAATAGCTGCCAGAACGTAGCAGCAGTGAAAAAACTGACATGCACTGTCAGAGCATTTATATCTACCTTGTCTGGACTTTTAATGGTTTTTTATATTGAAACGTTCTATATGGACACATGCATCATTTCAGTAAAAAACTTGATTGCAGCCACTATCATCAGCTAGATGTCTATGCTGGACACATTAAGTGACATGATGTACATGAAGAAGGGGAAGGTCATTTTAGAACTTCTAGCTGGTAATTAAAAAAAGATAGTATTATTGATTTTCCTTACCTGTAGATTGATTGTTGAAATTTTGTGTATGAGATATATTCAAAACTAGATATATATACTTCATTACTAGTACAGGTGTAGCATCCTGCATTGTTTTGTATGGTAGTATGCAGAACAACTGTTGTTGTACCTTCTAGAAATGATTTTTACATACAGTTATGTGTGGCAGTTACTTCATATCTCGTTTGGTTGCAATCATATGTTTATTACAATCGGTATAGCGAAATGAATTTCAACCGTCACAGTTTTTGTTCCATTCAATTCCATACATTCAAACGTACTGCTTTATGCTGCCGTATTAATTGCAAAGTTGAGGGTCATTTATACCATTGGAATGCACAATTTTTGCTCTTTCTAACACCATGCAAATCGTTGCAATAAAAAATTAATTTGACAAAATGTGAAAGTACCTAACTTAGTGCAATTTGGGATATGTCCCATACTGAATTGCTGGGCTATATGCGTGCAAGAATGCTTTTTGCTATTCTTCGTGGAACAAATCTACGCATTCATAGCAGTAGAATAAATTGGAGAAAAAAGGAGATTGGGCTTCCATACTTGCCAGAATGTGTTTATTCTGTACTATTGTGTTTTATTTTTGTGTCATTTTTTTTTTTTTTTTAAATAGTCTGTGCAGTTTGTGTTGTGCACATGTGTTTATAATTTGTAATTTATAATATAAGGTAAAGAACATTTGCATTTGGAAAAAAGCTGAACTAAATATGGTTCAATAAGCACAATTTTTTTTTCAATGTGTTTATATTTTCCGTATGTATTAATATGTAAGTACACCCAAGCGTAGCCCTGCTGATTACTTTCACTGTTTCCATCATATTGAATGAATTTCTTTACCCACTCCAGAATGGTGATACCTTATTACACCTTGTTGCACAGAGGCATCAAACCATTCAGTTGGAACATGTGCTTTCAACTCCTGGTATTGATGTGAACATACAGGATAAGGTGAGTTGGTCCATAAAATTTATATAAGTGTATACAGCAGCAGCTCACCAAATGCGACCCCCTGGAAATAAAGCCACTTAACCACTTGATCATACGACCACTTTGCCAATCCAACCACCATCTAATCAGTAAGACCAGTTGCGCTTAAAATGTTTGGGGTGTTTTCTTATAAGCTTAAGACATTCAGCATGTTTGGATCTACATATATAAACTCTTATCGAAACATCAGATACAGTGCTTATCACAAAGAGAGTAAAAATGATTTTTTTTGCTATAACTCTGTAACCAAATATGATTTGAAAAAACCAATCACATTTTTGGATTCAGCATGTCTTTTTATATCCTGTTGTGAATTTTGTGATGCATCACGTGATATGTATACATTTCCAAACTACAAGTATCATAAGGTTAAAATGACTTTTTTGTTTTGTAACTCATGAACGCAATTGAGTTATTAATAAGATTTCAAATTTGCAATACCATGACATCGTTATAGTCTGCATGTCCATGAACAGTTTCAACTTTGCATGCCATGTAGTTATGAAAATCGGTTCAATAAATAAGTTGAATGTGGGTGGCAGTTAAGGAAAAACTTCAGAGGTAAAGTGACTTTTTTTGTTTGTTTTATTGCAAAGTCCCTGTAGTTATTATATGAAAATTTGTATTGTTATCCTCATTTGCGATCGCAAGGTACGTACCAAAGTTTCAAATGCCGTTATCGGATAGATATTCTAACTGATTTCCATATACATTAAGGTATTTACGTTCATTTTGACATCACAAACGATTCATAATAATGCGATGGCTTTGGCACATAAATCTTTTTAAGACAGTGGCTCTCATTCTGGTACTTGCTCTGTTCATAATGACATGTATATATATTGGGGGTTACCAGAAATAGATGTTGGGGGTGGAAGCCATTCATGGCCTGTACGGCTAAGAGTGGTCGAGCTAGATGAAGGCCAAGAAAGGATGGCAAACATTATCTGGAGACCTTCATCAATGCCTAATCGCGATAGCATGTAATACACAGGTACAGTGTAATAGAATGCAGTATGACATCGAATACCTGATATTATGCCAAACGCATCATAGCTGTAATGACATCATGTTTTGATACGTCATCAAAATTCAGAATTTCTATCCGATAACAGAATTTTTTACTTTGCCACATTGTAACTTAGAATCAAAATGGAGGATAGACGCACCAATTTTTATAGAACTAACTACAGGGACTTTGCAATGTACGAACAAAAATAGACACCTTACCTCTTATATTTTTTCCCTAAACTGCCACCCAACCTTCAGTTTTTTACAATCTTGAACTGATCTCCTTAGCTACACAGCTTCCAAAGCTCAAACTGCTCATGGACATGCAGCTATAACAGTGTAATGGTGTTGTAAAGTTGAAACCTCAACTCCATTGAGTTACAAAACAGAAATGTCAATTTAACCTTTTGTTACTTGCAGTAGTCCAGAAACGTAAGTATATCACGTGACGCGCCAAAAATTTACAACATGATACAAAAATGCATGCTGAATCCAAAAATGCATATGGTCGTTTCACATCATGTTTGGTTGCAGAGTCATGACTAAAATCCTGAGATTTTTTACTCTCTTTGTGATAAGCACTGTATGTGGACTCCAACTTCTGTGCCACCATTCTGTAGGGTGCCTGCAACGGGATAAACAGAATGACCATAAGACCTTCAATCCCTAATACAGCACGCCAAGGTAAGGTCAACTTCAATCCCTTAAAAAAGGCACACCCACCTGACTGAGAGGGCATCGTCCAAATCATCTTAGCCTACAGGATCTATACTGAACATGAGGTGGATGTGGCAAAGGTCCCTACTTGTCCTGACCTCTTCAGGGCCAATATCCCATGGAGTCTATATGACAAGATATAAAAACCATTCTCTTTGAGAAAGTTGGTGGTATATAGGATTTGAAGGCAATAGTGGTGTAAAAAGGAAGGGAACAAGGGAGCAATGATGATACGAATTTTTTTTAACAGTCCTATATTTATCACTTTTGTAGTACATACATTTTACGTTGCTAAATATAGGACTGTTAAAAAATATTCGTATCATCGTTGCTCCCTTGTTCCCGTCCTTTTTACACCACCATTGCCTTCAAATCCTATATACCACCAACTTTCTCAAAGAGAATGTTTTTTATATCTTGTTCCCTTCATTTTTTTTACATTGGGTTGCCTTAATATAACCAGGTACCAGTATGACATTGTGTACCTGCCCTCTAGTACAGGCAAGTGCATTCATCAGAACCTGTACTTGTATGTACATTTATGTAACTCAGAAATGTGATAGACACTTGTTTGGGTGAGGGGCCATTAGTGGTAGAGAGAAAAGTATCAGCCATTTATACCAGCTGTACAGAAGTACCCACCAAAATGCTATGCATACTTATGTCCAGCTGTAGCAACACTGAACATGTCACTGCCTAGGCCTAGCAACATCATGTTTTGTGGTTTGTTTCTGACTATATGGAAGCAAACATCAAACTTATAAACTCCAGGGGTTACCTTCTTTGTGATTTTATTCAATTGCCATTGAGGATAGGTCCCCCATTTATGCCTCAGACATATATGTATTATCTCTGATATTTTTTTCCCCAGGAAAATGATATGAATTGGACGGACCCTCGAGGGTCCGTCCAATTCATATCATTTTCCTGGGGAAAAAAATATCAGAGATGGAACGCAAAAGCTTGAAACCGCGCGTTAAAGTATAGAAACCGTAAATCGGAATATTAGATTGGACCAAAAATTGGACCAAACCATTTTAAACATGAATTTTTTTTTTCAGGTGGATAATTAAAAACGCCACTAAAAGGTCCAAAAAAAGGTCCACTCTAATAATCCATAGACGAAAATATTATTTTTTTCTGAACAATTTTCAATATTTTTCTGGATAATTTAAAATAAATTTTCTGGACAATTTAATTATTTTCCTGGCGTAATTATGTTACAAACAGGAAGTATATGTATCACGTGCGATTATATATAGGGTATATAAAGACTTTGCATCTACTGTTTGGACCATTCGAGTGGACCTTTTTGTGGCGTTTTCACTTTAGCTCTCCACTTTTCTCATCGATGCCATGTCACAGTACACGGATGAAGACTCAGCTGCTGCCATACTACGAGCACGACCATGTCAAGATAGTGCGAGCTGCAATGAAACGTTACAAAGTTCTTCATGCACAGGCAATCTTTCTGACTGCACTGTTGAGATCGTTGTCGGGTCAGAGACAAACAGCGTCGGAGATGAGAACAGTGAGTGCTCTTTTAATGGAGAAGATAGTAAGCCTAAGCTTTTAGTAGAGCCAGATTTAATTTGTACGGAGGCATTCTCTGAATCAGACGACAGTGATATCAGTGATACAGACTATAGTTTGTTTAAACGTGAAGTAGATGCTTTCTTCAGTGCACAGACTGCTGCAATAGTGTTGTATGCTAGAGAAAAGGAAAAGAAATTGGATAGAGATATCAGATGGAGGGGTCCCAAGGATAGCATATGGACTGTCCAGTTCAAGTTATTGTCTGGTTTACGATCACGATCCAATTGCTTCCGTCTACATGAATTAAATGAGTCTGGTGATACGAGAATTAACAAAGCTCTGCGAGCAGTCTTCTACCGTGAGTATGGGGCCAATATATCGATTTCTAATATTGTTCGTACAACAGGCAACTTGTATGATGTGCGTCGCAATTTAACTGTGTTTAATGTAGTCAGAGCATTGACGCAATCTCACAGTGCTTGTGGTCTATTACATACAATGTATGAGTACAGGCCGAGTGTGAATGAGTATAACAGTGATTTGTCTACAATGAATAATACGGATGCTGTGACATCGTATGCAGGCATGTTAGCTTATTGCAATATAAAAGATGCTTTTAGATGTAGTGAAAAGGACCCTAATACATGGAAAACACCTGAGGATGAAGATTGTATAACTTTACAACGTAACCCAATGCCAGAGCCTTTGATGCTTGATTTAGAAAGATATCTTGGCTACGCTAGAGGACAGATACCACATGATGCAGGTGTATGGGGTATTCTTCCTTTAGAAGTTGTCAGATTCAATATGTGGCAGTGCATGTATAGGCTGAACGCCTCTGATAAGTGCACTAATATAGAGCATGCGTGTTGCAATAGCATGCCTGGCTTTAATAAAGACACAGTGTTTCGTGCACTTTCAGTATATAATGCTATGACTGCTGAATATTTTGTTTATACAAGGCAGAGTTATGGTGTGGCTAGAGATGCGTTGGAGCACTCTAAAATGAACTTTAATTTGAATGAACATGATAGAGCTGGATTACTGGGTCGTTGTTTTTCAACTGAGAAACGTAAAAACATAAATTCTGCGTTTTATGCATCATTTCATACAGCAGTACAGGGATTTGCTATGCATTATATGGAAGGTTTAGAAAATTTGAATGAAGAAACTGTTGGCAAAATAATTGATGCTACTATACAATGGTATGCAGAAGAATGGGCAATATATCGATGTAAGGGATGTGATGCCCATGACATGGGAAAAGGTTGCTACCATGATTTTGTAGATGAAAATTACGACAGTGAATCTCACTTGGGAGCAGGTGGCTGTGCAACTCCTGATTGGATTGAATCGGTGCTATCTGAAATATTTGACACTGTTGAAGCTGAGAATACAAATGAGGATACCGATGGAGCATCACGTGTAACATCGACTGTTATGGACAAAGTTTTACTTAAAATTAAATATTTTGAGTATTAAAATATGTCAGTGTGTAAAAAAAACTTTTACTATTTTAGTATATAATAGATTTGACCTATTGTATTTGTATTGTTTTTTTGCTATATTAAAATGTCGTACTCAAATGACAGAAATACTTATCGTGCTTTGCTTGGACAATGGGGACAAGGACTGAAAAACTTGGATGTGGATGCTGTGCGTTCTATGGCAACAACATCTATGTCAGTGCAGAATGCAAAACTAGCTCCAAACGTCGGCATTGATAACATTGTTACTCTACTCCGCAACAACAACTATCCTCGTTTGGTAGTGTGTAAATTGCTACCTGTTTCACTGGCGCGCACGGGAAGAAAACCTTCAGTAGTTTATGCTTTAGTAAACGGTAAAAACAGAAAAGTTGCAGTGTTTGATGGAAAAGGATTGGAAGTTGGTACAGCATACAACTTTACTCTAGGATGGAAGTCTACATGTACTCCAGTTTTCGAAGTCAAGACTAGCAAAAAAACTGGAAGAAAGTATATTCAAGGATTGAGATCAGATGGAAAGGGATCTGGTTATCATCACAAGTACTACAAACTGTCAGGTTCAAGAAAAACTCAAATGACTTTTATTGCCGATCTTAAGATGGCAATCAAAAATGCGTACGACGCACAGAACATAACCGATGCTGTCATTATTGATCAAGATATGGGCAGTTCACCATACGCTATTTACAAATCAAACAGACAAGCCATTGCAGCCATGAAATACAGAGGAAAAACTACAGTTTACGGTGTAGGAGCAGATGAGACTTCTACATCTTCACCTGGAATGGGCAACATGGAGGATTTGGGAGGAGATGATGATGAAGGAAACCTAACCAAAAAATTTAAGCCTACATCAACGACACCTGACTCTACTCGGTATGCTAACACTTCATCTCAGAGTAATACCTCACCAGTAGTGAATACGGTACAGCCTAATAATGATCACTTGTTTCAAATGAATACGCCCGAACAAGCTCGTCCTATTATTACTGACCAAACACTTCATGATATTCTAGACAACTATCAGATGGAGGGTTTGAATTCTATGGCGAATGAAAACCAGCATATCATGACATACGAACTAGCTCAAAAGTATATTAATGGTGATCCAGACGTAGTTAAAATAATAGACACTTCTTCGTATCCAGAATACGAAAAAGCAGTTGCAATCCTAATGGTCAAACCAAACTTGAGTAATTTTCTAACTGCGTACAATAAATGCCCTTCAGGACTTTACATATGTAAAACTATTTTTGCTGACATAATGTTAGAAGCAAGCAAAGTAGGCATAGAAGGAGATATATTGGATCATATGGTGGCTAGGTTTTTTGATTTTTATCATGATAATCCTGACGATGGAGAATTGAGATGGATAGACTGGCTAGAAGAAAATCAAATATGTCAGTATGATTTGTTGATTAATAAAATAACATGGCCGACTGTCAATAAAACAACTGACATATTTGAAGACGTTGGATCGTCGGGTGGTATAAATTCAGTTCCTTCTGCTTCCAGTTAAGTGAGTTAAAATGACTGATAGTATTGACTTTGGATCTGTTTCTCTACAGGTGAGGCCCAATTTCTGAAAAGAAAAACGAGGAGTGGACATGAATATTAATTTTTGTTATTTATTTTTTATATAGAGTGTGGACACTTTACAGGAATTTTCTTATTTGATCAAACTATGTGATGAACGTTATTTTAAGTACAAGAGTCCTCTTATGGGTAAACAAATGACATCAATAAAGGACGAAAGGCTTCGTGTTGCAGAAGGTGCAACCTGCATATGGTTGAAAAATTGCATTGGATATCTATTAAAGAATCCTACTGCACAGTTCATAGATCCGCAGTACATGCCATTGTCGTACAACCCGAGTTATGAAGAAATGAAAACCACATCTGCAATAACGCAATCTGTAATACAACAACAGTACAGTGGGTTTCCTATGCCTACTCCACAACAAACAAATCAACTCAAAGATGAACTATCTATCATACAACAGAATTACAAGTCACAAGATCTGAGCGGACAACCAGTCATGTATCGACCATCCCCTGAATATACGCTAACTGGGGATCCTCTTCCTCCTCCTCCAGCACAAAAGGGGGCAATGGACTGGTTGGGGCAAGGCCTAGACTTGGCTGGAAACATTGCGTCTATAGGAATGAAATTATTTGATAAGTTTTCTTAAGGTATGTATAACTTACTTCTTCTTCATCAAGCCATATCATAAATGCCTCTCCGCAGATTCCACTTTGATAGTCAAAGAAGTTCTCTCTACTATCAATAATAAACTCTTTAGTTAGATTTATAGAAGTTACACGTGTGTTCCATGCTTGTTTATCATTTTTTGTGCTCATTTCAACCTTTCTTTGAAATGTGTCAAAATCTTCGTTAGTAGTAACTAAAATAGGTGTACCCCATATAGTCTCAATACCGCTAAATTTATTATCACCTCGTATGGTTTCTCCTCCAAATATCTGCTTATAGAACGAAGCATTTGATTTTGTAATAAGAGATGAAGTGAACTCTTCTAACCAAATCATTTTGGCGTTAGATAGTCCATCCAGAGGGAAATTTTTACTTGCTGCATTTTTTTTATAGAAAACAACCAAATTACAAATCATTTTAGCCAACAAACTCTTTCCTGCATTAGGTACACCACTTATCCATAGTGTGTTTTTTTTGGTTCCAAGAGACAACCATTCTTTAAATATTTTCCTGACTTCGTTTTGAGTAGAAGGGAAATGAAAGTCCATAAAATTTTGTAAGAGAGAGTAGTGAATAGTTATTGACAACGGATCAGTGTTTTTATTTCCATATCTTGAAAAAACCTCTATGTAAGAAAGTTTAGAAAACACGCTTTCAAGCCATATTGATAACATATTATCCCATACCTGTCCATCACCAAATTTCATTTCTGATAACTTCACTCTTTCAGCAACAGGTATTTTTGCATTGCTGTATATTTCCTTTACTTTCATCGGTCCGTATTGATCCCAAAATCTACACAATGTTGAATATGTAGATTTGTCATCTTCCATCTCTTTGTCTTCGTAACAATTGTTGTGTTCGGGATGACAAGCATGATACTGCTCGTGATCAGCTTCTGTTAGATCACTTTCATTTTCTAAACTGCACTGTTCATACACATCTCCTTCTCCATACAAATTAGACTTACAAGGGTACAAACTATATAAACCTGCACTGATATAAGCCAACATGCCGTAATACGAACTCGTTTCTACGAAATTAGCTTTACATTTTATCTTCCTTTTTTTCACATTAAACGAATCAGTCTTGTCTTTTAATTTGGTACGTAATATATTCCAGAAACGTTCCATGTGTTCACCTCTTTGTGTTGCAAACTTTTCATAAATAAAATGTAAATGTCTACCAGACATACACAACTCCCCTCCTTCATGTGTACACTCACAGACTAACCAATTTATCATTCTTTCTCGTCGCCTTATATTCCAAGCACGTAAAATTTCAGTGAATGTTTCAGATGACAAGTCGTTATTCTGACCGATATCAGCTTGTACAACGTAGCATCTCAGAGAGCCCGCCTCATACTTCTTCGTCTTAGATGCGGCGTGTCTACATCTTCTTCGTGAGCAAAGTTCTTTATAATCGATACCGTTTGTACTAATCTGCCGATATTCTTCGCCAGTAATAGTAGTACGATGAGCAGTGGTAGAGCTACTAACTTGACTACAGACGGCTGGTTCATCATGCTTACTATATTCGCCATCGCTTCCACTGTCACTAGACATGTTACTTGGCTCCACTCAGAAAAATGCAAAAAAAATATAGTACACAACAGTTTTATCTGGCAATGCAGGAAATGGTCACAGCAGTCCATTGTGTCTAGGGAATACACATATCTACGAATATATAAACTAGACAACCGCAATAAGGGGCGTCGCATATTTTAACAGTCAACATGTTTACACAGTGTGCACTATTATGTTTGCTCCACTATTTCCGTCTGTATCCCACACACATGAGATAACATTTTGTGGCTTTTGTGTTGAAAGATCATTAAATCCTGCATTCGAAGCTATGTTAACAGCTTCTGCGGCTGGCATCGTGTACATTGTAGATGTACCTACTCCTCCAACACTGATCATACTGACATCACCTGGCAATTTTCGCAAAGTGTATGGAGCATTTGCATATGGGGTTGCAGATGGAGCAGCACCAAAAAATTCAACTGGGAGAGTACATTCAACGCCTGCTCTTGGCTCGGTACCTGTAGTAGTATTGATTGATTCAGAGAATGCGTTCTGACACATAACACTCTTTGTCGTAGTCAAACATCCAGATATTATGTTGTTTTGGACTAATGTTTTTGATCCGTCTTGCTTGTCTAGAATTACTTTGTTCTCTTCGTCAACCATAAACTGCGATCTCAATGTATCACATCCCAATGGAACAATTGCCATTTCGTGATATACAGGAGGATTAGTCATGTTTTCTGCAGTCAATACAGAACCCGATCCATCTATAGATGTGAATGGATCAAAATTGCCAGTATTCGGATGTGCCATCATGAGAGTTGCTCCTACAGCAACATTCTTCAGCTTGAAAGAAGACGGCATAATAGGCAATTGGTCGATAACTTGTCCATCGGTGTCATCAGATACGTCGTAACCCGTTTCAGTATTGTTAGATGGATCCTTGAATCTGTTGACAGTAGGTAAGAAATTGTATTCATTTTCAGATCCAACGTTACACCTGTCCAAACTTGGCCCACTTGCGTCAAACAACAAGTTGTCACATACTTTGCGTGCTTCTTCGAAAGTAGTGCATGTTGATAACACGTGTGCGTAATCCTTCACTCTTTTCATGATCCATTTCCCCTTCTGTGTCAAACTAGGAGTGTAAGTCCCTGCTCTGAAAGAATTAGGGAAGTATACAGGAGCAGTAGGATCCCCCATGTAAACTAGTCTGCCTTTCTCGTCACTTTTGAAAAGTGCACCTAGTATAGATCCTCCTAATGAACCTACACATTTGAAAACACCTGAAAGTGTGTCTAACCAATCACGCAAACGATGACGAACTAGTATGCCACCCACTGGCACAGTTGTACTGTGACGACATACAGACCGTATGACTTTAGGAAATTTGGTTAGACGTACTTTCTCAGTAACCAAACGTCGTATGTGTCTGTTGTCCCATAGCTCAGCCGCACTCTTTGTTTTGTCAAACGATGCTTTAAAATGTCGTCTACCTACCTTAGTAGACCAAGAAGGAGTATAACTTTCTCCAATCAGAGCAGCAACCTTTTCGTCATCTTCGTCGTCATCGTTGCTCATTGTTACAGTATATGACGACGTAACATCTGGTCTATACTTTCTGCCATCAAAATGCGGATTGTCTAGGAAGTATAGTGGGGTCCAATACGTAAGATAGTACTGCATTGTTATCCTGAACTTCGCCTGGGACTGCAAATACTGCACACTGATGAGATCGTTTGTATCAACAGGCGGCACTGTGATGTCATTATTTTTGTTTTGAAAAAAATACTTTTCGTACACATGGAGACAACCAGTAGGCAAAAACTTTCCAACGTCTACAGAAGTATCTTGTATAAATGTTTGGACATCAGTGTCGTTGTTTACTAGTTCAACTTCCTTTCTCACATCATTTATGACTGGTACCGACTTATCTCCGATTATTCCACTTTCGTAGAACGTAGTAGTTGTAGCTTGATATTCACCATGCCAGATAACATCTTCTAAATTATCTGGCTGTGCACCTGCTCGAATTTCAAAATCTTGGCGAGAGAAAGGATCTTCACCCCAAGGTGTATCCTTTATATTCGACGGATCCACTTCAGATATATGAGTTGCACAAATCGCATCAATCTTTTTTGTCACCATAGGCACATTTGCAACCCATACGTCAAATTTCATTGCATTGTCGTCAGTTGTTCCGGTTTCAGGATGGGTTACTGCTGCCTGGTTAAATCCTGTAGGAAGTACTTTCGTACGTGGAAGTTGAACAAGTTCACATTTCAGAGATGCTAGACGAGGGACGCATACTTTCTGTGAAAAATCAGTCTCAGCAATAGCCTCGTCTATTTCAATTTTACCATGTGAAATTATATCGTTGCACACCACCATGTTGTTGTCATCATCATCAAAAAGATCTATCTTGATCAGATTTCCATCATCATCGAGTTTTCTCTTTGCACTCTTTCCTGTGGGAGCAGGAACAAATTTAGGTTCTGTCTCGTCAAGACGCTCCCCATCAAATTCAAAAATAGCAGTATAGAGTTCAGGCTTTTCAGTAATGTTCTTTTTGTCGTCTTCAGTGACCTGATCGTGTACTGGCACAATAACCGATGCGTCCTGAAATAGGAGAGATTTGAAAGCTTTGTCGTGTGCACTTGCCTCCTCATTTTCATGTTCTTCTGCACTGACTTCCTCTATTCCAGGTTGTCCTATAATCTTTGCATGTTCCTTGTTTCTTCTGTCTAACACAAGTACGTCGTCTTCATCGTCACCATCTGTCTGTTCAGCTGGTTTTGGCTTGATTTGTTTTTGTACGACTGTATGTTCTGACTTCAACATCTTGATCTCTTTCAACATTTTTTTAATGTAGGCAGGCATCTCTTCTTTCTTTTCCTTTTCTTCTTTTTTCTGTTCGTCTTCTGCCTTCATTTTTTTTGAAGAAGTCGGCTGATCGTCCTTGGGTTTTTTTTCCTTTGGACCTTCCAGCATCTTTTTCATTCTAGCCATCTGAAGTACCTTAATCTGTTTCTGATACTCTTCATTTGACCGTGTCACTACTTTGCCTTTCTTAGTAGTCCACGTCCATGTATTAGTAACAGGGTCGAACGTAGATTTCCCACTTTTACTTTTACTTTGATCAGCCATCATAATCAAAAAAACAAGTCAAGACAGTACAGTAAAAAATGAGAAATACAAACTAATTTATACTAATCACTATCATAAAAGTCTGGTCTTCTTCCAGCATATTTAACTTTGCTGCCTGGCTTGTATCCTTGTGCTATCATTTCAATTAAACGATCAGGATCCTCTCTGCATGTTTCTTTCTGGGCGTGTGTACAGTCAGCAATAGCTCTCACTTGTTCATCTGTGTATATGTCCTTTATTAGTGTTCTGATCATCATATCACCCCCAAAGGCCTTTACCGCATCTTTGTAGTACAAAGATGCATCTGGCTTGACAGCAGCCCCAATAAGAACATGAGCATAATGCAAACCAGAATAAGGCGAAGCTTGCTTAGGAGTCGAATTACTACCGAGCAAAACTGCAAGGGATTTAAGAACGTTTGTAGCCTTTTCTTCAATCCCGAAAAAATTTGAAGGGAAGTCATATGTTTTTGATGCAAATGTGCTGCCCTTTTTTGGACATCCTGGATGCCACTTTGCCTCCAGTACATAACATGCCAAATCATACAAGTGTTGATGTAAGTTAAGTCCGTATTCGTAGAGCGAATGACGTTCGTCAGATGGATCATATTTGACTGTTTTAGTGAGCTTGCCATCTTTTCCAGTAGATAATACTGGCGCGACAGAGTCGACAGCGACAGTAGATTGAACGGGGGCCTTTCCTTTTCCTTTCTTTGCCAACTTAATGATACGCCGAGCTTCATCAATACTGATAGTTGATGTACCAAGTAGTACTGGTGCTGTGCTGTCAAATGAATCTCCGCGTCTACGTTTGTGTCCATTTCCCACAGGTAGTACGTTAGACTGGTTATTAGATCCTGACACAGATGTATCAACTGTAATATCTTTTCCTGGTTGACTGGATTGAGATGCGTTTCCGTCGTCAGAGCTCTCCTCTGCAATGTCAATGTTGACCTGTCCAAGCGATGAGCCATTTACATTCATATCAGATATGAGAAAAGTGGAGAGCTAAAGTGAAAACGCCACAAAAAGGTCCACTCGAATGGTCCAAACAGTAGATGCAAAGTCTTTATATACCCTATATATAATCGCACGTGATACATATACTTCCTGTTTGTAACATAATTACGCCAGGAAAATAATTAAATTGTCCAGAAAATTTATTTTAAATTATCCAGAAAAATATTGAAAATTGTTCAGAAAAAAATAATATTTTCGTCTATGGATTATTAGAGTGGACCTTTTTTTGGACCTTTTAGTGGCGTTTTTAATTATCCACCTGAAAAAAAAAATTCATGTTTAAAATGGTTTGGTCCAATTTTTGGTCCAATCTAATATTCCGATTTACAGTTTCTATACTTTAACGCGCGGTTTCAAGCTTTTGCGTTCCATCTCTGATATTTTTTTCCCCAGGAAAATGATATGAATTGGACGGACCCTCGAGGGTCCGTCCAATTCATATCATTTTCCTGGGGAAAAAAATATCAGAGCCACTCAAGGTGGAGGGTATCATGAGGCCCAATCTCACTCATTGTCGCCTATTTTAGGCAAGTGAATCTGCTTAGACAATCATCTGATAACACACCTACCATTGAGGTCTACTGGTATAGGCCCATGCTGTTTTGTGTGATTGTAAGAGGTATCATAGAAATAGGGTTCTGAGGCAGCACTATGATGCCTTACCCCAGCTAAAATATCATTTTCTGATAATTTCATTGCATTAATAGCACGAACATCTTTTAACAATCCCCCTGCTTTTGTTCTTCAAATGTTCAGTGCCTTAGCATCTGCACTAACTTTGCTAACAGCAGCATGTGCAGATCTAGTGGTAGCCTTTTGTGCTAACCATGGATGGGTCTGGCAAAAGGCATCATTTAACTCATCTAGCAATGTCCTATTGCTTAGAATAGCCTTTTCAAAGGGCACCTTTATACTCCATTAGAACACTATCATTGGGTTCATACAGGGAATAGCTAAAATGATTTAATCTTTAATCTGCGTGAAACGATCCTGAATTCAGGATCGGTAAAATCCTGAATTCAGGATGGTGAGTTCTGCCGTTTATAACAACCATTGCAGTTAAAATTAAAATCATTAAAACATAAAAGCTGTTTTTTTCAACAATGGTGCACACATTCTATAGCATGGAATAATTTTTATCATCTAGAAAGCTGCCCAAACTTCAAGGATGCATAAGCACGTTCGTTGCTCTCGCGTACGTAAATTAAATGATTAGCAATTTATAGTTTGAAATGCTTACAAAGAGCATTGAACATATCAATTTTACTCCTTTTCACTACTTATTGGTAATAGTACCTCCAGACTCTTGGTAGAAGTTGTATTTTTATCAAACTTGTACACAAAATAATAGAAAAGGGTAATTTATTATCACTGTCCGAGCATCCGCCCCTTCTTTTTATGTCCCAACAGTACTGTTGACAGCATTTCTACCAATGACAGAAATGCTTTTTTATTTTTATTTTGCAGAGGCTAACCATCGTACCACTCGCTCTGACTCGCTTCGCTTAGTCCGCCTTGAGTTAATTCGATGCTCGTACCTCCTGTGTCCCATATTGTTTAATTGGCTTATATGGCTCTCCTTACAGATCTTAGTAACAGGTTCTATTTTGAAAGTAAGCTTCCTGCTCTTTCCTCAACCTTATACCCGACTTTGATGGTAACTGCGGCATTATTTGCGAACGAAAAAGTAAACAAAGCCTAAACATTGTTTTTTCTAAAAGAAATAAAGATTTGAATGACTAAAATGGATAGTGCTGTTTAGATGAAAGCCTACAGAAGCTAAAAAATCAGTATTACCGTTCGAATTTATGTCGATACGAGCGGCGTAAAGTCATCCTTAATTCAGGATTTCCATCCTGAATTAAGGATGAAAATAGATTAAAGGTTAAGGAGATGGAAGCATGCAGACAATACTGAAATTTACTTTGACACTGATAATACATGTAAAAACCACATAATAATGTCGACCCCATGTCATGCATTATTTGTGTGTACTATACAAGGGGTGACATTAAAAGTGGCTTGAACTGTGTTGCAAAGCATAATAAACATAACTGTAACAGAAATAGTGCATCCTATATCAATAATATGAATACCGTGTAGCAACACCATTATGCAGCATGACAAAATCCAGCTGTACATGTCATCACCTAGCAACACAATGTCACTTCAATGTGTAAAGCACTTTTCCAGCTGTTCTAGACTAAAAGAAGCGCGCCAAACCATAATATTCCATGCACAACTCACCTTTTGGTGGTAGTTGTATTTCCGTTGTAGCGTGCTGTCTCCGCCTCACGCTTTAATACGCTTACGCTGCGCCCTTTTTGCTGGACGCGCAGCAGAACAGTATCTCCAATATAGACTCCTTTGTGAAGCCCGACTGGTTTATCGATTTGCCTGAATCTTTAGCCTCTTAAAAGCTCGAATCTTGTCAGAATTTGGCGCCGCCTCTTATAAGCTCAGATTTGCTCTGTACATGTCACGAGCAGACGCCCGCTTTTATTCAGCATCAGCATCGTACCGAACTCGGGAGGACTCTAACTCATAGTCTCGATTTAGGACGTATTCCTCTTGTCCCATTTTGACAACGCCAGTAATGGTACCATAAATGTCTAATTATACGTATGGGTATTGTCATGGGAACGCTTGTGTACTCGGACGTATTTTATTGCTTCATACCAAACATGTATATCTGACATCAAGGGGCAGTCGGTAGGATTTTTCTAGATTTTTTGGTGTAACTGGCGCTCTTTAAAACCTTTCCTATCTCAAGTTATACTCACCCATAAAGACGACGACGACGACTATGGACAAATTACGGTCTGGGAACGAGAACTACAACTTCTTTGTTCTCTTATAGTAAACGGTTCGGCGACTTGAACAAAACACGACAATGATCGTCTTTCCATTGTGGCTCGATAGCAATAAAGAGCTACACTATCCGTTTCTCGGTTCGTGAGTTATACGCGAATCACTTTTTTAATGATATTCATGATACGGCACAAATCCTATATGAGAGTTACTGCCGTAACTCTCGATAACCATGGAGAGCTAAATAGTCCTATAAGGCCACTAATCTGACCATTTGGATACTGGGAGTTGGAAGACCAAGAGTCAATGCACACTACAATCTTGTACAGGGGAGATATATGAGTGAAGGGAAGTGCGGGGAAGGAAGAGGTGAGATAGGGGTGAGGGAGGGGAAGGAAGGAGGCAGGGAGGTGCCGAGTGGGTGAGAAAGGAGAAAGACAGGGGAAGGAGGCACAGGAGATACATTTGTGTATATGGAGGATAAAGCACATGCTGCATAGGTCCCTTCTAAGCGAGTAGTATACAGAGCAACAGAATTACGTACAATACTCATAGCTTTATGAAAGATGCTGAAGGTCCAAGATGGGTTGGAAAGACAGCCACACTGCTAGACAAGGCCCAAAAAAAGACTTTTGAAGGCCTTGTGTTTGACCGCAAAGAGGTCTTGGTCATTGGGGCTTCGTCTCCCGTACTAGTCCCTATAATAAACCCAATATTTTATATGTACATACATGTATATCTATCCCACTAACGTGCGGAGTCCAACATGATTTCCTTCCCAGAACAGGATTTTTTGCTCCTTGAGGCCTGGATACTCTCGGGTTGTGTCAATACGTGGTCCAGCAAAGCATTCAACACCCTGACAGTGGCATTCCGCTTGCAACTGAGTGCCAGTAGTAGTCTCGCTGTTTCAAACCTACTCGGAAAAGTTTCCCTTTCCTCTAGAGATTAAAAGGATCATTGTAGGTGTAGTCTGAGGAGGTATCTGCTGACGAAGCAGTTGCCATTATGATTATAAGAACATTTTTTTAACTTAGTGTTATTAACTTCAGACTTTGCAACGCAAGTCTAGTGATATTATTGCATGATATGGCATTCAAAACATGTGTGTATGTACACTGTTGTTGCCAAGCCTATATGCATAAATATGGAGCTGGCTGAACAGCTGCACGGCTGGTTGAAATTTTTGGATCCAAGCTCCTTTTATATGCCAACTCTTTCTTTATACCTTGGCATAATTCTGCATCCTTGTATATGCACAGTTGTACATATACTTTTTGTGATTCGTTTGTTTATCCACTGCAAATTAATTCACTGGTACTATAATTAAAATACATTTCTAAAGGTGGGCAATCACCAATAAGACCAAAGTGGTCTTTTTGGCAAATTTTACTGCAAGATCTGTTTGTCCCAGGGTGCAAGGTGGTCTTATTTGTTACCTGTTAACATACTGCATATGGCTTTGTGTTTCAAAGGCCATTAATTGTACATGTACCCAGCATGTTGATTTGCTACCCACTCTAGTATGGTCAGACTCCATTACATTTTGCTGTGTTGGATGGTCATACTACTTGTGTGGAACATCTTCTTTCATCTCAGGGTATTGATGTAAACATTGGAAGTGAAGTGAGTTGTGGTTCATTTACAAGTAATGTTTCTACATGGTATGAAAAGCTATAATACAAATTGCATGATCAAAAAAGGGTGGATAGGTGCAATTAAAATACATTTAGTGCTCATTGCGTATCTGTACATGTGTACATACATGTATAATAAGATGTACTCCCTATATAGGATTAGCGTGTTTAATGAGTCTAATGCCATGTGCGAAGTGAAGGCTAATGGTTCCACTGGTGGTGTGGGTTTGGTGTCTCCATTTGGGGTAAGGGGACTGGTGGATCTACTGCATGGGGTATGGCCCCTCGGCTGCTGGCTCAACTTGCAGTAAAGGGCATGTAGTGAGGCATTGCAATACTGGCACAGACCCTAAAAGGTATTTTACCATAGAGTAATTTTTTTAATAGGAGGTTGATAGTGTTTACCTATAGCAATTCAAACGCAAGGCATTTGTAAATATTATGCAACATATGGTTTTGTCCCATCAAGATGTAAAAGATTCTCTCTGAGAAAGTTGGTGGTATACATGTAGGATTTGGAAGGTCACAAGTGATTAGAGATATGATATTCTAGGGTGTGTAATCGATTTTAAGGTTTTTTTTACCTATTCAGTTGCCTACGCATTTGGTACTATACAGATTAATTGATTTCAAAATTTCCTTTCGTGAAATAACCGATTCAGTTTTTCTTAGTTGCGAAAGTCAATATTCATTTCATTCATGTGCAGAATGCAGTTGAAAATTGAGTACTTTTGATATGCTCTTTGCTTTTCCCGCCTGTCTGACTGACAAACAGGTTAAAATTACATTTTGTTAATGTACTGTGATATACCCCCGTAGGCCTATCGTTGAGTCTGACAAAATGAGTATATCAACTGTTAATCACTCGATATCACACTATTAAGTACTCCTAATCACGCATGCGCAGCATACATATAATAGTTCCATATGCTACACTCCTCTCCCCTTAATATCTGTCTGGTGGTCTTCTGTTTTGTCTCAGCTGATACCGATGTGTAGTTACTGCTACCTCTGGTTTTCTTGCTACTTCCACCCTTCCATCTATTTCTGCGTTCTTATCTGTTATTTCCACTCTTTCGTCTTTTTCTTCTGGTATGTCCAGCTCCACCTGTTCCTTTTCTCCTTCTGGTGTGTCCAGCTCCGCCTGTACTCCCGCTTCTTCTTCCAATTCTGTACACTTTTCTTTTTAACCAATTCCTTGGCAGGTTGCTTTCTTTGTTCTTCTAACACCGCTGATTTTCTTTCTCTCTCCTCCGCTCTCCTTAGATGGTCGATATGTCTTCTCCACATTCTCCCATCCGCTAACTCCACTATATACGATGCCGGTCCTGAACCCTGCTTAATTTTTCCTTTTATCCATCTCTCCCCCACCCCAAAATTTCTTGCCCACACAACATTATTTGGTTCCAACTCTCTCTCTCTCGTATTTTTGTCATGCCACTCTTTTTGTTCCTCTTGCTTCTTCTGCACGATCTGCTCAGTAGTTTCACGAAGGAGGTCCAACCTGGTCCTCAGCTCTCTCTGTAGGAAAAGACTACTAGGGGAAACATTAGTAACACTGTGTGGTGTACTGCGATACGCTAACAAAAATGAAGACAATCTATGTTGCCATGTTTGCCCGCTGTTCTTCATAGCTTCCATCGCTCTTTTGAATGACTGCACGAACCGTTCCACTAGTCCATTTGTCGCTGGGTGATAGGGGGCACTTCGAATATGCTTTATCCCATTATTTAACATGAACTCTTCGAACTCTTTTGCAACAAACTGTGGGCCATTATCCGACACCAACTGTTCTGGCAGTCCATAGGACGCAAAGATGTGACGAAGAATCTCGATCGTCTTTTGCGCTGTTGTACTTGTCATCTCGTACACCTCTGGCCATTTCGAGTGAGCGTCCATCAACAAGAAAAACATCTTCCCACATAACGGTCCCGCAAAGTCCACGTGAACTCTTTTCCATGGCCTGTCTGGCCACGTCCACGGTTGCATTGGAGCCAGGGGTACGGATTTCTTTATGGCCTGACAACAATCGCATGACCTAACACATGCTTCAATGTCCCGATCTATGTTAGGCCACCACACATGACTTCTTGCTAGGGCTTTCATCCTGGACATGCCCGGATGGTTCTGATGTAATTCCGATAAGACCTTCTCTTGTAACTTTCGAGGTATCACAACTCGCATTCCCCACAGCAAGGTGTGATTTTCCATGGTTAGTTCGGTCTTCTTGTCTTCATATGATTGTAACTCTGCTGCGACCCTTTCTGGCCATCTTTTTTGAAGGTACATCATTACCTTGCTCAGATCCTTGTCATGTCGGCTTTCATTTTGTAACTGTCCCGTAGTTACCGGGAGCGTTTCTATTTGTACCATGTTGAACATGCTAGCTTCTGTTTCCTCTTCTTCGTTTTCTTCACCTTTCAACGGCAGTCTGGACAACCCATCTGCGTTTCCGTGTTCTTCCGTTGGCCTAAACTTCACGTCATACTGATACGCTGAAAGTATTAATGCCCATCTTTGTAACCTGGACGCTGCCACCACAGGTAATCCGGTCTTTGGACCAAAAATGGTTGTTAATGGTTTGTGATCCGTTAACAAAAGAAATTTTCGTCCATACAAATACACGTGAAATCTTTTTACCCCAAAGATGATAGCTAGGGCCTCTTTTTCTATCTGTGCATAATTTTGTTCTGCATCCGACAATGTCCGCGACGCGAACGCTATTGGCCTTTCCGTTCCTTCTTCACTCACTTGCGTTAACACTGCCCCTACACCATAACTTGATGCATCTGTAGCCAGTCTCAAAGACAACTTGGGATTATAATGTACTAGAACCTTGGAAGATGTCAACATGCCTTTAGCTGCTAAAAAGGCTTGACTACATTCTTTCGACCACTGCCATCTGCTGTTCTTCTTCAGCAATGCGTATAACGGGGAAATAGTTGTCGACAGGTTAGGCAGAAATTTGGAATAATAATTCACCATTCCTAAAAACGACTTTAATTCTGCCACATTCCTCGGTTGTGGAACTTTCACCATAGCTTCTATTTTGCTTTCAAGCGGGTGCAAACCTTCTGCGTCAATCCTATGCCCCAAGAATTCAACAGAGTTGGCCATGAATACACACTTGCTCTTTCTCACAGTAATGCCATGAGTATTCAGACGCTCCAAAACTAGCTCCAGATTTCTCAGGTGTTCTTCTTCACTACCTCCTGTTACCAAAATATCATCAATGTAGCAAACCGTTCTTGGTACGCCTTGTAACACGGAGTCCATGAGTTTCTGGAAAATTGCGGGAGCCGATGCAATTCCGAACGGTAATCGGGAATATTGATACATACCCTTGTGTGTATTAATAGTACACATTTTTCTTGATTCTTTATCCAGAGGAAGTTGTTGATACGCGTTAGACAGGTCAAGTTTTGTGAACTGTTTCCCCCCAGACAGCGTAGCAAATAATTCCTCAGGAATCGGTAGGGGGTACTGGTCTACATGCAGGGCAGCATTCACCGTTACTTTATAATCCCCACATATTCTTATACTTCGGTCTGGCTTTGGAATTGGTACAATGGGTGTTGCCCATTCACTGTGATTGACTGGACAGATAACTCCTGTTTTCTCAAGCCGCTCAAGCTCCCTTTCAATCTGTTCTTTTATTGCAAAGGGTACTGACCTAGGTCTACAAAAAATGGGCTGAGCTCCCTCTTTCAGCACTAGCCTTGCTTTAAATGGATGTATCTCACCTAGGTTGTCATTAAACACTTCTGGAAAACCCTTTACCAAAGCTTCCACCTTATCTGCTACTCCTTTATTCTCTCTAATCCCCTTGCTGTTTATTATGGGAGGAGTTACAAGTGCATTTATTTGATGCCATTGTATTCTAAACATCTTCAGCCAATCTCTGCCCAGCAAACTAGGACCTTTTCCAGCTACCACAACTAATCTACAATGCCTTTCTTGCTTTCCCAGCCTGACCCTTACCCGAACTTCTCCGCATACCTGTATTCTCTGAGTTGTATATGTGGCAAGCTTCAGTGCAGACTCTGTCAGCAGTAGTTTTGGAAACTTTTCCCTATAGACCTCTTCGGAAATGATAGTCACTGCGGCCCCCGTGTCTATTTCCATCATCAAACTTTCTCCATTGACTTCCATCTTCACCATGTATGCACTCGTTTCCGAGGTGCCCTGTGACTTAAACAATGAGCCCATTGTTCCCTCACACAATGTATCAATTACATGATACCCGTGACCTTTGATATCATCTTCACCTTGTTTATCCACCCATTTTAGCTCTTCTTTTTCCTGTCTTGCCTTACAGTTGGCTTCAATGTGGCCCTTCTTGTGGCACCTATAACATACTGCATTTTTAAAACGACAATGCTCAGATTGATGCCCCTTTTTCCCACAATGCCAACACACCCGCCCCCGTTGTGCCAGACTATTACCGTACTCCTGAATCTTCTGTACCGGTACTTCTGAGACTTTAACCTCTTGACTGCTCTTCTGAGCTGCTTCCATGCCTCGAGCTATTTGCACTGCCTTCTCAAAGTCCAGGTTCGCTTCTGACAGTAGCCTCCTTTGTATCCCTTCATTTGCCAGTCCGCATACTAAACGGTCTCTCAACGCCTCTGCCAAAAATGCTCCAAACGCACACGTACCCGCTAATCGTTTAAGCTCTGCTACATACTCTCCATTACCTTGGTTACGCCGGTTGAAATGGAAACGTTCGACTACGACCAGACGCTTCGGTTCGAAGTGTTCAGTTAGGGCAGTCACCAGCTGTTCATACGTCTTAGCTCCAGGTACTTCCGGGATACAGCAAACTCCTGAGCAAGGTATACGTCCGACTGCCAATCACGCTGAGAAGCACTGCCGCTCGTCTAGCTGTTGGTATCTCGTTAGCAATGAAAAACTGCGAAAGTCTTTCCAAATACACCGTGATAGACTCCAGTTCCGACTGAAACTCCGATATTTGGCCTACGGATACCGCAGCCATCCCACCCTCGTCGCCAATGTGATATACCCCCGTAGGCCTATCGTTGAGTCTGACAAAATGAGTATATCAACTGATAATCACTCGATATCACACTATTAAGTACTCCTAATCACGCATGCGCAGCATACATATAATAGTTCCATATGCTACATGTACTAGTAATCAACAAAATGTCTGGGGGCCCGGCTTCAGGTAACCATCAGTTGGGTCCACAGTGTACTCAACACTGCCCTCCCCGGTGCACGTACACATACGTTTAAACACAGTAAGTCATGTTTGGTATATTTCGCACTCATGCTAGACCATCCCACTCTGTGCAGATAGTACACATGCTATATCAAAACGCTGCATTCTCTTGCACCACGTAAGTGTTCTATTGGTTCCCAGGAGTCCAAATACTTACTTACACCCTTTTCCAGACATTCAGCCATGACATTCTGAATATCATACATGTCTTGATTGGTATCTTTGGCAGAAGCAGCTATTAACTGGAGGAATACCAAGACTTGACGAACTTTGATTTCTCATGCCAATATTAAAAATCAGAAAAACCTGAAAAAACCTAGGTAATTGTTAACACATTTGTAGTGCATTAATAACCAAAATCAACTTTATGTTTCTAATAACTGATTTGCAACTTGCTATACACCTGAAAATCAATTCGACTTTTTTTTTCACAGTTAAAATTAATGATTTTGGCAATTCAAAAAGGTTACACCCTACAATATTCCTATAGTACTTTTGTGGAATTTATGGGTGCTATTGATTCTTCAATCACCTTTTTAACACCAGCAAATGTTGCTATTTTGCTGCTATTAAGTTCACTTGTACAGTGGGGTTTAATGGTTCCACTGGTAGTGTAAATGGTTCCACTGGTAGTGTGCATTATTAATTTCACTTGCAGTGTGGGATTTAATGGTTCCACTGTTAGCGGGATTAGCTCTGTTTACAGTGAGCAGTAAGGACTACTGTGTGGAGCTGGCCTGTTTGTGTGGGAGCTGATAATTAACATGAAGTGAGAGGGCTGTATGGAGTCTCCACTGGAATGGCATTGTGGAAGGGTTAGCTGGTGACTCCTCTGCGGGCATGGTTCTATAGGTAGTGTGTGGAGGGTGGGGCCTGGCCCCAGTGTGTGGGGGCAGTAACGTCCACTTATAAAATTGAGTGGCTGCCGACTCCGGTCAGTAGCTCCCTTGCTGACAGTGTGGGGTCTGATAACTCCATCTGTAAGAAGGCTGGTGGCTCCACTGGTTGTGAGGGGCTACTGACTGGGCTTGCTCCATTTACAGTGAGTAGTGAGGGGGCTGGTGGTTTACTGTGTGGGGGGCTGGCCTGTTTGTGCGGGGGCTGCTAATCAATGTGCAGTGAGAGGGCTGGCATCTTCACTGACTTCTCTGTGAGGGCATGGTTCTATCGGTGGTGTGTGAGAGCAGTGGGTGGGGCTGGTTGTGTGGGGACTGCTGACTGAATATGCAGTGTGAGGCCAATAAGTTTATTTGCAGTGTGGTTGCACTGGTATTGTGCAGTTGTAGTGAGAGGGCTGATAGGGGGATGGCCCCGTTGGTCCCTGGGCTGTTGATTCAACGTGCAGTGAAGGACAGGTAGTGGGCAGGAGGGCTATGGGGACTGGTCCCAGTGTGTGTTGCACTTGCAGTAAAGGGTAATGGTTCCACTGGTAATGTCTGGGGAGGGCCAGGTGTACATAAAGTACATGTACTTCATGGCTTCCCTGAAATTATGTGGTGAGGGCTGGCATCTCCACTGGAATCATACCTATTGACCCCTGCGTGTGTGGGCACCCCTGCTGGTCTGGTAACCCCATCTGTAAGAGGGCTGGTGGCTCAACTACTAGCAGTGTGGAGGTATTAACTTGCATCAGGAGGCTGTTACATTCATTTGCAGTGCTGTGGAAGTTCACTTGCAGTGATGGGTCTGCTGTGTGGGGATGGCCCCATTGGCCCCTAGAATGTGCAGTGAATGATCAATAGTGGGGGTGGAGTGGCACCGGGGGCTGGACCCGGGGTGGGGGGGGCCCATGGGTGTTGGGAGGGGGCATGTGTGGCTTCTCTTGGTACATGTACATGTAGTTCACAGCTCTCCTGAAATTGTGAAGCTGGTGGCCCTGTGTAGGGTCTGATATTGGAGGGTGGTTCCATAAGTAGTGCGGGAGGGCTGGTGGCTCTGCATGGCATCTGATGGTTATGCAGGGCTGCTGTCTGGACTTGCAATATGGGGCTATGAAGTCCACTTCAAGTGAGAGGGCTAGCCCCATATGTGGGGGGTGGGGCTGGTAGCTCATTTAGTTATGGCCTATCACTGACACAACCACCATTGTCTGTGGTACAACTGTCATCACTACTGTTCTCAATCTCCCCATCTTCATCAAATGTGTCTTGAATATCGATCTTTGTATTTGTTCCGCGCAAAAAGTTCACCGATTGAAACTCTATGACCTCGTCTTCAGAGGACATCACCATATCATTTACTGCACCGAAGAACAACGAATATGACACTGTATATGGGGTATTGGACATTGCAGTACTGGCACAGAGCAAGTGCAAGAGTCCAATCTGTATTTTACCACAGAAAAATGGTGTGGTATAAGGTGTTGAAAATAGGAAGTCCATAGCTTTAACTGTACTGAATTCAAATAAGAGAATTCATTATATACTACATTTTTTTGGAGCTGTTTGACACTTTAATGTGTGATCATTGTGATCTAGAACCCTTGGCTGTAGCATGCCAATGATGATCACATACTGCATGTACATGTGTGCATTTTAACTATTTTCTCCACACTAGGATGGTACTACACCATTACACAATGCTGCAAGAGAAGGGGATACTACTTGTGTGGAATGCCTCCTTTCCACTCGTGGTATTGATGTAAACATTAGGGATGAGGTGAGTTAGTGCTATCTGATAGAGTGATGATGGTGTAATTTTGTATTAATTATTTAAGTACAAAATTTGATCTTTAGTACAGTTATTATGTGCAATAAAATAGACATTAAACTGCACATGTCTGTTCGATTCCCCCTCAAAATCAACTGTTATTCCATCTTTAGGGGATTTCTTACACACTATAACTAAAATGGATTATGCATGCTAGGTATCATGTATATGTACATGCATAAAGAACAATGTTTAGTAAAACCACCCTTAAGATTATGTACTTATCATATTCTCATGAATATTATCACAAAGGCATAACCTTTTGTTTTCAAACTTTTAACCCTTCTCTCATCCTGTGCTATACATATGTTCACTGCCTTGCATACAAAGTCTGATAACCTACCTAGTTAAAAGTATGAAAATTGCTTCAGATTTCATACATGCATAGAGAAATCCTGTTGCTCATTAAATATTGTCTTTTGTGGGGATATAGCTGTGCAAAGTGTGAGCACACTTTCCACTTGATTTGTGCCAATGATGTAGGCAAACACCTTCCTACTGAATGTATGGGGCAGGTGCTACATCAGCAGCACGGATCAAGCAGCATAATGTGTGTAACTGTATTTCTGGAAAGGAAACAAAAATTAAAAAATAGAACAAATCAATTGCTTAAAGGACTCTATGCATGTAAAATTTTAAACTAAATTTCTAACCCTGTGAGTGCAAAAAAACTTTGTACTCACAGCATTTTAAATTTTAAAATTGAAATAACAAAATGTAGATCACAAACATTCAATGCAATAGGAATGGATGATGGAACATGGTTGCCCAGCATATTTTCCTTGCATGTTTATCATTTATTTTTAATAAATGTGTGTATGTTTAGTATAGTATTGGTTTATATTATTTATCTCCAGAGAGAAAGAGAAATGATGTAGTGTAGAATTTAAAAGCAAAAGCTTTAGTGGTTGCAAAAATATGTTGGAATAACAAATTTGTATAATCTGCAATTGATATAGTTATATCAGGGTGATCTGCTGGACACAGTCACATACGAGATAGAATATTTAATCTAAAATATAACAGCAATTAGGCAATGATGAACCTATGTAGCATAATATAGCTGTAGTCCCTTGTTTTGTCTAAAGATCCTTCATATATAAATGGCATAAATGCATTATGGTATCTCACGCACATGCACAACACACACACACACACACACACAAACACCTGGATAGGTGGTGTTCTATTTACTCTAGTACTCTCCTTCCTCCTCTACGTCCTCTTCCTAAGGGATACAGTTACAATCCTGTCTCATTTCTCGAGCACAAATGTAGACCTCACTACTTACAAAAAATTGCTTGCTGAAGTCCAGTTATGTCCCTGTATAATGGCAATAAGAGGATTGTGTATACATCTTATTACATTCACAACCCTTCTAGTCATCACATAAATTCCTAGATCCCAGCATCTATTCCTGTAATGTTGGTATGTACCTGCCTATGCAGGATAACGGTCCTGGGCTGTACCATGCCAATGGTGACCATGTACTACATGGACATTGCATCCACCGTATTGACTAAACATGTGCACAAAATTTTTTATTAGTATTATTATTGTACTCGTTCCAGGGTGGTGATACTCCATTACATCTTGCTGTAAGAGAAGGTCATACTACATGTGTGGAACATCTCCTTTCCACTCCAGATATTGATGTGAATATTAAGAATATGGTGCGTTGCCATTTTCATATTGACAATGTATGAGGAAGCTATAAAATCCATAACCTGATCAATGAAAGGATTTCAAGGTCAGGGGCTTACATTCCTAAAAATAAAAATTTCAATTGGCTACGTGTTTGGGCTGCTTATTGATGCAGAACTGGAAACAGTTCACTTCAGTTCTAAATCCCCTCTGTAGAGAACCCATTATATAAATCAGATACCCATAATTGTCCAATCAGATTGCACGATTTCATTACGCTATAGTCTAAACATTCATAGCAAAAGACCATACTTTATTTCAATAACTATTAACACCATATCCACGAGAAACGCGGGGAAATTTTGGGGCATTTGTGGATATTGATAATTCCCTCCTATCGTTTTTATTTACTGGAAAAAAATATAATCAGAAAGCTCACCTATTTGTAGAGAGTAATTTGGAATGGTGCTCTATAAATAACTCCCTGTTACATGAAAATGTCGAACGGGTACATACTTTTTGATGTGGTAGATGCCCTTCGGTACACATTTTTCAGGGTCATGGTCCCACCACCTTGAGTATTACTGAATCAAAATTATACAACTATAGGAGGGTACATAAATTCCTTTTTCAAACAAGCCAAAGCTTCTATTGCACTCGTTTTCAGCAGTAGAGTGCTCACGCATATTAAGGCGAATTTTGATGTATTCCTGGTTATATGTGTTTAATTTTAATTTTAATACTACATACATACATACATGTACATACACCACAATAGTGGAACATTGGAACGTTTTTGTTAATGCTTATCAGAGATTCACTGACTGTCAGTTCAATAGAGGCTGGGAGGTGTATAGCATGTCCTTGATTTGATCGCGCTTCTCTGATACATTGTATGGAAGATCGTAAAAGAGAGAAGGATAGACGGCAACGAAGCCACCCCATTGTCTGACTGTATGATGTGCCCAATTTGTCAGCTAGCAGTGATGCCAAACGTTTGTAGGTGGTAGTGGCAATGCTACCCATGCCTCCTGTTGAAGAGAGGACGATTGGAGTAAATGAAGCTCGCTCAATCTCCCGAATTCGAAGTTCGTATTCTCTCTTTATAATGTTTTTAACGGTTTGTGCTAAAATTATAAAATTTACACACCATGACGCCGTATCACAGTTGAAGCGTATGGCAGGTTCAAAGTAGTAAAGTCTTGCATTAGTTCAATACTGGAAAGAAAATGCCGATCGAATGCCATATTGCAATAATCCGCCTCTTGTGGCGAATATTCCCGCAACCACGACTAATTGATTTAGAGTGTGTATACAAGCAGCCACTAAACAAACAATAATAAAAGGTCAATTGGATCTACCCCCTCCACCCCCGCCAAAAAAACATGGGTCGTGTGTGAACGAGCGTATTGTTGTAATCTCGAATGCTGCTACGCACCGTTCATCAAATTCTTGTACGTTAGAGCACCATTTCTTTCCAGAAATGTTGAAACAGATATGCAAAAGCGTTTATGGTTACGATGATATGCTCGTTTAAATACGAGCCGTTTTTTGTGGGGGCGGAGGGGCATGCAGTTAGCTAGACACAATGTGTATAACACAACATCACTGGCATCAGCTAAAACTTTGGCACATTTCTAAAGACGCTTAGCCCGCAATCCTTGAGCCAAAAAGCAGCAGTGGCTCTATCCATCATCATGAGCTCCGGTTTCATCTTATATAGAAGCTATTGCAATCTTTCTGCGCTAGAACTAGCATTTACAATTGCTTTGAACGTATAGCTCAACGCCATTACAGGTATCAATCTATAACATGTACTATAGACTTTGTGGTTTGTTGGGAATTTAATTCAATATCGTTAAGTAGTTTTGCATGAAACGTTGAAGAGTTCATGCGAAATGTTAACAACTAAGGACTAAATTTACTATATTTAGCTCGCAAGCAATTAGGCAAGCTTCAGAGCCATACAAGAAGTAGAAGGAAAAAAGTTATGCGCCTTGAATGAGGCATAATTCTAGCCTGTACCGTTATCGCAACTGAAAGATAACAGTAACCTTTAACAACGATGCACATATCATGAACGGCAATGCTGTGGTTTCGTAACGTATAATGTTAGGACAGCATGTTTCGGAACTAACCCGTAGGCCAAGGGGAATAAAGCACTCTAGCAGTGTTAGAAGAAATGAAACAAAGGTAAATTTTTGAATTGACGTGCGGTAAAGGCTAGCGTTTAGCACCCGTAACTTGCGAATATGATGCCTGATAAAAACTGAACCATTTTATAATCCTATTGCCTAATCATGCACTTACAGTCTAGAGTTGTCAGAATAGCTTAATAGCATAAGAAACGACCGTTAATTGAAAATCTGATTAGATCTCGCCACAATACCCCCTTCGCCACGAGACCCGGGAGCACTCTAAGTTACAAGACAGTTTAGCTCGCAGTAGGCAAGGGGCGTGGTCCGCTCATCCAAAGTGGCAGCAAAGGCAGGTTTTGCAAGTTCTACCAAAACATCCAGTCTGTACCTGTCTGGATAGAGTCATGGTATGTTATTTAGTAAGACAGGAAGAAAAATTCTTGAAGTCTGCTCACGTAAAAATTCACTCTTGGTAATGCCGTTTTCATCTTTCGTTACCTTGCACTGCATATCACTCCGACCATGAGAGTTAATTACATGTATCTAACTTTAGACCCACAATTTTAAACCATTTTCACAAAGTTTCATACATTTTTTATGCATTTATTGTAACGCTCTAGGTGGAATATGTTATTTTAAAAAATCTGTAACTCTTACGCGATAACACTAGAACCACTCAACTATGTAATGACATTTCGAGCCAATGGTATGTCTGTTTGAGATACAAAATATGCAATGTGCCTCATAATGGTACATGTAGTGAAATCTCCACTCAAAACCAAGCAATTCCATCTAAAGGGAATTAATCATTTTTCGGTTTGCCCCATAATAGACTGAATATTCCCACGTTTCTCGAGGATGCGGTGTTAAAATGAAACCATTTTTCTATGCATAATTTTTGTTTTCTTTTTGATCAGCTGAAACACAGGTTTAGGAGATATGTTTCAAAGTATAGCCTTTTGTTTGGTCACCTCACAAAGGGGATCTCATCTGGCTAAAGCAAACTCTACTTTGTCTATTTAGGATTTTTCTATATATCAAAGTTGCAACTATTACCACACAGCATGTACATGTATCTGTACAGTCGTGGCATCCACATTGAAATATTAGCACATTTGCACATTAGGAAAATTGTACAAACTGTTAGCATTTGTATAAAACCCTCACAGCTTGCCTTAAAAAATGGCAAAGATTGATAAGGTATATACAATATTGTGTTTTGGAAACGTTTTGGATTCTAAGCATTGTTAGTATGTGCATGGGGTTCTTTATACTTAGTTTATATTTCTTTCATTTTGCATGTTTTTTCTGCTGTGCACGCGCTAATTTCTTGTGTCATTTCATTATTGCAAATGCATTGTTTGCACCAAAATCCATTATTCCTTATGTGTGTTACTTAAAATGCATGTTTTTATGTGATACGCATGCATGTGTTGCAAGTGCCAGTGGTCCAACTTGCATGCAAAGATTTTAACACACAAAAGCACATGCAAGTACCCACACGCTGTGCCTTCTTATTCCATGCTTAAGTTACTATCAATTACTGACTTGTTCAAAGTACATTACTTGCGTACCTCAACTTTTATGCACATGTGTTACCTGAGCCCACACGCAACGCACTTTTTTTTTGTTCTCCATCACACTTAAAAAACATATAATTATATTTTTCAACAATATGTGGGCCAATTGTGAAAACATTGCTGCCTTTCTTGGACATGCCACGGCAGAAGACTTGCATGAGAGGCTAATTGAATCCTGTCGCAATATATCCCTGCATTGAATAGTGCAACTTTCAATGAATGGTCCAACTGTTTAATTGATGAGAGTTGAGCCTTAAGGCATAACAGATTTTTTAAAATGCTTAGTGTCGAGTACATGATTATATGTGGAATTACACCTATGAAATAATTGTTGTTTTAATTGTTTTAACGTTAAATCTTCAATTCTCCTTATTTAAGAAGCATGGTCCTTGCATAAGGAAGATGTTTAAATATATAAATGGTGGCATTAGCTTGGTAGCTAGAATCATGATTGATCAAAAGTAGAATTGGTCACATGACTATATTACAGTCATCTAATAAATATTTATAGGGAAATTGAAGGAGTCAAGTTGAAAATAAATTATAACATTTCAATGGCAAAGCAGTAGCATACTTCTTGTACTCAGAGTGGACAACGGCAATACCAATGGTAAAAACTGCTTACTGAGGTCAGAGATGCTATCTAATCATTTGAATAATAGACTGCAACAGCATCAAGGAAGTAAAAAAACATGCCTCTTTTTGTACATTTTTGGTGTATTTGGGGTCCCAATAGTAAGCGAGATGCATTACTTTAAGTACCCCCAATTCGTTTAGCGAAAAATTTGGTGAGTTGAATAATAACGACATAGTTATTCATCACCCTTAACATATGGCTACTAATCAGAGGCAGATCCGGTATTTCTGGAAGGGGGTCTAATAACTATATTCACAAGTGGGGGTGGGTACAGGAGGGGGCGTGCCCCTCCCGTAACAGCTAGGGGGTCTGGGGAGCACTTTAAGGTCACCCAGTGGGGCCTGGTGCAAAGCCCCAGCAACTTCTTTTACTTTAGTGTTCATTTAGCATGAAAATAAACATACTTTTTACAGTGTATTAAATAGTGATAACTAGCAAGCGCAATATTTGGATTGATTAATATAGAACCCTGCGTGGATATGGTGATGCAAAGCCATTGTGACCATATTCTGGTCTAAATGACACACGTTTTACCTTTAATAGTATTATATACCTACTTGATTTAGCTCTACCTGTTTCCTAAGGAAAACTATCTTTTTTTTGATCGCTTACTTCCTGCTTGAACCATTCGATCGCGCAGCAGTAATACTAATTAAGCACGCTTGGAGGGTCTTGGCTTTAGACCCCCCCACACACACACACACAAACACACACATACACTTTGGGTGGAATGCTAGTCCGCGAATTCACTCGCGTTCGCTAAACGCTTCGTTTTTCAACTTATCAATTTTGTAATTAATTATTCATAAGTTTATTCATAACTGGTCGGGCCGAGAGGGGGGGGGGGGTCTTTAGACCCCAAAGACACCACCACCCCTCCCGATCCGCCAGTGCTAATTACGTTCATACAAAAGCACTTAAACTAACAAAACAATTACGAATGAAGGCACATACGAACAGCCCATGGATGCAGAGGATGTACAATCAACACTGAATCACAGTTAGTTTAGTGAATTGTTTTTGTTTACACAATGTAAGAGGTTCTAAAGATGGCGCCAGTAATGAGGCACAAACATTTTAAGATTCTGTTTTTGAATACCATAATCAACAATATGTACACAGTGAACCGAGAATTTTTGCATTTAGAGGTACAATTACATTTACAATCCAAATATGATTTTTGTTTTTGGATGCGGCGGTACTAAATAATGCAGGTATGTTAAGACTCGCTACACCTATATTTGGAATTAGAAATATCTGCAAAATCAAGCATTAGAAGATGCCTCTTTTCTGTATGGATGCTTCTTGTAGCTATTTTCTCTATACCATATCTTTGTTTAATGATCCCGCAAATTAATTTCATTGATAGTTGTCATAGCAACCATAGGCATTAATTGCATCGCGCTCCAAACAATAGGGGCCTTTTCACAAAATCCGGGTGATTATTGTTTTTTTTTTTGGACAAAAAAATGTCACGTATTGTCTATTTGATACTGGTCTAACTATTGTGGGTAGGCATGATGAAACTTACCATCGTTAGCGTAAGTTGCACAACAAAAATGATGAATTTTGTGCTAAATTTTCGGATGTTTGTCCGCAAGCGCTCTAAGCGTTTTGAAATAAGGATCTATTTGCCTAGTATAGTGGTTAAATATGGGTATTCTAGAAGTATTTGCCTAGTATAGTGGTTAAATATGGGTATTCTAGAAGTGTTTGCCTAGTATAGTGGTTAAATATGGGTATTCTAGAAGTATTTGCCTAGTATAGTGGTTAAATATGGGTATTCTAGAAGTAGAAGAACTGCAGAAACATGCGAAAAACGATTTCTTAATTATCCGGGTTTGTCAATTCTAACGTTAAACTCAATTATTTCGCGTTGTCATAGATGTTGTAATACAAGCACTGACTTAATTATCAAAACTGCGCATGCGCTAAATACATACATGCATAATAGATACATACACATACAATAAACATATACTTCATGTCACAAAAGAAACGACGTTATATAATTATACAATTAATGAAGCGTTATCAATACAAAGTGTATTAGACACTTTGAATCATATGGTAACGTCTGTGTGTATGAATAAACGCATACTTTGTCAGCCATTTAAACATTTTAAGTGTAGCCAGTCTTAATACACCTGAGAATACTTGAACTGAAATTTAAAAAATTAAGTATCCCCAATACACTTGAAAATATTGAAAAGGTTTTACGTAGCACAAGGTGTTCATTTTTATATCATTTGTAGCTGATATGTTTTACAACATCGTGGTATTGTGGGCATTAGTGTAATGTTTATGAAGTCATACGCTTATACTTCCTTGGTACTGTTGCGGACATGCCCATCAATTTTCCAGCATTCTTAAAATATAAATATAAAGCACTGTTGTTAATTATGCTGCATCAAAGTCATTGTTAAAAAAGAACACTGCCACTGCTAAAATAGAATAACAAGTTGTTAAAATCAGTATGATCTTTGTACATTCAAAAAACGAATCAAGCTGCTCTTATTTACTCTATTTCATGGCAATATAGTTCAAAATAGCAGTTCTTTATTAAGGACACTAACCATGCTTAAAAATAAGGACAACGAGCTGGAAATTAATAACCTAGTTTTAGTTGTGTTCTTCGTATACATGTAAAGGTTTGGGATAAAATTTTAATGAAACTGTAGGAACCCTGCTGATGTGCAAATGTGCTAATATGATGTGCAAGCCGCTACTGTAACTAGGTTTTCCATTATTATTGGTATTATTGAAATCTATTACGCTGTATATAATCGTTCATTTAATATTAGTGTCATATAATCTGGTGCATATTTAAGTAAGTTATTGCATCCAGAAAATGCTTTTCTGAACCGTTAGTCATTAATTGTTTGACTAAACCATCCTCTCCAGGATGGTGATACTGCATTACACTGTGCTGCTGAGGGCGGTCATGCTACTTGTGTGGAATGTCTCCTTTCAACTCCTGGAATTAATGTGAACATCATAAATTCCAAACACCTAACTCCACTGATGGTGGCTACAAAGTATGATGTAATCACAGTGCTCCAACCGTACTCTACCTGTTATGATGACTATCCTGTTCACACCTTTAATAAAGTTATTCTTTGTGGGGATACAGAGGCTGGCAAGAGCTCTTTGGCAAAGGTAAAGTAGGCTTCATAAATTGAGCACAAATTTTAACAAAATCAATATCCTTTTTTTTCTATCCTAAATGTAATATGTATTCTATAGAACAAAAAATCTCGTGCCCTCTCTCATACCTGGTCCCATTTATCCTATTCATAACACCACAGGTACCAATTGGCACAGAATTGCACACAGTGGTAGGGTGAAATACGCGTGGATCATATAGGGCTTTTATAAATGATTGCTGATCATCCCAATTTCAAATGGCAGTACAGCAATAGGCAATGCATGGATCACAGATCTGCCTTATGTATTGTTATGTGTGCTTAACTTCAGTACATGTGTAGGCAATACTGTATACGTCAATAAAAAGTTGGTACATTGTATTACATTACGATCGTATATGTTACAATCGCTAATGTCATAATTATATTCATTCTATAAACGGACATACGAAAGAGATTACCCTCACAGGTGTTTACCACCTTGTAAGAACCATTAATGAGATGCATATATAGCTGCAAAGCTCAAAACTTCTTTCAAATTAATAACATAACACAAAATGTTATACCACAACGAAATACGAAGATAGCATAACGTAATTATTTACATTACTATTGTATGGTAATACATTGTGCCAACTTTGTATTGACACATACCGTATGGTTAATGTACGTTTTTTTTATTATTGAAGTTGTTTTTTTTTTTTTTCAAAATGCCTTTGCATCCGCAAAAGTGTCCCTTTAAAAAAACTCAATTGCATTGTATTATGCATATGATTTACTGGTCTGGATTATGCTATACGCAATACAGGAATCAACTGGTGATTATCAGATGCAACCGGAGGGGTGGCCCAGAGGCTATGGTGTCCCCTTCCCCCACCTCAAATCTGCAAAACGATCTTCAATTACAATGATGGGTAGAGATTTCAACATCTCACTGTAGTTGGTAGCATAATTTAACTTCTAAGCAAGTGCATGTATAAACAAAGATTATTAGCAACAATCCATAGACGAAATATAATATGCCATGCCTCTTTTGGCCCCCCCCCCCCCCCCCCCCTTTCCCCTTCCTCTGATTACATGGCCTCTTCCCTCAGTAAATGCTGAGGCTGCCTATGATTATTACTTGAAAATTTTAATACATAGCACTTTACCTATACTGCATGGTGCATATTGTATTAAATCCTTCTAATATCAAATACATTCCAGAAATCTATTAATTGGTGTTGGAATTATTCTTACCTCAGTATGTTTTAATGAACGTTTATCACATTTAACAATTTTCTTTGATTGTGTAACACCCTTTTATTGTCACTAAGGGCATGACATTGTCTTACCTTCTTAGGCCATCATTGAAAGTTCAACATCAGTACGACAAACTGGACATGCTAAGGTAGTAATGTTTTAAATACCAGCAAACTCGTGTACTTACATTTCCATTAGCAGTGGAGATGTTTGATGATATTCATAGCTCTAAGCCTTTCTGTCGTCCAACTATACAATGTGTTTGATTTTCGTGTTATGTTACTACACATACTATGCTGTACAATTTGGTGGGTCACTACATTTTATAACCTAGAAACCAATTAGTTAGAGGTTACAAACACTTCCTTACCATGGAAATGATTTTGCATTCAAAAACATCAAAGCTTGTCAGTGGTATGCAAATTTACTTTCAACTGGCAAAGTGAATGTAGCTGTTATCGAGAGTTATGGCAGTAACTCTCATATAGGATTTGTGTTATATCATGAATATCATTTAAAAACCGCGACCCGCGTATAACTCACGAACCGAGAAACGGATAGTGTAGCTCTTTATTGCTATCGAGTCACAATGGAAAGACGATCATTTTGATGTTTTGTTCAAGTCGCCAAACAGTTTACTTTAAGAGAACAAAAAAGCTTGTAGTTCTCATTCCCAGACCGTAATTTGTCCATAGTCGTCGTCGTCTTTATGGGTGAGTATAACTCGAGATAGGAAAGGTTTTAAAGAGCGCCAGTTACACGAAAAAATGTAGAAAAATCCTACCGACTGCCCCTTGATGTCAGATGTACATGTTTGGTATGAAGCAATAATTACGTATGAGTACCAAACACAAGCGTTCCCATGACAATACCATACGTATAATTAGACATTTATGGTACCATTAACCTTTAACTGACGCCTTCACGGGAACGAAAGAGGAGAAATAAAGCGACAAGAGGAATACGTCCTAAATCGAGACTATGAGTTAGAGTCCTCCCGATTTTGGTACGATGCTGATGCTGAACAAAGGCGAGCGTTTGCTCGTGACATGTACAGAGCAAATCTGGAGTCGAACCGAGCTTATAAGAGGTGGCGACAGGAAAAGAATTCCGTTGCGGTGCGAGCTTCTAAGAGGCGGCATTATGAACTGAACTCAGACGAGAAACGAGCTCCTAAGAGGCAAAGTTTGGCGCACGAGTTTCGATCTAGAACAGCTGCAAATGTAACATAACTGTAAACATTGTGTTGCTAGGCATGGAAATTACAACGGCTGGATTTTGTCATACAATCGTATTTACTTGTACATTGTACTAGTATGTACGGGTTGCAAAGTACATGTACACCTATATACTGGTAGTCACATAAAAAAATAAAGAATGAAACAAGATATAAAAACATTCTCTCTGAGAAAGTTTGTTGTATATAGGATTTGAAGGCAATGGTGGTGTAAAAAGGAAGGGAACAAGAGATCAACGATGGTACAATTTTTTTTAATAGTCCTATATTTAGCAATGTAAAATGTATACATACTATGAAAGTGCTAAATATATGACTTTTCAACCATCGTTGATCTCTTGTTCCCTTCCTTTTTACACCACCATTGCCTTCAAATCCTATATACCACTAACTTTCTCAGAGAGAATGTTTTTATATCTTGTGTATAAGGAATTTGGTAATGGTGCTGTCATACAATGGTAATTCAGCACATGTGAGCTAATGTCAACCATTGTATTTACAGTTCAAATTTTATACCTCTTCTGCAGAAGCCAAATCTGGATGAGGTTGCCAAACCACTCACAGCAGGTATTGTGTCATATCAAGTTCAGAACCTCAACTCAAACATCATGCTCTATGACTTAGCTGGTCATCATAGCTATTACTCAAGTCATAGTTCTTTATTGGAGGCCATTTCCATCTCCAGTCCCTCCACCTTCCTCATGCTGGTGGATATCAGTGCTAGCACTATAATGGAAATCACTGCACAGATGTACTATTGGTTGGCCATGATAAACAATGTATGTCACAAGTGCCCTCAGCCATCATCCGTCATAGTGGTGGGCACACATGCTGACATGGTGAAGATAGATTATGAAATGGCTGTCAGCGAAGAAATAAATAAATCAGCACAAATGAAACGTTTTTTTAAGAAGCACATTTTTGAACAATTTATTGCTCTAAATATCACTGATCATAGCGATAGCCTAAAGAGCTTTCTTAGTTTGCTTGATTGGGTCAATGAGAAGGTACAAAAGAGGTCTCCAGCCATCTCCGTCAGTAATCACTTAATGTATGCTTTTTTGAGTGATAAGGTTGAATCTTCATACCAAGAGGCTCTACCTTTGTCATATCTCTTGTCCCTTCTAGAAAAAGAAGAACCACGAGTCCTTCCAACTGAGAAATCTGAAATCGTAACACTTCTGACTACCTTGGCTGGAAAGGGATTTATTGTCTTTCTCCATACTGATAGTGATAGCTGGATAGTCCTTGACCAGAGGACATTGCTTGAAAAGGTCAATGGAGCCTTGTTTGCGCCATCATTCTTTAAACAGCACCTCCACATAGCCAGCAACACTGGGATCATCCCATTGGAGGTCATCAAGGACCAGTTTCCAAACCACAACACTGCAATGATAGTTCAGTTTCTGATTCAACTTGAGTTATGTCAACACATAAGCCTGGAGCATGTCAACACAAACATGGCACCTAAAAACCCATCATCTTCTGATCTGTTGTTCTTCCCTCCTCTTATAAGCGAAGAAAGACCACATTTTGAGTCTGGTGACATCAGCACTCCTGAGAGATGCTTCGGATGGCTCTTGTCTACTGATGGTATCCACCAGTTCTTCCCAAATCGTTTCCTTCATACACTCATACTTAAACTAGCATATGAGTTATGTCTTCCAGATAAACATCGTACAATCAATCCTGATATTAAGAATATCCAGTGCAAGGTGTGGAGATGTGGTATTAGCTGGAATAGTGTAAATGGAGTGAGCACTGTTCTTGAGCTGATGAAGCAATCACAAGACCTCTTCCTAGTGATGTCCTTTCCTGATTCCAGCGTACTAAATGAACTGTTACCTGTCCTTAAAACCATCAGGAATACCCTCAGTCAGTTCTGTCCATCCATAGCATCAACAGAATACATTGTGGACCCTAGTAAGGCTAGCTCTGTGTTTACACAAAACTGTTGTATGTCATCACTGACAAGAATTCAGCTCTCTCATCTGGCAGATGCTATTAAAAGTGGTCAGTCTTCTGTGGTGGACATCAATAATAAAGTGGTGGATCTTAATAACTGGATCAGTGTGGAGCCATGCTTTGAACATCTTGTGGCTATTGCTGTCAATGGTAAGTTGTTGATAGTCTGTATGTATAGGGTGTCATTTATTTAATCTGTACAAATACTGAAAATAATGGCAAATCTTCAAGTTCTCATGTACAGGGTAGGGTGGTCAGTTTTGTACATCACTTTCAGTCCCTCCTACTTTACTTGGTCTACATGTACATTATTTTATAAAATGATGCATATGTGTGAAATTAATTGAAGACATGCTCTGAGAGTCACAGCTAACCTTTTTCAGCATGCAATCAGTATTGTATTATCATTACAAAAGTCACCTAACTATAACTAATCTTTATACACATGTAAATAAATAAATACCTGATTTGTCATAATATATTGAAATCTTTCACACTCAACATTCTAGGAGAAGCAGTGCAGGAGAACATTTCACCATTGCAGCAATCATCACACCAGAACTCTACTGGAATGAAACGAAGTGGAAATGTATCATCAGCAGATAGTGAAACATCATTACCCAAACGAATAAAACATTCAGAGGATATGAATATTCAACCTTCTTTGGACACACCTCTTGAAGGTGACACTGTGTAAAAAGGGTTGTTATACGATACTGTATAACACTGCGTATGGAGATGTTATACGCAATATTGCGTATAATGTCTCCATACATAGTGTAATACAAGTGTTATGCACTGTAAATTACTGTTATACGCAGCATATGACAATCCTTTTTACATAGTGTGAACTGTCAGCTAAGTTATAGGTACATGTACTGAAGGAACAGTTTCCCATGTATATGGAAGCTTGGGCATGCTTATAAATCAAAAACACATTGTCACATATAAATGAATAATTAAAGTACCCAAAATTAACTAATATGCTACTTTATTTCTCATAAATTTCTACATTATAGGAGAAACAGCACTAGGCAGTACATCATCACTGCAGCAACCATCACCACAGCAAAAGTCATTGGGAGTTGACCGAAGGCAAGATGGATCATCAACAGATAGTGAACTACCAACAGCCAAACAAAGTAAACATCAATCATTGCATAATCTATACCTAGCAGCCTAGGCTATAGCCTGTTTGCACATCACTGATATGCTATTTAAGTAGATGTTTTACATACAGGTATACTACAGTATTATTCATTCTTATCAGATATAAAAATATAGGGGTACACTATCAAACACACATTGTTTGAACCTAAATACAAACACTTTCCAGCATAATCTGTGGGTAGTTTTAAGTTTCCAAATTTGATGTGAACTAAAAAGTTCCTCCATCAATTGATCATTATGCATTAAATAATCAGTGGCACTGAATTTTTATTTCAGTGCAAGCATTGTTCTTTGTTTATTTGTCTTGAAAACATACCTCAAGGGTTAACATATGATGGATACTGCTCCCAATGATGCAGCATTTTTGTTTTGTTCCCAACTCAATACTGTTGACCTTTCATCCTGCATGTATGCATGCTGTAACTTGCCTCCTAATTTATGCACATGTACATGTATTAGGGTGTGTAACCGGTTATCAGGTTATTCGGGTTATTCGGATATTCTCAAAAACCTATCCGTTCGAATAGTAATTTAGCATTATTCGGAAAAATCGATTATTGGATTTGTTCTATTAGAAATAACCGGTTTGTGAATCTCCATTCGGAGGTACTTAGGTATTCGTCATCCGCATCGACAATTCGCCCATTATTCAAATACCTTTTTATGACGATATCCGGATACGTGTTTACGATATTACATAATTAATTTGAAACATAACGTTAAATAACGTCACTGGTGTTACTATTTATACATACGTGGGGATGAGATCAGATGCACGGGCAGTAATTCGATCTAGCCAACAGATCTCCATCTTCACAAGTCATGAGACATGACGACGTACAGCTCCAGCTACAAATCAAAGTTAGTTCGCTTAGTGCATTTCAAACTAGCTGGTTTCTTGCATCAGTCTCTCTGAAATGATATTGCCGCGATCGCATTTAGGCCTACTTAGTTACTAGTATGTTCTAAACTCGTGATGGTGAAATTGAGGCTGCATGGCTGGTGGTGCGTAAACTTCATCTGTGCATGCATGGTTCTACTCTTGGCATCGGGTACGATGTGTAGGTAGACCTCAGCGTAACTTAGGTCAGACACGCCCATCTAGGTATGTGGTTAGGCCAAGCGATTTAGGCCTATGTAGGAAGCTGTGGTTGTGTTCTGAATGCATCTGGTGTGATGTGGGTAGCTGTGAATGCATGCTGTACTGATCTGGTGTAATGTGGGTAGTTGTAGGAGGGTGTCTGGTGTGATGGGGGTAGCTGTGGTTGTGTGATGGGGGTAACTATGGTTGTGTGATGGGGGTAACTATGGTTGTGTGCCTCATGAGGGCACTGGTGTGATGGGGGGGTAAGTGTGCTTGTGTGCGAGGGCATCTGGTGTTATAGTTTAGCTGTAGGAGGGTATCTGGTGTGATGTGTACATTTAGGTGGCTCAGTGAGCAGAAAACCTGAATAACCTAGGTATTCGGCTGGCAAATTGTCAAAACCTATTCGGATAAATCAATTTTCTTTTTTCAAGTATTCGGAAAAATCGATTTTCAGATTGAGAAAAACCTATTAGTGTTTTTAAAGTATTCGAAAAAATCGATTTTCATTATTCAGGGGAGGTTACACACCCTAACATGTATGTTTGTGTTCTGTAGGATCAAATCAATCAATCAAGCATTGGTAAGGATACAAGAACAGTTATTGCAGTTGCCAGCAATGATTAGAATATGCTGCTGCAGGGTATTTACATGTAGATCTCCCTATGGACACCATTGGGCCCATATCTATTGACACCATTAGGTCCTCAAGAACAATCAGTCCTGTGACAAAACATACACATAGGTGTTTAAACCTTCAGGGTGGAAGTCAATTCCATACTAGCATAATACACCCACACCGACTGTCTTTAAACCACACCTACTGACCCCAAAATGCACCTACATGTACATCAAACCTACTATTATGATTGAGAGAGATGGGAATTAAGGAGAGGGAAGGAAGGGCTGGGGAGAAGAATACTCCGATATGTACGTGCATATACATACAGCAACACACAACATGCAGGCACCTAAGAATATGATTTGTCTTCAAGGGCCAATGGAAGAAGCAGCAGTCTTTGGAGAGTACTATGCAGAGCTAAGGATGGCTGTTTACCCAGATGACATAGCTGCAGGCCTGCTCACCAAAGATGTGATAACAAATAATGAAAAAGCTGAGGTTGATGTTATAACATTGGCTATCCCTGCCAGGATGGACAAGCTCCTCGCTGCCGTGCAGAGAGCTATACGAGTACACAAGAACAAATTCCACATCTTTTTGGAAGTATTATTGGGTGCAGGTGATAAATACAAAATTTTGGTGGAAAAAATGAAAGCCAGACTGACTCAATGACTAGGACTCATTTTTGTTGTGACTGTGTTAACTAGTAACTGTTTAATTATTAACTTCGAACATAATAGATCACAGTTAAATGAAACAACTTCTTTGTCTTCATTATATCCGCATCCACAGCATCTGGATGTACCCCCTTCTTGTATAAATCTGTTCCAGCTCATTTTGTTATACATAGTCCAGGATGGATACCTGTGTTGTGCTAAATGTGAACCATATATGATACAATGCGCTGGTGAAAAATTAACCAAAAGTGATAACTGCATGGATTTAATGGCCTTGTGAGTTGTAACAATTACAAGATTGCTTTTATTGTTGTAGGGGGGGGGGGGGGGAAGGTTGAGATCGTGATTTCTTGGTTTTTGCAATGTCGTATCCGGAAATATATACGGCACTAAAATATTGCACCCAAATACTTTAAAAATCTGAGGAAAGAATTTATTGGAGTGTATGTGGTTATATTATGTTGATCGTTTATTAATAGCTACAAAGCTAGCTAGCTGCCTCTACTGTATGTTTGCTGATCTATTCAAAGGATTGGAGTAGGCCTACATGTACTTCGATCTGCCTCCTGTAAGTGATCTTTGAGAATCTTAGGGCCGTTTTTGTTGCTGTGTGCAGTGCATCACCATGTGTACTAAATGTAGTATTTTCGTACGTATGCATGAAAGTTACACCATAATCTATCATTCTGCGCCTTTGTGTGTTGCGTGTGCACGAATGCACATACATAAACTTCAATCCACGCCTTCGAATGCACATGTACACACACATGCATGCGCATGCACATGCACACACGTGCACATGTATGCACACAGACAACAGCCTATATGCATGTAGTATTATGTGATGCGTACTTGTGTGAATAGATGTGTATGTTTGTAATGTTATGTGTAATTGGGTAGTGTTGTGTGTACTTGTAGTGTTGTATAGATAGTAGTGTATAGAAGGTAGTGTTGTGTGTACTTGTGTATAGAAGGTAGTGTTGTGTGTACTTGTGTATAGAAGGTAGTGATTTGTGTACTTGTGTATAGAAAGTAGTGTTGTGTGTACTTGTGTATAGAAGATAGTGCTGTGTGTACGTGTGTATAGAGTCAAGTGTATGTGTGTACTGTGTGTGCATGTTTATGTGTGCCTGCATTGTATGTGTGTGTACTGTGTGTGCATGTTTATGTGTGCCTGCATTGTATGTGTGTGTACTGTGTGTGCATGTTTATGTGCCTGCATTGTATGTGTGTGTACTGTGTGCATGTTTATGTGTGCCTGCATTGTATGTGTGTGTACTGTGTGTGCATGTTTATGTGTGCCTGCATTGTATGTGTGTGTACTGTGTGTGCATGTTTATGTGTGCCTGCATTGTATGTGTGTGTACTGTGTGCATGTTTATGTGTGCCTGCATTGTATGTGTGTGTACTGTGTGTGCATGTTTATGTGTGCCTGCATTGTATGTGTGTGTACTGTGTGTGCATGTTTATGTGTGCCTGCATTGTATGTGTGTGTACTGTGTGTGCATGTTTATGTGTGCCTGCATTGTATGTGTGTGTACTGTGTGTGCATGTTTATGTGTGCCTGCATTGTATGTGTGTGTACTGTGTGTGCATGTTTATGTGTGCCTGCATTGTATGTGTGTGTACTGTGTGTGCATGTTTATGTGTGCCTGCATTGTATGTGTGTGTACTGTGTGTGCATGTTTATGTGTGCCTGCATTGTATGTGTGTGTACTGTGTGTGCATGTTTATGTGTGCCTGCATTGTATGTGTGTGTACTGTGTGTGCATGTTTATGTGTGCCTGCATTGTATGTGTGTGTACTGTGTGTGCATGTTTATGTGTGCCTGCATTGTATGTGTGTGTACTGTGTGTGCATGTTTATGTGTGCCTGCATAGTATGTGTGTTGTATGATGATAAGGACAACATTTCAACAATGGCTGAGTGATTTTGAGCCTGAATGCTACAGTGAAAAACTAAGTTGTTTGTGAAGCCAGAACAGAGTAAGACAATAAGGATGTGTGTGTGTGTGTTTGTGTGTGTATGTGTGTGTGTGTGTGTGTATGTGTGTGTCTACAAGAGTGTGTGTACAAGTTTCTGTGTGTATGTTTTAGTGTTTGCATGTTGTGTGTAAGCAATATTAGTGCCTTTAAAAAGCTGAACTCATTTTTTGAAGGCCATGTAACAGCTACATGTACACAATGTCGTACACGTACATGTTACTGGCATTCGGTTTTGAACAGCCATATAGCACAATAAAAGCAGAGGATATTATCATATCCTTGGACAATGGTCCACTGCAAAACATGTCAAACAAAACATTCTCAATCCATTGGTTTAAAGTGTGATGGCTTGAAGAACAAACCAAGATTTCAAGCCAATTTGCCAAATTCTAAACCTAACATTTTGGATTGTGGTTTTGTAATTCTCAATACATATTGTTTTCTATTTACATGTAGTCTCAGTTGACCTTAAATGTGGTCATAATGAATTTTTGTTCATGTGTGGACAGAAGGGCAAGACAAACTGAAGCCAAGCTCATGTAATTGGTTTCATGTTTCAAAGATACATGGTCACATCTCAAAAATACTTCAGTAGCTGTAAACACCTATTTCACCATGGTGAATTGGATGCTGGGGGATGGAAAGCATATGACTGTAGGTTCTAATCCCAATTGGCAAACTATCCTAAATGACTGGTTCAAACCTCAAACAAAAATACAGTTTGAAGAGTAAACAAACCTCTAAATCTTGATTAGAACAATGTAGTTAGCAAACAAACTTATTTGCAATGTGGGGACAGTACCATGCATGTGGCATGTAGAAGGTTGTGAGAAAATCAAATTTGGGCTGATTTGGTGTCCCCCTGTAAGTGCTGGCAGGATGATGAGCATGCATTTGTGCATGATGGCAAGTCTGGTTATTCAATACACATGTATGGTGAAAAGTATGTTCACTACAGTCAACAGACCACATACACAGAAGTGCCCCATGCAGCACCTATATCAGCCCACCATCACTGGGGGTGTGACTAAACATTGTGCAGTACAAGTACACAAACCCCTGAGGGTCAAATACAGTATACACACAGTTATTGTGCATTGTTCTAATTAGACCTCACCATTCAATTGCAACACACATCCCATTGGCACTAATCAATGCTGTTGCTGGATACTCGTGACCATCTTAATCAACCTGACCTCGACGCTGTTATCTTTCTTTTTAGTAAGTAACAAACCTGAGTCGGAGACTCGGTGCGCCATGCTCCAAATACTCACATATTAGGCGACATACGTTTCAAATAGAAGTCTGCAGGGGTGGATCCAGGATTATGGGAAAGGGGGGTCTGATAAATATATTCACAACTGGGGGGGGGGGTGGGAGAGGCGTACCCCTCCTGTGACAGCAAGGGGGTCTAGGAGAGCACTGATAGCTCCCGCAGTGGGGCCTGGGTAAAGCTCCAGCTGCTTTTTTGCTTTTGCATTTATTTAGCATGAAAATGAACATACTTTTAATTCACAGTGATATCCAATACATATATTACACGATATTCGGATTAGCATGGATAACGTTTTGGGAGCAGAATTTTATCCTAGCACAAGTTCAGTCTGTTTAGGTTCATTGTACTTATTGGCCATGAATAGATGAAATAATGCGGATACAGTATAGAGCATTTCCATTTTTAGCCCTCTCAGACAAGGCACTGCTAGTACACATTTTTTACTGATATCTATTAAATCTTTGCTGCCATATAAACTCATGGTGGTGGCATACAGATCTTCTTTTCATATATGCATGTTTGTTGAATATTGCAATTGCCTTTTGTTGAACCCAGTTGAGGAGAACAGGCTACCAATATACATGTAACCTGTTACTGGCATTCGGTTTTGAACAGCCATATAGCACAATAAAAGCAGAGGATGCTATCATATCCTTGGACAATGGTCCACTGCAAAACTTGTCAAACCAAATGCCATTGGTTTAAAGTGTGATGGCTTGAAGAACAAACCAAGATTTCAAGCCAATTTGTCCAATTCTAAATGTAACATATAGGATTGTGGTTTTGTAATTCTCAATAGATATTGTTTTGTATAGGTACATCCTTAAATGTGGTCATAATGAATTTTGTTCATGTGTGGACAGACAGGCAAGACAAACTGAAGCCAAGATCATGTAATTGGTTTCATGTTTCAAAGCTACATGGTCACGTCTCAAAAATACTTCAGTAGCTGTAAACACCTATATCGCCATGGTGAAATGGATGCTGGCGGATGGAAAGCATACAACCATAGGTCCAAATCCCATTTGGCAAACTATCCTAAATGACTGGATCAAACCTCAAACCAAACTACAGTTTGAAGAGTAAACCAACAGCTAGATCTTGATTTGAACAATGTGGGGACAGTACCATGCATGTGGCATGTAGAAGGTTGTGAGAAAATCAAATTTGGGCTGATTCAGTGTTCCCCTGTAAGTGGTGGCAGGATGATGAGCATGTATTTGTGCATGATGGCAAGTCTGGTTATTCAATACACATGTATGGTGAAAAGTATGTTCACTACAGTCAACAGACCACATACACGGAAGTGCTCCATGCAGCACCTACATCAGTCCACCCTCACTGGGGGTGTGACTAAACGTTGTGCAGTACGTGCACACAAACCCCTGAGGGTCAAATACAGTATACACATAGTATTGTACATTGTTCTAATCACACCTCACCATTCAATTGCAACACATATACCATTGGCATTAATCGATGCTTATGCTGGATACTCGTGACCATCTTAATCAACCTGACCTCGACGCTGTTATCTTTGTTTATAGTAAGTAACAACCCTGAGTTGGAGACTCGGTGCACCATGCTCCAAATACTCACATATTAGGTGACATATGTTTCAAAACAGAAGTCTGCAGGGGTGGATCCAGGATTTTGGGAAAGGGAGGTCTGATAAAAATATTCACAACCAGGGGAGGGTACAGGAGGGGCGTACCCCTTCCTGTGACAGCAAGGGGGTCTGGGGGAGCACTGATAGCTCCCCCAGTGGGGCCTGGGGTGAAGCTCCAGCTGCTTTTTTGCTTTTGCATTTATTTAGCATGAAAATGAACATACTTTTAATTCACAGTGATATCCAATACATATATCACGCAATATCCGGATTAGCATGGATAACGTTTTGGGAGCAGAATTTTATCCTAGAACAAGTTCAGTCTGTTTAGGTTCATTGTACTTATTGGCCATGAATAGATGAAATAATGCAGATACATACTGATACTGATTTTACTGATATCTACTGATTTTTTATTAAATCTTTGCTGCCATATGAACTGCATGGTGGTGGCATACAGATCGTCTGTCCATATATGCATGTTTATTGAATTTTGCAATTGCCTTTAGTTGAACCCAATTGAGGAGAACAGGCTGCCAATATAACCTGTTACTGGCATTCGGTTTTGAACAACCATATAGCACAATAAAAGCAGAGGACGCTATCATATCCTTGGACAATGGTCCACTGCAAAATTTGTCAAACAAGACGCCATTGGTTTAAAGTGTGATGGCTTGAAGAACAAACCAAGATTTCAAGCCAATTTGTCCAATTCTAAACCTCACATATTCAGATTGTGGTTTTGTAATTTTCAATAAATATTGTTTTCTAGATACATGCATGTACAGCACAGTTGATCTTAAATGTGGTCCTAATGAATTTTTGTTCATGTGTGGACAGAAGGGCAAGACAAACTGAAGCCAAACTCGTGTAATTGGTTTCATGTTTCAAAGCTACATGGTCACGTCTCAAAAATACTTCAGTAGCTGTAAACACCTATTTCACCATAGTGAAATGGATGCTGGGGGATGGAAAGCATACAACTGTAGGTTCAAATCCCATTTGGCAAACTATCCTACATGACTGGTTCAAACCTCAAACCAAAATACAGTTTGAAGAGTAAACCAACAGCTAGATTGATTTGAACTGTTGCGTACATATTCGAATACACATATGAACTCATTATGTAATGCTATGTCATGTGATGTAAATTAGTGATGATTATTAAATTATATTTTCTGGTCGCATGAAAGCTCGTCACATTGGTGACCGTGACGTTCATCATATCTATTCATCATGAGTCAACAGGAGTCTAATCAAGCGGCTACAGAGTCTAGTCAGGCGGCTACAGTAAGCACCGTCGGCGTCAAGCTACCGCCTTTTTGGCCAAACGACCCCCGCTTGTGGTTTGCCCAAGTAGAGGCACAATTTCACACCAGAAATATCACGGCTCAAAAGACCAGGTTTGACTACGTAATAGCTTAACTTTCCCCAGAAATTGCTACAGAAGTACGTGATTTAATTCTGCAGCCGCCAACTAACAACCCCTACGATACGCTCCGACAACAACTCATTCGCAGAACTTCCACCTCTGAACAAAGTCGTCTACAGCAACTCTTAGCGGGGCTGGAATTGGGCGATTCAAGGCCGACCCGTTTGTTACGTCGGATGCAGGCTTTACTTAGCGATGACACTTCCGCCACAGACAGCGCTTTATTTAGGGAGCTATTTTTACAACGCCTTCCATCGAATGTGTGGATGGTTGTAGCTTCGTCTACAGATTCTGATGTCCAGCAGTTAGCAGAGCTAGCTGACAGGATCATGGATGCATCCACTTCCAACTCCTCAATCACCACGGTTGCAGATTCCCAGAATTCAAGCCTGCAAACGGAGATCAACTCTCTTCGGGCAGATGTTAATGACTTAAAGAAGTTGCTGGAGGACCTTTCTGTCTCACAACATGGTAGTCGTGGTGCAAGAAAGCCAGATTCTGCTTCACAGCCACAAACAAATCTGTGTTGGTATCACTTCCATTTTGGTGATGCAGCCAAGAAGTGCAAAGCTCCATGCTCTAAGGCAGGAAACTTCAAAGCCGGTCACTGATGGCGACTTCAGGGGCTGGCGTGAAGCATTATTTTAGTCGCCTCTTCTATATAACTGATCGTGGTACAAATCGTCAATTTTTAGTGGATACTGGTGCAGAAATTAGTGTAATACCACCCTCTACAACTGATCGATCAAACCCACAAGACATGGTCTTACAAGCTGCTAACAATACTTCAATTCCCACCTTTGGGAGACACTCAATAACTCTAGACCTTGGACTTCAAAGGCAGTTTCCATGGATTTTTGTTATTGCAGATGTTAAGTTACCCATTCTAGGAATTGATTTTTTGCGGCACTATGACCTAGTTGTGGACGTGAAGCAGCAGCGATTGTTGGACTCAGTGACCCGATCTCAAGTTCAAGGAATTGTCTCTCATAGGCCATCGATTCATCTAACCTTGTTACCTCTTACATGTAGTAATCCATTTGAAGCCATTCTCAAGGACTTTCCATCAGTGATACAACCTTTCAGCGAGCACCTCCCAGTCCGGCATGATGTTACCCATCACATTGACACTACAGGCCCGCCAGTGTATGCTCGCCCACGACGACTGGCACCGGAGCATCTCAAACTGGCACGTAAAGAATTTGATCACATGCTTCAACTAGGCATTGTCCGACCATCCTCTAGTAGCTGGGCATCCCCAATGCACATGGTACCAAAGAAATCTACTGGTGACTGGCGCCCTTGTGGCGACTATCGTGCTCTTAACAAGTCTACCATCCCTGATCACTACCCCATTCCCCACATCCAAGATTTTGCAACTACTCTACATGGTGCCACAATATTCTCCAAACTTGACCTTGTCAAGGCATACCATCAAATTCCAATTGAACCCGCTGACATCCCAAAGACAGCTGTTGTCACTCCATTTGGTCTGTTCGAATTTGTGCGCATGCCTTTTGGCCTTTGCAATGCGGCCCAGACCTTTCAACGATTTATTGACGAGGTGCTTCGCGGTCTTCAGTTTAGTTATGCTTATGTGGATGACGTTTTGATAGCTAGCGCCACCCCAGAGGAGCACAAACAGCATCTTCGTTTGGTCTTGGAACGCTTTCAGAAGAATGGAATCGTTGTCAACCCTTCTAAGTGCAAACTTGGTGTTGCTACACTAGAGTTTCTAGGGCACAAGGTCTCAGAGCATGGCATTGAACCACTGGAAGAGCGTGTTCAGGCTCTGCAACAATTTCCACTGCCTGATACCCAGCGCAAGCTGCGGGAATTTTTGGGGCTGATGAACTTTTACCATCGTTTTGTACCGAACTGTGCCGGCATTTTGCAACCACTCAATGCAATGCTCTCTCACTCTTTGGCAAATGACAGAGTGCTATCATGGACACAGCTAACCACAGACGCTTTCAAACAGGCTAAGGAGATGTTAGCACGAGCAACGATGCTATTTCATCCCAAGCCAGATGCTCTCACATCCATTATGACGGATGCATCAAACAAGGCCGTTGGAGCAGTTCTGCAGCAGAAACTTGGGGCAGATTGGCACCCCATATCCTATTTTTCAAGGAAGCTGAATGTAGCAGAAACCAAGTACAGTGCATTTGATCGAGAGTTGCTAGCGGTTTACCTTGCCATCAAACACTTCCGTCATTTTGTTGAAGGCCGGCCGTTTCATGTGTTAACTGACCACAAACCTCTGACATATGCTCTATCCTCCAATTCCACTGAGTACACACCCAGACAGATCCGCCATCTGGACTACATCTCACAATTTACTACTGACCTCCGATATGTGAAAGGTGGTGACAATGCTGTTGCTGACGCTCTGTCTCGTATAGATGTGCACACCTTACAGCACCAAACAGGAACCATTGACTATGTGGAGATGGCATCTGCACAGAGTACAGACCCTGAGATTCAGAGACTCCAAAACGGTTCGACAACGACCTCTCTGGTTCTGAAAGCAATTCCACTGGAAGGTTCTAATTTTACCCTCCTTTGTGACACTTCTACTGGTGTTTCACGGCCAGTGGTTCCTGGAACCTGCCGTCGGTCAGTGTTCCACGCATTGCATTCCATGGCACATCCCGGGGTGCGGGCAACTCAACACCTGATATCCACTCGATTTGTATGGCCTGGCATGAACACTGATGTCCGAGAATGGTCTCGAACCTGCCTACAGTGTCAAAGATCCAAAATCCATCGCCATACTGTTACCCCACTTGCAACGTTTGCTACTCCAGACTCTCGGTATGATATCATCCATCTGGATCTTGTGGGACCTTTACCACCTTCAAAGGGTTTTTCATATCTTCTCACCATCATTGACCGGTTCACTAGATGGCCTGAAGCTATTCCAATTCCGGATATGACTGCTACCACTGTCGCTCAAGCATTTATCACCGGGTGGGTTTCACGTTTTGGAATTCCTTCCTCTATCACCACAGATCGTGGAAGGCAATTTGAATCTAATCTTTGGGCCGAACTTATGCATTCATTGGGTACTGTTCGACTTAGAACAACAGCTTATCACCCCATAGCCAACGGGTTAGTGGAACGCTTTCATCGGCAGCTAAAGGCTGCCCTCAGAGCCTGTCCAGATCCAGTCCAATGGGTTGACGCCTTACCACTTATTCTGCTGGGCATCAGAACCACTCTGAAACAGGATCTTGGATGCAGTGTTGCAGAATTGGTATATGGTACAACTCTCCGTATCCCAGGAGAGTTTTTCACATCTACAGCGTCCACAGGTGTTGATGCAGCATCTTATGTAGAACAGTTGAAGGCAACAATGCGCCACCTGCAGGCTACCCCACCTCGAGTAAGCGACAGACCCAAGGTGTATATCTCTAAGGACCTCACTTCCAGTTCTCACGTTTTTGTCCGGCATGATGCTGTGCGAAAACCACTGCAACAGCCTTATGACGGTCCCTTCAAGGTCCTTCTACGGTCAGACAAATACTTCACTCTTGACATCAACGGCCGCAAGGACACAGTTTCGGTAGATCGGCTGAAACCAGCATATTTGGAGGAGCCACTCAACGACACCACAGAGTCCTCTTCAACCCGCTCAGCTGCAGTTCTTCCAGCTACACCTACTACTCGTTATGGACGCCATATTAAGCCTCCAGATCGTCTTCAGTTAGGCGATCCTCACTAAGGGGGGGTACTGTTGCGTACATATTCGAATACACATATGAACTCATTATGTAATGCTATGTCATGTGATGTAAATTAGTGATGATTATTAAATTATATTTTCTGGTCGCATGAAAGCTCGTCACAGAACAATGTGGTTAGCAAACAAACTTATTTGCAATGTGGGGACAGTACCATGCCCTGTGGCATGTAGAACATTGTGATAAAATCAAATTTGGGCTGATTCGGTGTCCCCATGTAAGTGGTGGCAGGATGGTGAGCATGCATTTGTGCATGATGGCAAGTCTGGTTATTCAATACATGTGTATGGTGAAAAGTATGTTCACTACAGTCAACAGACCACATACACGGAAGTGCTCCATGCAGCACATATCAGTGCACCGCCACTGGGGGCGTGACTAAACATTGTGCAGTACGTGTACACAAACCCCTGAGGGTCAAATACAGTATACACACAGTATTGTGCATTGTTCTAATTAGACCTCACCATTCAATTGCAACACACATACCGTTGGCATTAATCGATGCTATTGCTGGATACTCGTGACCATCTTAATCAACCTGACCTCGACGCTATTATCTTTGTTTTTATTAAGTAGCAACCCTGAGTCTAGTCGGAGACTCGGTGCGCCATGCTCCAAATACACAACCAAAAAAAAAAATCCGCTACTGATCAGAAATTCGTTTGTTACGGATTGTTCTACGGATCCGATTGACAGATACCGAATCGGATCCGTAGCAGTCGTTTTGTCAAAAGAGGTGTAACGGATTGTAATTACGGATCTGTTACAAATGGAAATCTGATCCGTAACGGATCCGTACCAAACGTTTTGCCATTACATTGCACGTGATGCTCACTTTTAGAGCCCCTCCCATTTAATAGTGGTGTCATTCAAATAACATTATAAATATTTTTACAAAAATACACAACATACAAACAGGCCTGGCTAGGGCAAATCGATACATGTATTCCAATTCCTCAGTCCCACGCTTCTCTGTCATAGACCACGTCGACGAGCTGGAACCGCTTGTCCTAACAGGCACAGCATGATGTGAAATAGGGGAACAAGTAGCAAGGTCCACACTTACCTTATTGGAGTACATGTATTTTGAACTTCATCTGTGGAAGAACAGACCTTATGAACCAATTCCACACGACCGCTTACATTGAGAAGTGTCAGTGAGAGAGGTACTTGCGTAGTAGCTTTTACACTACGAGAATCAAAATTCAGTTACAATAGGCCTACTTACCTGAAGTAGCAAAGTCCAGTACAACGCTGGCTATTAACAAGAGGATAATGCCTGTTAGGACAGGGTATGCACAACCAACCTGAGAGAGACGAGTTCGATATGCTGAGCAGAGAGACGTTGAGTGCCCGCGCCATGTTGCCAAGGTAAGCCTAACTTTTCAGTCATAGCCACGCTATCAGCGGCTTACCTACCAGATGCTTGACTAGTACAGTTTACTTCATCCGATGGTATCTTACAATAGGCGGCCAACGAACACCATGGCATACGTACCTCAGGACTGGCTTGCCTGCAGTGCTTTGATCGATAAGACTAGCGTATACTGGAGCTACCTCAATCGTAACGTTCGGTAAGCATTCCTATAATAAAGAGCAGCGAAATGATACATCAGAAAACGCGTTGCTTACCTGCCATTTTGCACCACATGTCCATAAAATTATTACCCGCAACTTATTAATTTTCGTAAACACGTACAAGTACGCACACACAGACAAGTATACATACACACAGACCTAGACAGGCTAGCTCTACCAAGGATGGCAGACATCACTAAGCAGACCAGGCAGATGTGTAGTGCTCTAAACATTTTTATTAGCCGCAGAACTGAAGGCTAGGTAGTCTGAAGGTTAGCTGGGTGAAGACATTGACTGCCTCACAAGTAGTCTGAAGGTTAGCTGGGTGAAGGCATTGACTGCCTCACAAGTAGTCTAAAGGTTAGCTGGGTGGAGGTATTGACTGCGTCACAGAAAGTCTGAAGGCTAGCTTTGACTGCCTCACAAGTGTTCTAAAGGTTAGCTGGGTGGAGGCATTTACTGCCTCACAGGTAGTCTGAAGGCTAGCTGGGTAGAGGCATTGACTGCGTCACAGGTAGTCTGAAGGCTAGCTGGGTGGAGGTATTGACTGCGTCACAAGCAGTCTGAAGGCTAGCTGGGTGAAGGCATTGACTGCCTCACAAGTAGTCTAAATGTTAGCTGGGTGGAGGCATTGACTGCCTCATAGGTAGTCTGAAGGCTAGCTGGGTGGAGGTATTGACTGCCTCATAGGTAGTCTGAAGTCTAGCTGGGTGGAGGCATTGACTGCCTCACAAGTAGTCTGAAGGTTAGCTGGGTAAAGGCATTGACTGCCTCACAGGCAGCTTCTAAAGGCTAGATGGGTAAAGGCATTGACTGCCTCACAAGTAGTCTAAAGGTTAGCTGGGTGGAGGCATTGACTGCCTCACAAGTAGTCTAAAGGTTAGCTGGGTGGAGGCATTGACTGCCTCCAAGGTAGTCTGAAGGCTAGCTGGGTGGAGGTATTGACTGCGTCACAGGCAGTCTGAAGGCTAGCTGGGTGGAGGCATCAGTTGACTGCGTCACAGGCAGTCTGAAGGTTAGCTGGGTGGAGGCATTGACTGCGTCACAGGCAGTCTGAAGGTTAGCTGAGTGAAGACATTGACTGCCTCATAAGTAGTCTGAAGGCTAGCTGGGTAGAGGCATTGACTGCGTCACAGGTAGTCTGAAGGCTAGCTGGGTGGAGGCATTGACCGCCTCACAAGTAGTCTGAAGGTTAGCTGGGTGGAGGCATTGACTGCCTCACAAGTAGTCTGAAGGTTAGCTGGGTGGAGGCATTGACTGCCTCACAGGCAGTCTAAAGGCTAGCTGGGTGAAGGCATTGACTGCCTCACAAGTAGTCTAAAGGTTAGCTGGGTGGAGGCATTGACTGCGTCACAGGTAGTCTGAAGGTTAGCTGGGTGAAGTCATTGACTGCCTCACAGGTAGTCTGAAGGCTAGCTGGGTGAAGGCATTGACTGCGTCATAGGTAGTCTGAAGGTTAGCAGGGTGGAGACATTGACTGCCTCATACATGTAGGTAGTCTGAAGGTTAGCAGGGTGGAGGCATTGACTGCGTCACAGGAAGTCTGAAGGCTAGCTGGGTGGAGGCATGGACTGCCTCCCAACTCGAGGCACCATATATCTACTATGTAGTCTTTTGCTCCAACGTCAAGTCACCAATGGCCTGTCTATATAGGATGCAAAGGTCAGGTTTCTGTTAACACATGAAGACAGCCGGTGTCAAGGCAAAGGTTTTCTGTCCACTTCATCTTGGGAATAAGGGCATGTATCCACTGAAGAATGACGTCAAACACCTCTTTGTATTGACCAGCAGGCCTAAACTCCTTGAGCATTCTTCATACTGATACATAGGGTTCCATCACCAAGGCAATGAAACCTGAGACTTACACTGCCTTCAGAGACTGGTGACTATGCAGAAGCCTCTGGGTGTCTCGCCATCTCACATGGGACTGGGTGCTCTCTGACCTTTCAGGGTTCTGCACTCCCAATTCTATGAGGGTGATGGAAGCTGCTTCACTCTGAAGGTAGATGCTTGGCACTTCTTTTGATAGGAGACAATGCAACTGAACAGCACCATCGTTTGTGGCCATTGGCTAGGAGAATGTGACTGGCATTGACACTCAGTGAGGCATGCACACAATAAGTTCTTGACACGTCTCTTTTGAGGACCACAGCTGTGATGATATAAGTAACAAGATGCTCATCGAGTCTATGGTTGCATGATGTCATTACATTACAAGTACACGTGTCATTGGCTGCAAGAAACTTACTGTGCGACGAAAATTCAACAGTGACAGCGTAGGCCGTAGTTAAAGAGCGTGCATGTCAAGGCAGGCAGCGGTAGAATCGGTGATGGGGCCTTATAGGCTCCTGAGTTAGGAAAAATAACGGTTCGATCACTTTCTGCCCTCTCTATTTCATGCTCAATCTCACTTACCTCTCGGCAGAAATCACTAGGCCAACGTAGTAACTAACTAGGCGGCTAGGCCAGAGAATCGAAAAGGGGAGCCGCCTCGCAGCAATCGAAGATCGATGCACGCTAAATTGGATAATCGGTGTGATACGGATTGTAATTATAAATGCTACTGATTGTAAACGTTATATGATACGGATATTTTATCGGATTTTAACAGGATGTATTACATCCCGCTACAACTTTCATCTAACGGATCAGTCACATTCTGTAACGCTTATCTGATCCGTACCGGTTGGAATTTCTGATCCGTAACCGTATGTTTGCCAAAAACAATCCGTTACGGAGCAAATTTTTTTGGTTGTGTACTCGCATGTTAATAGGCCGCATACGTTTCAAAACAGAAGTCTGCAGGGGCGGATCAAGGATTTTCGGAAAGGGGGTCTGATAAATATATTCACAATTTTCGTCGCACAGTAAATTTCAATGAATGATTGGAAACCGAGCCAATTAACACCAATTAACAGCTGCACTCCGCGTTTTCTCGTCCCCAGTCTTTTCATCTTAAGAAACGTGCGTTGGCGGTCCCTGTTGGAGGATCAGGATTGTATACTGGTATGTAGGTTATAAACAAATCAGCCAGTTTAGACTCTAGGAGGCAAACGTTGCACTGGGACGCTCATTTGTAATGATATTGAACGCTTGCGCTTTCGAGAGCTAAGACGATGGCCTGTACGTACGTTCATGATGAACGCAACAAAATGACAAAATTCAATCACTTCAACGCTTCAAAACCAGCCAAAGCAACGTACAAATCACTCTTCTATTTCAAAATCGTATCTAAAGTTTAGAAAACCCATACACAAATTCCCAGCACGCCCCTCAGTCAACAGAGGTACAAAATGGCGTTTTTTTTTTGTCTTTTTGGACTAGTAAAACGTTTTTGCCTTTTAGAAACTATACAAAACAACGTAATCTATTGGATACAACGAGTGTGTGGCCATAAGTTCGTTACAGTTCGTTTCTTTACTCAGTTGTACGCCCAAAACAAGTTATTGAGATTAAGCATGTATCTAACGTTTCGATGATCGTAAAAATATGCCGATTACATTGCCCGAGAGTACACATTTGTATCTATCACAATAGCGTGTTACTTGCCACTGTCTTCGCAGATTTTGACTCTCTTACGGTGGGCGAGGCCTCATTAGCACAAACGCGGATGGCGCGCAATGATCTTCATAGAAATCTATAGCTCACGTGATCGGTTTCCAATCTACTCGATGCAAGGTATATGTATGGCCTATGGATGAGCGCTGATAGCTCCCCCAGTGGGGCCTGGGGCGAAGCCCCTGCCGCTTTTTTGCTTTTTAGCATGAAAATGAACATATCACAGTGATATCCAATGCATACGTCACGCGATATATATCCGGATTAGCATAGATTATTTAATCTCTCTTCATTCTTCTCAATTCTAGCGCTATGGTTCCTACTACTCAGCAATTAAATTCGTCACGCAAAGCTTTTGTGAATTTGTGACCGATGCGTGCACGTGGCCATGCACCGGTACCAGCTACATGTCGGTCCATAGATATCAATATCTATGGTCGGTCTAAACACTCATGTATGTTTTACTGGCATTTTTTTGTTTGTTTAGCTTTAGTTTAGCCCTTCGCGTATTGGCGGAAGGTCGGGTTGCAAGCCTATACCTGGATTTGTTCTGCTGCAACGGGGATTGCAGTCCAATCGGATTGCAGCGTTCAAGTGGGTCCCATTATCACCCAATTAGCGGCTGATGTGAGGTGATGATAGGCAGCTGTTCCTTCCATTTAACTTACATGTATATGAATTTTCATGGAGCGGACAAACATTGCTTTTGTTTGCGAATGTGTTACAGAGGCAG